>VZRI01006377.1:6614-23440 GCA_013397515.1 Upupa epops | reverse complement strand
GTGTGTCTCTCTCTGCAGAGGACCTGACCTGAAGCCAAAGACCACTACAGAATGTTTGTCTATTTCTTTTTCTCAGAATGTGTGTGATGGATGGCATTGTGATGGAGTTTTGTGGGAACTCTGAAGTCAAAGTCAGAAAGCAGGACAATGTTAATCAGAGATAAAGGGATAGATCTTAGGGCATGGCTAATACAGATGAAGATATGGATGAGACTGAAGGAGTAGACAGAGCTGGCTGAATAGATAAGATAAAATGCTAATGTAACCTATTGTATCAAACACCTGTACTAACTGAATTGCGTAACTTCCAATTACGGTGAAAATGAAATGATTGGTGGAAGGCGTTTGTTGAAGAACATCATATAATATATAAACCCAGCTATTCTGTAAAATAAACGGCTTCTGATTCACCCCGATCAGTTGTCCCCACTTCATCAATGCCGACAGAGTTGCTGTTTTGTTTGTGTCACCTGCTTGGGCTTTTTCTTCTTTTTGTGCTTAGGGTGGAGATTCTGTTTCCAGAGGCTGTTTTTCTCTTGCCTAAGAAATTCTCTCAGTGACACCCTTGAGGCCGGGTTGCCTTTCCTTTTGGTTTTTTGGGGATTTTTTTTCCTTTTCCTAACCTGGGACTTCCAGCCTATCCCAAGAAGTCATAGACTTCATCTGACTGTGATTTGAAGATCATAGAAATAGGTTACAGAAATAGTCTCTGTGTGAGTGAGAAAGGAACCATAGAATGGTTTAGGTTGGAAGAAGTCTTAAAGTTCATCTAATTCCATGGGAAGGGATATTGTCTGCTTGACTAGGTTGCTCGAAGCCCTGTCCAAACCTGGCTTTGAACACTTCCTGCATGGAGACACTGACACGTTCTCTGAGAAACCTGTTCAGTGTCTTACTACCCTTGTAGTGATGAGGTTCTTCCTTACATATAATTTAAATGCCCTCTCTTTCAGGTTAAAGTCATTATCCCTTGTCCTGTTGCTAAATACCCTTGTCAAAAGTCCCTCATCATTCCCGAAACCCCCTTTAAGTGCTGGAAGGCTGCTATAATGTCCTCTCAGAGCCTTCATTTCTTCAGGCTGAACAATCTCAACTCAGCCTGTCCTTACAGTATAAGGGTTCCAGCCTCCTCTGGACCCAATTCCACAGGACCATGTCCTTATGTTGGGGGCCCCAGAGCTGAGCACAGTACTCCAGGAGGAGTACTCTAATGAGAAATGCCCTTGTATATCCTCCAACTTCAAATGCACTGCAAAAATTGGTTTTAAAAGTTAAGTTTAAGAATTCAGTTTAAAACATAACTGAAAGTATTCCAACATAACTATTTGAATATTTTCCTTGCACAGCAATGAGAAATCCAAAGAAAAAGAACCATTTATCTGCAAAGAATGTCAAATGTCACTGATGTTTTTCAAAAGCACACCAGGAATTCCTGAAGACTGAAGATGTCTGCCACTTACAATAACCATGTACAAAATACTGTGGTGTATCTTCTACTCTGGCCAGGATATTTTTACTGTTGTTGGCTAGCTGCATTTTAAGGTTAAGTATCTATCATCTGAATCTACTTGGCTGAATTTCTGCCCAAAGCAGAGTGAGTTGCCAATGTGTAAAGTGTAAAGATCTTGCAAAAGATAACTCAGTATGACGAAATAGAAACACACAGAGTAAGGGAAATACTTAGCTTTTACAGACCAGCTTCATTCTCTGATTTTAAAAGACAAGAGAGAAACTACCTTTACCCTAATGAGCCATTCTATTGAAACTTGGACTGAATCACAGAATCACAAAATGTTAGGGCTTGGAAGGGACCTTGGAAGATCATCCAGTCCAATCTCCCTGTCAGAGCAGGATCCTCTAGGCCCAGTCACACAGGAACAGTTTAGGCAGGTTTTAAACGTCTCCAGAGAAGGAGACTACACAACCCCACTGGGCAGCCCTTTCTAGTGCTCTGTCACCCTCATTCTGGGGAAAGTTGGAGAAAATTAACAGTACTTGCTAAACCGTGGGAAAAGGACAAGATCAGCTCAACCTGCTTGGAGATGCAGTAAGAATAAATAGGACAGGAAATAAGAAAGCTGGAGCAACTAAGATAATTGGGCTGGTTTGTAGTGAATTCTGGAAAACTAACATAGTAACCAAGAGGATGTAATTGAAAGTTACAGCTGTGTGGGGCTGCAAGCTGGATGGTATGAAAGGGAGGCCTTGCACCCAATAAATTGTCTTCAGATGCATCTCTGGAGTCTGTGCTCTCAATCACCACACCTCACCATGAAGAAGTTTCTTCTCGTATTTATGTGGAACCTTCTCTGTTCCAGCTGACACCCATTGCCCCTTCTCCTATCATTGGATGCCACTGAGCAGAGCCTGGCTCCTTCCTCCTCACACCTGTTCTTTTCATATTGATCAATATGAATGAGGTCACCCCTCATTCTAATATTTCTATTATTTCTTTCAGGCTGTTTTGAGGCCTTTTATTTATTTATTTCCTAATGAAAGACAGATTATGGTTGACTTTTGCACTTACCAGCTAATATTAGTTCAGTAAGTGAAGACCTATAATAATTCAGGTGTCCAATCAGCTCCCAGATGCAGTCCTATGCGGTGATTTCTTGCCAGTTTTGCTTAGTGTATAAGCTGCTTTCAGCTTGTACATAGATGTAAACTTCTGACTTTTGTCTTGTACGAGCATTTCAGCTTCAACTTTTAAGAGCATAATTTTCCAGTGATTAACTAAGTAAAACTGCAGTCACCAAGAGGAACATGGGTACAAGTCAGAGGCAGACAGACTGAAGAAGTGTTTTCCTTCAAAGGAGACTGGAGTGTTTCCAGATCTGCCTCCCTCGGTCAAACAACACCAGACTTGTCCAAGGGTCCAATCTGAAACATCGTGTTGGCCTTTACATTAAGGAGATTTGAGATCTTGCACATGAGCTGCTCTGTGGATCATAAATATTCTCAGCATTGATAAAATAAAGTATACTAGAACAAATGTGATTTGTCCTATTCCTCCAAAGTGCACACCGAATTTCTGCAGGTAGATTGTGTACTGTCAGCTGCTGACCTGAGCGTATGAATGAGGTTCAACTGTGATCTGTGTGCTCTGCTGACCTGTTATGTCTGAGTCTTTTAGGCCCATTTAAAAGTTTTTTCACAGAGTACTGAGAATAAAACATTTCTAAGTCTCATCTCTCTTGGAACTTGCTGATCCGTGGTTTAAATTTAGTTCTTAGGAAAGAAATTCTTAAATGTTTGACAATGCCTCATGGAACTTAGTGGATCAACCCAGGATAGGAATGAAAGCTGTCTGCTCCCATTTTAAAAGCAGTATCAGCCAAGTAATACTGTATGAATCAAAAGGACTGCAGAAGAGACATTAAAAGCAGGAGAACTTTCTGCTTGGCCTCCTACAATTGTACAAGAGAAACTGAATTCCCGTCCAAACAAGTCGATGTACATACAAACTGTTTGGGTTGATCTTCTTATGTCATAATGCCTAAGTGGTGCTTTGCTCAGAAGTGACCAGTTACAGGAGACTTCCTCTGGGTGAATGGCACACAACACACATTGCACACGCAGCTAGGGAGCATGTACAACATGGGAGGAATCTTTCACCTGCTGCCAAGTTGAATGCCTCCAGACATAAGAGAACACAAAAAAGACTGACAGAAAAGGTTTGGTCCAGGCAGGGTCTGAGCACTATATAGTGCTGGTACCTTTTGGGTCATGGCCCATGGCCCATAAAACACACACTTTTTTAATCAGAAATCTAAATCCCTGCAGGTTCAGTGTAATGTAGCTTTAGAACAGGACCAAGTACAACTACCGAGTACAAAATTATCCTGTGGAACACCAGCAGGGCGGGATACAAAGGAAACAGACGTTCTCTTTCCTTGGTGCTAACTATCTGTGGCTTGATGAAGCAGCATGGATCACAGGCAGGTCGTTTTTCACTGGCAGGAAGGAAGAGAGATACTTGTGTGTGGCAACTGAATCTGTATCAGATTTTTAAAATGCTTTCAAGGAAACATTATCTGGAACTGTCGAATGAGCTATTTGATTTCTTCCCTGAATCCTTCTCACTGGCTTGTTATAGAATGACAGAGTCACAGAATGTCAGGGATTGGAAAGGTCCCTGAAAGACCATACAGTCCAGTCGGCCTGCCAGAGCAGGATCCCCTAGATCCAGTTCACAGGAACATGTCCGAGAGGGTTTTAAATGTGTCCAGAGAAGGAGACTTCAAAATCTCCCTGGGCAGCCTGTTCCAGTGCTCTGTCACCCTCACTGGGAAGAAGTTTCTTCTCATCTTTATGTGGAATCTGCTATGTTCCAACGGACACCCATTGCCCCTTCTCCGATCATTGGATGACACTGAACAGAGCCTGGCTCCTTCCTCCTCATACTCACCCTTTCCATACTTACCAACATTAATGAGGTCACCCCTCAGTCTCCAAGCGTAAGAGACCTTTCCTCATCAGGGAGATGCTCCACTCCCTTCAGCAACTTTCTGTGTCTGTGCTGGACTCTCTAAAGCAGTTCTGTGTCCTTCTGGAATTGAGGGGTCCAGAACTGGACACAAGAGTCCAGATATGGTCTCATCAGGACAGAGTAGAGGGAGAGGACAGNAGAGCCTGGCTCCTTCCTCCTCATACTCACCCTTTCCATACTTACCAACATTAATGAGGTCACCCCTCAGTCTCCAAGCGTAAGAGACCTTTCCTCATCAGGGAGATGCTCCACTCCCTTCAGCAACTTTCTGTGTCTGTGCTGGACTCTCTAAAGCAGTTCTGTGTCCTTCTGGAATTGAGGGGTCCAGAACTGGACACAAGAGTCCAGATATGGTCTCATCAGGACAGAGTAGAGGGAGAGGACAGCCTCTCTCAGTCTACTAACCACCCCCTTTCTAATCCACCCCAGGATGATACTGGCCCTCTTGGCCACAAGGGCACATTGCTGGCTCATGGCCTTTCTGCTGGCCACCAGGATCCCCAGGTCCCTTTCTCCTACACTGCTCTCCAGCAGGTCAGTCCCCAACCTATACTGGTCCCTGGGACTCTTCTTGCCCAGATGTCAGACTCTACAGTGTTGAATTTCATTCAATTCCTCCCTTCCCCACTCTCTACCCTATCCAGGTCCCACTGAAGGGCAGCCCAGCCCTCTGGTGTGTCTGCCACTCCTCCCAGCTTTGTGCCATCTGCTGACAGTCCAGNGCTGGCCACCAGGATCCCCAGGTCCCTTTCTCCTACACTGCTCTCCAGCAGGTCAGTCCCCAACCTATACTGGTCCCTGGGACTCTTCTTGCCCAGATGTCAGACTCTACAGTGTTGAATTTCATTCAATTCCTCCCTTCCCCACTCTCTACCCTATCCAGGTCCCACTGAAGGGCAGCCCAGCCCTCTGGTGTGTCTGCCACTCCTCCCAGCTTTGTGCCATCTGCTGACAGTCCAGACACTGCCTCAGTTTGTCTGCAAGAATGCTATGTGAGACTGTGTCAAATGCCCTACTGAAGTCAAGATAGACCACATCCACTGCTCTGCCATCATCTACCCACCTGGTTATGCTCTCATAAAAGCTATTAGGTTGGTCAAGCATGACTTCCCCTTGGTGAAGCCATACTGACTGTCCCTAATGACCCTCTTGTTCCTGATGTGCCTAGAGACAGGGCCCATGACAAGTTGTTCCATCCCCTTTCCTGGGGTGGAGGTGAGGCTGACCAGTCTATAGTTACCTGGGTCCTTCTTCTTGCCCTTTGTGAAGATTGGAATGACCATCCTAAACTGGTAAGAACAGTGCTTGCCTGGAAAGAACTGTATTATTTGTGACTCCATGTGTTACTCTGCTGCCTTTCCCTTTTAATCATCTGCATGGAAAACATCCTTGTAATCAGTGGTTGTTGAAACTGAGTTGCACCAAGTCTCAGAATTGCTGAAGCCTTTGATAAGGAGCTGTCCTGACTAAACTGTTCAGATTTTAACTTCCAGAACTTCTTCAGGGTTTCAGGATATATCTGATTGTCTGCCTGAATAAAAGGGAATCCTTTTATTTCTTTAAGTGCAAAGTATTTTGGGCTTTTCTTTCACTGCTGCTTGAGATCAAGGCAACTGAATTGGAAATACTGTCAATTTTATTTTTCCTGCATGTGTATGTTTTGGTTTTGAATCACAAGTTCATTTTTGTCTAAATATTGGACATTAATTTTCATTTTCTGTATCTTTTGCTTTGTTTTTGATGGCATAACTACACAATCCTGTCCCTCTGGGATGGTCCCTTCCCTGTGTTAAATCTCAACATTCCTTTCCTTTACAACGGTAATGCCTGGATATGAGACTTTCTCTGTATTTATAGGACATTTAAAACTGACTTAGAAGGGATTTGTAGAGTGGTAGTGGTTTTAGGGTGGCTAGTGATAGGAAGAGGTGAAATGGCCTTAAGCTGCACCATGGAGGTCCAGGTTGGATGTCAGGAGGAATTTCTTTCCTGAAAGGGTGGCCAGGCATTGGAACAGCCTGCCCAGGGAGGCCATTGAGTCCCCATCCCTGGAAGTGTTGCATTGAAAGAAAGGGTTTAGTGGCTGGAAGAAGATTGGACTTCATCCTGAAGGTCTCTTCCAGCTAAAACTATCAGAAGAAAATGCATTCTGTAGCAAGATTAGCCTGCAAAACTCTGAAAATAACCTAGCACAAAAATGTATTTAGTTCTGGTGCCAGCTGCGTATTTGTCACATCTTCTCCCATGGTTTGTACATCTGCCTACAACTGGTGCTTAAAAACAACTCCAAAGCATTGGGGCAAGTAGGTGAGTGCCTGTAGATGCCAAGTAATGCAGGTAAGTGGAGATTGCCTAACCAAATGTACCTTGGAAAATAGGGCTTCTCATCACCCCGTTTTCACATGCTCCATGTGGAAATATAAGAAAGTGGGTTTTGTGAAAAGAATATTGTCCTCTTTCCTTCATATTCTTCAATTTCCTGGCTGGAGAATAAGCTAAGGATAATGCTTTTGTGGAGATTGCTGCCTATGGCAAAGTTAACAAGACAAGAGGAATTGCTTGTTAAAAGGAGATAATGCAGCCTTTGGGACTTCCATCTTTTTATTAGGCATTCCTCCAATGCCTTAATTTTATTCTTCCCTTTGGTGTATGGTTACATTACTGTAACTGCATTCCTGGAAGGAGTTCAGTTGGGGAAATTCATCTGTCCAATGCATCCATTGGATACCTAAAGGATGTGAACTATCTCATGAGGGTGGACACCTCATGATGGGAGATCTGGATTTGGAGCTCTGGCGTTCAGCTGTCTGTGAGTGTTTAGAGTGTTTCTAGAGGCCCTTTCCAGATTGTTGCCAGGCAAGTGAAGGGAGGGATTGCTGTAGAGCCAAGGACCCACTGTCCTCCTGAAGCTTTGGCTGGGAATAGCATTGGCAACAAGCAAACCTTGAATTTCAGCTTTTAATTGGCTGCCATAAGTCAATTATACATGAACTACACAAGACTTTTCTTTATGCTCTTTTTATGTGCATATTTGTCAGATTTTATTTAAATAATTTATACACAATATTGGAATAATCTGTTACAGTAATGCACAGCTTAAAACAGTTTGTGTTTACACTGAGCACAGAAAGACAGAGGAATGAGGACAAACACTTTACTTTCACAACCTTTATCAACATTTTAAGTATTAGTTAACCAGCGCACACCACACACATCCATCTCCACAGTTATAAGAAATGCCATTGTTTCTAATTACACACATGGACATGTCTGTCTCTCCCTTTCAAAACAAAAAAAATAGAAAAACAAGTTGAAATGCCATTTCCCCCAGAGAACCAAAGACTTACCAAAAAAAAAGGCAAACAGACCTGCAGGTGCACAACTCATAAAAAAAGGCAAACAGACCTGCAGGTGCACAACTCATAAAACAGGCATGGAAATGCAGTCACACCTTTGGTCACTAGGGCACTTTGGAGGATTCTCTTTACTAGAGGCAAGTTTGAAACTCCTATTAAAACATAGTCCTGAAAACTGCAGTGTGATCTCCTGCTTTGGAAGTGGACTTATTGGATGCTAACAATGTTAATTTATCTCACAACACAGAACTGCAGCCAAAGGATGCTCGAGATTTTTTGGGTTTTTTTTAGAACTTAAAAACAACTTCCTTTGAAGATATTAAGGCAACAGTGGAGAATATTGTGCTACAATGTTCATTGGCTGTAGATAATGTTCTATTCTCCTTTATCACATTTTAACATTTATAATCAAAGGCCAACATATTATTGTACTAGACTGGCTGACTACAAACTCTTACAATGGAGAAATAGGTCTTGTGTGATAACCTTGTCACATCACAGTCGAATTTCTCGCCTTACAATACACACGTATATTGTATGAAAATTAAAAAACCAAACTGATAAAAACATACAAGATTTCCTATACAGAAGTACCTTTATCTAAGGTAATGTCTAGTCACTGCTATAAAAGGCATTAAAAATTAAGCAAAACGCCAGTATAAACCAAGTAAACACTTGCTATAAAGCTTTTATTTGTAAGGCAGATCATTAGACTTATTAGAAGTTATTTTCCAAATGCACTGTTTGGAGGTTCTCCCTTCGTGACTGGTATTACCCATAGCAAACTACAGCTAACTCTCACCGACAGCTCCACAGAGTGTGTAACATGAAACAGATGTGAGTCACCAGCAAGTTTGAGGACTCTGCAGTGACTGAGAAACACCCGTAACACTTCCAAAAGATCTCAAGGATTCGTAATTTTCTTACCTCATTGAATTTATTCTGTTCCTGTATTAAGGAAATTAGGCAACTTCAGTTTAGTATGGCAGCTGAAGAAACAACTTTGGAAGAGGAAAGCAAAGCAACACAGGGCCCAATCTCTTGCTGTGAGTGTTTAGGCATAAAAGGTCCACTACTACCAACAGGAACATGAATGGCAGCGATGGTCTCACTTGCATGAAGCCTGCATTCCTGAACTGAGACCTAAGCCTCTATGTTTCTCCCTTTCTCTCCTCCCACACAACCATCGAGAACACCTACACATTCTTCTAGGGAGGATAGTTTCACTTAATATAGCCATGGTGTCTGTGCTACTTATAGTCTGGCTGGCTCTGTTTCTCTGCCTGTGTTTGCAGGGTTGGGCGCACTGTGATTGGAATTTGTCTAAACTTACTGTTTTTAAGTGCTAAAGGAAAACTGATTAAATTCTGTACTCACAAGCAGCTCTGTTACACTCTCCTGCTGACTGAGACGTCTTTGTCAGCCATCAAATTCTCTGTAATGGTCTCTGATGCATGTAGATGCACCTAAATGCAGAGTCAGGCAACGAGCAGTACTGCTGTACAAATCAAACACCAGCTGAGGAGCTTGGTCCTAGGTTGATTCAATTTTTATTAGGAATAATGGCAAAATCTGCCTTTTTTTGGCTTACAAGTGTAATTTCCCAGCTAAGCTCAAGCTGGCAAAACCATGTAATTGTGCATCAACTCCCAGCTAAGGAGCACACATGTGCCCGCTTAGTCATTCTGAGTGGTCTTGGCTGAATGTCAGCAAAAACTGCCCTTTGACAATATGGATTCAAGGGGGGGAGAGTGCCTGATGAATTATTCCAAGTACAGTCTGAGTTACAACAGACTGAAATGGCTCAACAGAAACCTGTTTTCCACAGCACAGAAAAACACTCCAACGTGGGTGTTTGACATGCAGCTATTCTGATCTGTGATCCTCTCTGAAACTCAGTAGTGCAATGTCACAGATGTGGTAGCGCTTAACTGAAAGCTCAGCTTCTCTCAATTAAGTTAAAACTCAGCCTTTTCTCATCAGGGAGATGCTCCACTCCATCAGCAGCTTCGTGTGTCTGTGCTGGACTCTCTCAAGCAGTTCTGTGTTCTTCTGGAACTGAGGGGCCCAGAACTGGACATGAGAGTCCAGATGTGGTCTCACCAGGACAGAGTAGAGGGGGAGGAGAACCACTCTGGATCTGAACAAAATAGCCAACATACCTAGCCAGTGGATGATGCTGTGTCTGAATAAGCTCGGATAAAAAAGTTTCTTCTTTTGGAAGTGGCCTGCCTAGTCCAGCGTGTATCCCATGGGACTGTCTGGGAAAGCACCCATTCTTTAGAGCAGCCCTGATCCCAAAACAGATATAGCTGAGAAGAGTGAGCTGCTTGACTGAAAATCCAAGCCTGAGTCAGAGGAGGACTGCCAGTTAAACCACATAGCTGAGCAGTACCTGACTGGGTGTTCGTGGCTGATGTGAAAGGAGATGAACATCTTAGTGGTGTTTGATACTCTCTGTATTCAAAATGTATTTAGGAGCTCAAAGCAGCTACCTAAGAGGAGCTGAGTGCCAGAACTGTGGCTTCTTTTTGGACTCTTCTACCATATCACTGAGTGGAGAAAAAGAATGTAACCTGGTCTTCACAAAAGTACGCTGTTAATTGTACAAGAGGCATGAGGTAGTTGAGCAACTCATTTTGTGGAAATTCAAGACAATGTTGTTCATCGCTGGGGCAGAAGTCATGTTTATTTAAGGGAGACTTCCTCAGAATAATATCTTGAATTTAAAGCCTAGCTGTGCAGTCATGCAATGCATATTATCTTCTGGTTTCATATGGAGGTGATAATCCCGGTATTAAGATCTGTGGCTTCTCTGATCTGCCAATTGTCTTCTATGTGGACTGCAAGTTCTTTGCCCATAAAACCTCAGCACACGGAGTCATAAGGTATAAATACTACACCAAACTGCAGAAGTTGTACAGTTATATAAATAAAAATAAGGTAGTAGGTAATTGCTTTGGTACTAAAAGCAATTGCAGTTGGTACTAAAAATGTGATCAAACTCTTCCCATGCTGGGTAAAGCCAATTTCACTCCCAATTAAGATAGCTTTTTCAGAGCAGAGTGCTGAGGAAGTGTAACTTTTCTGCATGGGTTTTGCCATATGGATGGTGCTGTGGCACAAGTGAAGGCTGATGCAGGTCGTTAGCATTTTTCGGAATGCATAAGCTATTGGAGCTCCACCTTAAGGAGTCTCCAAGAACTTCAAAATGAGGTAACCAGCTACAACAAGAATCTTTTGAGTCGTGCCAAGCCAGTGACTGAGGCAGCTGTATTATTGAAAAGTTAAGCTTTATAACACAAAAATATTCTCATTTTTGTAGTGTAGCAAACAACTAAATATGATGATAGGAGGGTTTATTTGAAGCCCTCAGCATACTTTCACATTTTGACCTCTTGTGTCATGTCCAAACTAGAACCTCAACCTTTGAAATTCCTTTATTATTGAAATGTATTTAGTAACCGGGTTCAAATACCTATTGGTCATCAGCTGGGCCAGATAATGTGAGCCAGTGACTTTACAATTAGAAGAAAGTGTGTGTTTAAATCCCTTTGTAAATAACAATACTATCTGTCACAGAGTCTTTAAGAAAAAGACAGTACTTAATGTAGTCCGAAGTATTGATTATGTTGGATGAAAATGAAGAATAAGGACAGAAATTTCCTTTCCATTATTTTGAACAGTAACCAATCTTAACCAAATGAGGCCGGAATCATTTGAGCTGTTATGAAAACCAACCCAACTAACCAAAACCTCAACAAAAAGTGTTTCATAAATAAAAAAGCCTCATTCTTTTAAATTATCTTTTTTAAAAGGGGAAGCACTGCATACATTTAACAGACATTCTGAACTGAAGGAATAGGGGCAAAAAACATTACAGAAGCAAGGTCAGAGGTAAACTTTGAGCTGGATTCAGCTGAGAAGCTACTGCCTCTGCAAATTACTGTATATCCAGCAATAAATAAGTACAAGAAATAAAGCTACTGAATCTAGCGATCATTGAGAAGGTACTACTGTGTGAAACAGCCACACACTAAGAACAGCACCCAAATGCAGAGTTTGTTCTGTATCTTCTCCCTTGCATAATACCAGCAGAGAGAGCTGGAATGGGCTTAAACAATGGAGTGTGCTTAAAAGATCCTTCTAAATTATTCAACACAATCTTACTTGAGAAGGTGAATCCAGGTTACTTTACAATAGTAGAAGTATCTATCACAGCAGGAGAATCACCCTGAAGTTTGGTAGTTTGGACAGATTATGTAAATCTAAATTATTCTCTCATATTTGGAACAAAATGTAACAAAAAGGTGGAAGTGCCTGGAACTTTCATGCTGAGCTGAAAAGGCCTCGATTGTGTAATACAACCATTTAATTTGTTGATATAAGAGATCTATTTTTCATCAAGTTTGGTGTGGTATTAAACTGTATTCTATATTAAGTAGCTGTAACAGGAATTCTGCTGCTGCTCTTCAGCTTGTGTAATTAACCTGGACAGCAAATGGCATGGGCATACACTGCAAAGACAACCTTCTTCTCCAAAAGAAGAAACAAATTACAAACCACTAAAAATGAAGCACTGAGTCTTCACTTCAGCAGGGTGGAAAATAATTTCCCAAAGGACAGTATGGTAAGAAAGCTAACCATGTTGGCACACAGTTAAAATTGCTCTTTCTTCACGACGGAGATGGACTATTCCTTTAATCTAAGAACATTTGGGTGGTGTTGGTTTAAAATAGGTCAAGGTGTGAATATCAGAAGTAATTATTACTGTTGGCAAAGTTTAATTCACTTCATCACCACAAAAGAGCATTTAACTTACGTTGATTGCTCTTTGTTTTTCTGCTCTCCTCTCTTCCACTTCTGCCAATAGCAAAACTCACAAGTTTTGGTCACGTAGGGTTCTCACGGCACCAAAGGATGTAAGAAAAATTAAACAGAGTCTTTAAAGATCATTTGAAGCCAAGTAATAGAAGGGAGGCATTGAGAACAGAGAGCAGGTATCTTCCCTCAAGAGTCAGTAGATAAGCTCTGAGACAGCCTGGTCCAAGCATAACTGAGAGAGCTCTGAATTTGACTTTTCTGTATTCTCAGTTTAGCTTAACATACTGGCTTTTTCCTCAGCCTGTTGGTTGTCATATTGTTAGCCAGTGTTGAAGCTGTAAGGGAACAGAAATAGTTGTTTAATAACATTGTTAATAACATTGTTGACCCAAATGTTGATAGTGAGGGTGGTTCAAATACATTGGTTGAGAAATGAAGAAATACAAACAGATTTCAAAATAACAGATAGATATAACTAAATTCCTGTGGATTCCAGCTTGCAGCTGGAAATGTGCTGAACACTAAAGGTATTTATTCAGATCTTAGATCAGTTTTCATATTCAGAACTGCTGAACATATGTGTGAAGAAAATTCTTGTTTGGTTACAGCAGTCAATGTCTTGTTTACAAGCTTGAATATGATGAACAAAGCAGCAGCTGTGGTTTAGCAACAACAAAGCTATTCTTAGCTGGTTGTTGAAGACAGCAATTAATAGGTCTCACTGTTTGACCTGGTTTGAGGTGTCAGGAATTTACTTCTGGGCACAATCTTTTCTACTTGTGTTCAGAAGATCAGTATTGTGTGGGAATGGCTGTAGCCCATTTACACAGGACCACGTGCCTCTGAAAAGACCAGGTTGTTACATAGAACTGTAATACGAAATCTTAAGACAACTGAGGACAGGAACAGGGCAGAGAAGCTAGGACCTCTGCTACTGCACATTCTTGCCCATACACATTCTTGGTAAGTAATTGGAGTTTAGGAGTCATAGATCTGGGTGTGCAATACCTGAGTGAAAGGCTGCTCAAATGCACATGATGGACTGGAAACACCGCTTGGTGAGACCTCACTATACTCAGGTATACAACCTAAAATACTGGATTTAGCTGATATATAAAATTGTGGGTTCTGCTTAGTCAAAGAATGAGGGTGCTCTGCAGCAGAGGTGATGCATATGGTACGGGGTTTCCTGCATCTTGTCATGCTGGCAGAAATACAACCCCACAGACATGCAAAGTTATTTGCTATGAGGAGATTGCTGCAAACTTGTAGCTGTTGCTAAAGATAAGAAGGGGAAGCATTTTGAAAGGAGTACAAACCTTGAACTGCCTGACATTTCCTTGGGCAACAAGTTGGTGCTCATTTTCGGGTGTGATGCAGTAAGCTAGTCTCTAAACCAGATAGGAAGAAGAGGAAAACGTCAGACATACGAACTTGCTAACATGAATAATGAATGACAAAATGAGGCATTGGTCATAGGCTTCTGCATCCCACTGTCAGTAAATTTATCCAAGCTGGCAAAAACCCGATGGGTCAATACAGATTATTATTAGACACTTTGATGCCACTAGCAAACAAGTTGGCAAAGCCCCAGGAATGGAGCAAACCAAGGGCTTAGACAACTGATGGAAATGAGAATGGGAAATTGTGCACAACACTACAAGTCTGAGCTGGTGGAAAGAGTGCAGGTGAAGAGGAGGTCCTATTTTGGGGTGCCTTTCTGAGGTGACCTTTAAATGAGGTGACTGTAACCTTTCAGAAATAAGGCATTTACGCCTCTGGGTCTGTCAGGTCTATGTGAAGGGCATGAGCCCTACCTGGTAAAGGGTGAGATCCTGTTATCTGCTTAATTGTCTCTAGGGTTGTTGTTCCGTGATTTGCCATTGCATAGCTCTAGCTGAAGGAAAGGAGTGCAATAGAACCAGGTACAAATCAGAGAGTCTAGGTTTGGTCATAAAATGACCATGTGTGGTGGGAGAAAAAGCCGTGATGTATAATAGTGAGAGGTTTACTTCTCAACAGCACTAGAATGTTTTAAGGTAATTTCTTATGACAGGGATGATGAAATCAGTATAATGGTAAAACTAGTATGATCAGTGAATGCTAATCCTGTGGCATGTATGAACTGATAAATAAAGGGGGATTGAACTGTAAGGAAATACAGATGTGTGCTTTTCTCATAGAAACAGGTTCTTTTAAATAGAATCCACACATTAATAACATATATGTAAACCTTTAATTAGAAGAACATTATTAAGGTTTCAATGTTAAACTTCTTGCTTTTAGGCAAGTCATTAGAAAAAGATGGTCACAAATTGTTTCTCCCTCAGTTCCTGTTTCATTCAGTGCACAGGCCAGGCATATTATGCCAGGAGTGGGTTTATATAGGTGCAAGATGATGCAGTCTAGTCCATGGGTTCTTTTACGGACACAGTCAAAAAGTAACAGACTAGATGAGACCATGAGCCCTGCCTATAGCAGCGTTTTCTTGATTTTCCAGATGTATTTTAGTACCTTGGTCTATCTCCAATATTAACAAGCACTCTGACGTTAGTGATGAACGCAGTAGGAAAATCTGCCTTAATCCTAGCCTTGGCAGAATGTGGCAGTAAATAGTGGATAAAGACGCACAGCTGAGAGAGAAAATAGAATAAAAATTGGCTGCTGTTAAAGACAGCATACTGACCTAAACGGATCCATTGCTTTGACCCAGTAACACTCTTCTGTCCTTTCTCGGTGTTTGTTACAAGAACAAAGGCTGTCCTGAACACAGGTCTACTCTGGGGGCACAACTCCACTCCCTCACAGCATGTGGATACACGTTTAGACACTTCCAATTCTAAGATTGGAGAGGTCTGACTTAACTTTGCACATCTAATGTTTATAACATGGAATGATAAATCATATCTTGGACTGTACTCTGTTTAGGTAGAATAGTCTGAAGACTATACCTCAGAGCTGAATATGAAGATATCATAACTTGTATATTTTTTCATTACTAAGAAACAAATTAATCTCATCTATTGGATTAATTGCATGCATCACACTCCGTTTTTCAGAATTACTATGGTGTTGTTGGGAAAGCTGATTTCTGTCTAGAAACCCAAAGAGCATGCCTCAAAAATCCTATCTCAAAACTCCAATCCATCTCATGGTTGGGTCTGAAAGATCACTCCTAAGTAATAGGTTTTGGGAGTAAAGGAAGCAAACTGCCAAATTAGACCCCACCATTTCATTTCATAGCAAAAGCCTGTGACATTTCATGAGCGTTTCACTTACTTCTTTAAAGGTCCCACGCATACTCATAAATTTATAGATAATATAGGCAGGCACAAGTATCATTGAGGATAATGCTATTCCCCAGCCAATGCGATTTGCCCAGAGAGGGAAGGTGTAGTCATCATAGGTCAGAGGTTTGAAATTTATTATGCTGACTATCACAACAAACTAGGGAAGAAAGAACAAAATCAACCACAGTTTTGCAATAAAGAAGCTTAGTGAAAAAACAACTTCATGTGTTTAATTAGGCTATGAAGTATATTACAACCCAGCTTTACCATTGAACTTTACCCTATTTACTTTGTGCTTTTTACAGCTTAAACTTTTGAAGTTCTTGCTGGCTTTAAGTGTTGTCAGTTCATTTCAGCTCCTTTGCACAGACATTTATTGAAATTTTGGTAGGAAGGTCAGATGGTTGCCTGCTACTGCCTCGTTTAAAGTAGGGCTCCAGACTCACAAAAAGGGGTTCTGCGTTCAAGAAAAAGCTCTGCAGGTTCTGTTGTTTTTCCATTCTTTGTTTCCCACAAGCATCAGGCTTCATTTAGGAGCTTTGTTTTTCAGTGAAAGGCATCATGTAAACTCCAGCATGAGACAATTAAATTGGAAGTACAAGCAGCTTTAAGGCCTGGAAATCCAAGCTGCTTTTTTTTTTTCCTGCTGGTTGTTACCAACCAAGTGCCAGAAGCAAGAAGGAAAGAGTGGGTGGGGTAGCACCCGATTTTTCCCTCCTGTTACATCCATCTGGGTTGTGTAATACCCAAGAGTTCCTTAATTTCGTTCTCTGGGCCTATGCATCGTGCTTCATACATAGAATAATAGAATCATAGAATCATTAGGAATCAGAAGGGACCACAAAAGATCATCCAGTCCAATCCCCC
>VZRI01006376.1:14101-45947 GCA_013397515.1 Upupa epops | reverse complement strand
GGACTGTAGACCTACAGTACTAGATTTCAGAAGGTATTCTGCCATGGATGTTCATCCTATGCAGCTGCAGGCAGGAATCTAATTACATAGGTAGTCCAAGGGAGTGGTCTGTGAGTATGTGTATCCTGTGGAAGGGACTGTTGTGTTCTCTTAGCCATAAAGACAAGCATCCTTTCAATTTAAAGGTACTTGAATACTCATTAATTCCAGTCTCTTTCAGAATATGATCAGCTTAGTTTAAGCTATATCCACAGTGGAAATAAAAGCCCCCAAACTGAGAAAGAGGATGAAATAAATGCTTACACATGCACAACTATACCAGCGTACCCGTGGTGTAAATAGTCTCATGTCCTGCCTTTATACTCCTGCAATATTTTACTTACACAAGTCCCGTTGTAATTGATCCAGTCTTTAACAGTGTCTATTTGGTTAAATCTGACACAAAAATTGCCAATTCTGAGTTTGCTAAATCTTGAAATGAGTATCCATTTGTAGCCTCTTCTTTATAGATCGGTCCTTCAGCTAGGATCTCTGCTACAGCTGAAGTCAACACCAGAATTTCGGTGCTGTGGAATAAGCACTCGTTATAAATCTCAACGAGTCAGTAACTGATCACAGCCTGGAATTGTAAAACTCCATCCAAGTGCCTGCAATAGCATACGTTTGTGGTATGGTATGTGGTTTCAGTCCAGGTCAAGAAAAAGGAAGACCTTGAATAATATAAAAGTCCTAAGAAACTTTCATCTAATGGAGTGGATCAAGGGATAGCGTAGTGAAACCATCCCATCGTTCATGTTATATAGTGAACCGTGCTTGACCTTCAGTGTTTCAGTTACTAGTTGCAGAAGATAGTCCTTTTGTTCAGATCTCTGAGCTTGATTCTCTATTCTTTTCTATTTTTATGTAATTGTTTTTGGGTACCGTGGCAGTAGAGCTGGTCCGTGGGTGCCTAGGTTTCTTGTCACACTTGTTACTATGGTGTGCAAAAACAAAAGACTATTAGCTATCCCCACTCAGCCATGAAGAAAAGTGAATGGAAGTCATCAACTATGACCTGGGCAACACTAATGTGACAGAATTTCCTCACAAGATCATTTCTAACTGGCAAAATTAAACCAGCATGCTTTGTCCCCACTGCATCCCTGGATGTGTTTAAAGGTCATTTAGATGTGGTGCTTAGCGATGTCGTCTAGTGGTGAACTTGATAGATCTGATGAAGAGGGCCTTTTCTAACCTGAATCATAGAATCATCAGGGATTGGAAGGGACCTCAAAAGATCATCCAGTCCAATCCCCCTGCCACAGCAGGATCACCCAGACCAAGTCACAGAGGAACAGAAGAACCTCCACCGAGGTCCAGCAAGGCATGTACACCACTCATGCCTGTGGTAGTATAAATGTTAGGGTTAAAACTGAGATGTCTTGAGCTTTCAAGGAACACTGTCTTGACCTGGAGACTTAAACATATGATTCTAGCTTTTAGTTTAAAAAGCCAACACACAGTTTGGACTCTGCTTTTTGCTTTCAATGGGATCAGCCTATGGTTTTTCATTTATTATCAACATAGTCTATTTTCACATTAAAACCTTAATCCTTTTGCTTTGTAAGACAGTTTGGAACCACTGATTCTCATCACTTTCACGACTTTACAAGGAAGAAAAGCTTTTTCATTCAAAGCATTTACCACTATGGTAACAATTTTTTCTGTAAGAAAGAAAAATTAGGTAAGATTTCTGTTATAGTGCTGAACTTGGGCACCCTTAGTTACCTTTTCTTCATGGCTGAGTGGGGATAGCTAATGGTCTTTTGTTTTTACACACCATAGTAACAAGCGTGACAAGTAACCTAGGCACCCTAGTTGGTGTTTTCAAGTGGTGTAATGTTCTGACATGGTTTCCTCATGCTTGGGCAAGAGCCCTAAAAGCTGGATCATTCTTCCTGTTGGACCAGGCTGGGACCTTTGTTACAGCACTAAGCGGTGCATAACACCAACAGAGTCGTCATGTCCAGAACCACTGTGTTTCTGAGGCACCACTGTGTGTCTGAGGCTCCCCTGTGAATTATAGGTTTCCTTTTTACAATGGTGGGTTAGTAAATGATCGCCTCTGGAGCGCCTTGTGTGTCACTAACTGCTCCCACATCACACTGCTCAGAAACTCTAGGGTGGAAGAGAAAGCAATTTTTTTCCCAACTAAAGCTTTACAGCTGGAAAGAACAAATCAATGAGCAACTCTGCCTGCTGCTTTTCCTTAGATTCATTCAACAGCTCAGTAATTCAAATAAGGCACGCAAGGAGGATTTGAAACTTAATCTAATGGAGGAAAAACCAACAACAATCTAATAAAGAACATTAATGCTTCTATAAATTACTAGTTTAATATGCATGGTTCTCAGTCAGAAATCAAGGCCAGCTTCTTCATGCCCAGAAAGATCACAGCCTACGTATCAGTCAAGATGCAGTGGATGAAAGAGGGTAGAGGATAGTGGAAATAGGTAGTGTAGTATTTCAGAAGAGATGTGTTAAGAGATGGTTGTTCATGTGGTCATCTCAGACACACATGGCCACAAGATCAACTGATGAGAAAGCTTCAGCGTGTGCATAGCAAGGACTTCCCCAACTTTGTGCTGAGTGTGAAATCATTATTTCTAGTAACTTCTCTTGAACAACCAGAGACTTTTTAATATTTTGCTTTCTATAGCTCTGTTACCAAATATTTTTATACTTAGCTTATTCTTTGCGTTAACAGTCTTTGGAGAAGATTAATCAAGATCCTATCATTTGTGTTTGTGTTAAATTAGCCTTTGTATCCATCTAGATTGTAAAAGGTGTTACAGAAGTACAGTGGTAGCGTGATGCCACGCATCCTCTCAAACCAAACACGTCACCCTTTACTCGAGTCAAGCCTCTGTTCTTTGAGAGACTTTGGTATAGAGCATTCCAGGTATCCATGGCTGATTTTATGTAGCTTGTTTAGGGGTTTAAAGTAAGAAATGTATTTTAGATAGCTATGGTTCTCAATAATGTAGAGAATGAAAATTTAAATGAGATGAAAACATTAAAGACCTTCTGAAATATAGATCAGCATACCAATATTTCACTGAAACAATTCCATTCCCTTCTCCCTTGCCTTTTCTTTGCAGTGCTGTGGCATACTTTCAGTGGAATGTGCATTTAAGCACTGGCTGGAGTGTCCTACAGAGCATATGCATAAACTTCTACCTTGCTTAAAACATACACATATATCTTCCCTGGTAGACTACTAGAGCTGCTTAGCCCAGCTCCAACGGGGTATATGGCTACATGAATTAATGGGACCTATCTCCTCAGAGCTGTGTTTATTTAGTGTGGGTATATTTAGAGCTGTCCTGTCTGAAAGGGCTTGGAGTAAATTCCTTTCTCCACTGCAGAAACATGACCTTTCATTAGCACAGCAGACAATGGTCAGACTTTGAAAGCTACCAGAAAAATGGAATAAATTAGACTTTCAAGAAGTCATTGTTGCTCTCCTCTGGTTGGTTTTTTTTTTTTCCCAGCTGCAGATGGATAAAAAATATGCTTAGATGAAGAACAGACAAGCAATAAAGAACTTAACAGCTGGTGGTGGCCCTGATATCCACCTCAGCGTAGCAGTCTGTCAAGCAGATGAAGAGGAGGGTGGTCTAATTGTAGGAGACTTAAAGGGAATCAGAGCAAAATGTATGACAGACTCCAGCCTCTAGCTTGTTAGAGAAGAGATATTGTTGTTATTGTTAACGACAATTGGGACAAACATCTTTCCTGGCAATAAACAGTGCAGGATGCTTTCTTGAGAAACCCAGCTGCTGGAATGGTATCAAGACTCTGGTAGAGCACCTGCATTCCAGATGTGTGCATCTGTACCACTCCATCTGCTGAGCACTCTGTGTGCGCTAGTACTAGTTGAGGAAGGGGTACAGCAAGTTATCATTCTCTTCCTGATGATCACAGCATTAGACCTTCCCAGCCTTCTTTAACCTACAGGCAAAGCATAAAACAGTCTTGAGTTTCTTTGGATTCAGTTTACTGACAATAATCTTCTGGCAAGGAAGTGAGAGTCAGGTTTAGTCTTAGGCCGTGCTCAACCAGGAGCAAATCAATGGAGTTACATAGTCCAGAGAGCAAAGGGGCAGGACCAGTCAAGCCTTAACTGAGGACCAGCATCATTCTGTTATGATTCTGCTTGCAAGCGTTGCTGTCCTTTAAACAGAATGTTGCTTGTGTTTTTCTGGAAGCCTTTCTTAGTTCAGTTGGAAGGAAAGCAGGTGAAAGCAGAACAAGGGAAATTGCCACGGTGGCAGCTGAGGACAAATAAAAGTAGAGATTAAAACCACTCCTTTTTTTACTTCAGAGGCCTCTTCTCCTTTCCTGTGGCTACATCTCTAATAAAAGAGATAGAACAGTCCCCATCCTTGTACCAGAGTGACCCAGACTGATTCATGCTGGCCCCTTGTTAGAAGAATTATGTCCTTGCTCTGTGGCATTTTGAACTGGAATTCATCTAATCCATCTGACCTCTGTGGGGTGCCCATAGGGGCCAATGAGGATTTGAGTATGGTTTTCCTCTAATATCAAACATGGTGATGCTGTGTTCCCGCTCTCAGCATGAAACTGCTGACACATGTATGGGGACACGTGCGAGTGTCCTAGGGTGTAAAGCCTGTGGGGATAGTACTGCAGAATTGTTAAGGTGGTTGATCTGTGTCCTGTATCTGCTGCTTTGGGAGCAGTCCCTGAAGAGTAGTATTGCCAGCCTGTGTCTGGGCAGGGTACTAGAAGCAGCTGCTTGCAGTCTGAGTATGTTGAGGGAGAG
This sequence comes from Upupa epops, assembly GCA_013397515.1. Lineage (NCBI taxonomy): Eukaryota > Metazoa > Chordata > Aves > Bucerotiformes > Upupidae > Upupa > Upupa epops. The sequence goes on along the minus strand of VZRI01006376.1, from coordinate 41,119 downwards.
AACCGGTAATTTGGTATCATCATAGCTTGTGATTCCAGTGTTTGACCTCCCTTCCAGGAACTCTTTCATTCATCTGAATAAATATGTGTCTGACCATAGTACAGAAGGGGGTTTCCAACCTACAGCTGCATCCTCATCCTGGAATCTGCAGCACACTCTCTCCTCAAGGAGCTCTCTTAGTCTGCCCCTGAGCCTTCTCATTCTCTCCTGGGGCCTGAAAGTAATCCAGGTAAAGCAGACTATAAAATGATCTTTGCAAAACTCTGGCTTAGTTATTGATCGTACATGCAGGGTATGCAAGCCTAGTTTTAGTCTCATCTCTGTGCTTCCTTTTTCTCTCTCATTTCTACAATGTTAGATGTCAGATGTTAGGTTTACTTGGTTATAGGTTGGACTGGATGATCTTTAAGGTCTTTTCCAGCCTCATCATTGCTGTGATAGTGTGTGTTACTGTGATACAAGGTTATTCTGGCTCTGATATTGCTGGTTTTGTGAGACACTGGGTGATCTCATCAAAGGAAATCCCATAATGGTTAATATTAACCGTGGATACCAAACACTCACTTTATCCCTGTACTTTTCCATTGGCACATTGAGAAAGCAGTCAGTCCATCATTACTATTGAAAAGGATGGTGCTTTTGACAGAACAGGTTGATTTAGGACAGACTGAGTAGGAAACTGTGGCTATTGTCAGCTTCAGTGAAATCTGAAGGAAATTTGTCACGATTCTTCCACAGTTGTTAACATGAGAAGGCCCAGACCCCTACAAAAGAACACCTGGCCAGCTATTGAGCGGATCTCTTGAGAACAGCTCTTGCCCACATGTTTGTTGCTCTAGCAACAAGCCTGCACATGGATTCCTGTTTTTTAAAACAACACAAGAAAGAACAGATTCTGCTATGGGAACTTCCCTGTCATGAAGGAAATTATATTTGCTCTACAAACATTGAGTTCTCCCACTTTTTAAGGACTGGCTGCCACTCTCTGAATCATTAAAAAACAAAGAGGTCTGTTTCTTGACTCTTGAGACTCTAAAGATGTGCCAAGCCATACAAAGACTTCATATTTTCCAGTAGCTACAAATCAGACCCCTTCTCTCAAGAAGATCCCGTTTTAGTCTTCTAGGTCACTTCACAAGCTCAAAGTGAACCAACTTTAGAAAGTAAAATCATTTGCCTTATAGGGTGAATTTCATCCCTCCAGTTCCAGCTTTTGCATCATCTATCTTTTAAGGATTGGTTTCAGATGATGACTTGCATTCTTGCCTCTGCACTGCAGCACTCTCTTTGAAAACATGCAAGTGTGTGAACAGGTATGGATGCTAACGGGGTGATACCTCGTCAGCTTTGATTTTAGTCATTCTACCCCTCAAATTTAAGAAACATGTATATCCGTGTGTGTAGAGATGCATACCCATGTACATAAAGGCGGAGAAGCTTGGATGCCTTATGGAACATCTGTATTGCAAGGGGTTTTATACTCTATATTCTAATATTCCTGCTGCCTGCTTCCCTACTTCACAGACAGACCAGCTTTGTTAAGGCTGTCGTGTTCTGATTCCTGGTTTTACATTTCTCCCTTGGTAATGCTCAGCCAGTACAATAAGGATATTTCAAGGCTGGACAAGGAGGATAAAAATGGAGAGAGAGAGAGAGACTTTGAATCCCAGAGGTTACTAATTTCTGTCTGAACTGAATAAATAGCTGCATCTAAATGTGTTTCTTCTGCTTTCAAAACACGGTTTGCTTTTTTCTGCTGACCCTTGGTGAGTCTGGAGTTACCTGAAACTGTTTGTAGCTGTTCAGAAATTGCAAGCTTTCCCACCTGAATTCCACCCCTGTCAGCTGGAGGGGGGTTTCAGGTGGGTGTTTGTTTCATTGCGTCTCAAAGAGATCCGTTCCTGTGCTGAAAGACAAGCCCAAGACAATGTTTTACAGAGCAGAAGATATTGTGAGGGACCAATTATCACGTAAGTGGTTCTCACGGCTTGGGCTGGTACTGTGTGCCAGGTTGCACATTAGCTTCTTTCACTGCTTTTTACCCAGTTTACTCAACATTCTCAAGTGGTGGCTTTGTCAATTGTTCCTCCTGCTGATATTTTGACAGATGATAGCCCCTTGGTGCCAGCTTAACCCAGCTAATAAGAAATAGGCCAACATGAAACTTCAGACCAAGGGACTGCTCTCATGGTATGGAGACTGGTAGGGTTGGTTCTGGTTGAGAATCGTTATTCATTTTCATCTGATCTGATAAAGAGATCCTCCAGCGCTGCTCCTGTAGTGTTCTCTGCAGATACTCTGGTTGGGAATCATTATTCATTTTGATCTGATCTGATAAATAGATCCTCCAGCTCTGCTCCTGTAATATTCTCTGTGGATATTTTGGTTGAGAATCATTATTAATTTTGATCTGATCTGATAAATAGATCCTCCAGCACTGCTCCTGTAGTATTCTCTGCAGATACTCAGCTGTGAACAAAAAATAATGTGGATTTTTTTTCCCCTCTGCAACACCATGCTTAAGCATCCTCTACTGAACATCAGAGTCCATTTAGGGACTGTGTCCGAATCATCTAGGCACAAGTGTATTTAGAGATTTACAGGATTTCATCGATTTTGAAAGTGTGTAATGACCAGGCAATGTTCAGTGTCATTTTCCTCCATAAATCCTTCCAAAATTGCTGACACTGTAGAGGCTGCTGCCCCTGCAAGGTGAAAAGATTTATGCGAAGCAAGGATCCTGTGGAAGTGGAGTTTGCTAATTCATCTAGCTGTTTGTTAGTTCAGCATCTTTCTGTAGTTTGTAGTTTTGCATTGACTTACAGTTTTTTCTTATTCTGCTTATATTATTTCTCATAATTATTTCTTCTCTCTAATTATAGTTGGGGAGGGGAAAATTCACTTCACAATTTTCCCAGCATCGGAATTTTATCTGTCTTCTTTAAATTACTTTCCCTTAGCTTAATCCTGGTAGATGCTGAATGCTTTCTGCTATTTCAAACTAGTGTAGGAGCTGAGCTCAGGCAGGGCTTACTGTTATCAGGCCTTTCTTTTTCATCCCTTAGAGCTGTTTTGGACAAGGAGTGACAGAGACGAGCTGAGAAAATTATGCTTAGAGTTGAAACTGTGCTCAGTAAGAGCGTGTCACATACAGCTGTATGTACGTATGCACCGCGTGTTGATTTCCCTATGCTATTATAAACCTTTGTAAGAGTGAAACAGCAAAGATTTTAGAAAAGATGGCTTTCACTGACAGAGTGATCTGGTTTTGGAATGGGCTGCCCACAGAGGTGGTCGAGTCACTGTCTCTGGAGGTGTTCAGGGTTAGGCTGGATGAAGTGCTGAGTGGCATGAGCTAGATGTCAGATGTTAGGGTTACTTGGTTGGTTTTAGGTTGGACTGGATGATCTTGAAGGTCTTTTCCTGCCTCATCAGTACTGTGCTATTTTTATTACTTCTACTATTGCCTTGATTTATCTTTTCTGAACACTACAACATACTTTTTTCCTCTCCACTTAGCTTTTCTTTCGAAGCTGAAGATAGCAGTTAACGGCAAGGCACTGTTTTCAGTGATATTTAAATGTCAGCCAGGAGAACGAGGAAGTTTTTGTTTGATTTCCAATTGTTGTTGGCAGAAGCTTGATGTTTTCTAAAGCAGACCAGAACACACCTGTGTGATAAGAGCTTGCGTACGTATTCATCCAGTGGAGTGTGTCTTAGGGTCCTGATTACAACAATTTTGCAGAAATAGTTGTACTACTAGCCAGTTCAGGGCCCTCAATCCCAGAAGGAAAGAGAAATGCTTGAGAGAGTCCAACGTAGAGCTACAAAGATGGTGAAGGGAGCTGAGCATCTCCCTGATGAGGAAAGGCTGAGGGAGCTGGGTCTGCACAGCGTCATCCTATGATAGGACAAGAGGCAACGGGTGTCAGCTGGAACAGGGGAGGTTCCACATAAATACTAGAAGAAACTTCTTCATGGTGAGAATGTCTGAGCACTGGAACAGGCTGCCTAGGGAGGTTGTGGAGTCTTCTCTGGAGACGTTCCAGACCCGCCTGGATGTGTTCCTGTGCGACTTGGTCTAGGTGATCCTGCTGTGGCAGGGGGATTGGACTGGATGATCTTTCGAGGTCTCCTCTGATCCCTAACAGTGATTTATCTTTTATAACAGCATGATAGAAAGTGTTGCTGCTTCTGAGGAATCTTGCAGAGACGCACAACCAAGATGAGGGAGATTGAAAGTCAGAGTATCTCAATGTGGTTGCAATGCCTGGGTCTTGCACTGCACCGCTGTAATCTCTACAGCAAGACAGTTCTGGCCTGGTTGTGACTGTTGCCATTAAATGTAGTCTTAGTTCCTGAAAATACTATGTATGCTTAAATTTCATTGCATGTATACTGTTACTGGTTACGAGTTGCTGGGAGTTATAGACCTAAGGAGGTGATTTCAGGCACAGAGTTCCTGCTTTCTGCATTATTCGAGTCAGCTGAGCACATGTTTGCCTGAAGTTAAGCATGCACTGGAAATGAAGCACACCCCAGAATCTGGGCATGTGCTCAGAAGCAGTAAGATCCGTGGGCTTGATGCTGGTCAGATGAGGAGTCTCAGAGGTTATACAAGTTCCACAGGCTGAACTCTTAGTTGAGTTCAGTGGGAGCTGACACAGCTTTACATTGTCCAAGATCAGCGTGTGAATGTCTGAAGAGCAGCAAGATGCATCTGCAGAAAAGTATATTTAGGCAGCTCTGCTTTAATTTTTAAATCTGGCTGTAGTGGGGTGTGGATGAATATTTGGTGCAGTCTGGTTAGCTGATGGACCTGAGAGATCCTGCTCCAGGGAGCTTGTTGTCACAGCTAAAGAGAAAATATAAGGAAAACCCTCCAGCAAATGGGGTTCAAAAATCTCTTTTCTCACATATTTGCCTCAAGTAGCAATAACATCTTCAATGCAGGGCATTTCCTGAGGATTAATGACTGTCTGGGGTCATCATCTCCTCCCAGTTAGTTATTAATCCCCAGGAAATACTCTGTGCCTGATCATTATTGCTTAATTAGCATTGAGAATGTGGGGGGTTTAGGTTTCTTTTCATGCATCCTGTGAATTGCTGGGGTTGGGGTTTCTTTCATTAACTTGCCCTTTTCAGCCTCGATGGGAGCAGAAGCTTTCTTTACAGTTTGCAGGTTTGAGAATTTAGTCACAGGGTTAAACCTTTTCAAGCAATTTGAGTTCCATGTGAAAGCACCGCTATCAGCCCACATCTGCAGTGCATCAAGAAATGTCCCCCTGCCTGGGCTCTGCTGAAAAACATCAGGTGACATGGGGGCACAAGCTGGAGTCTGGGAGCACAGGAGGCTGAGAAAGGCCAGGAGAACTGGGGGGGATGGAGAAGGGAAAGGGAAGCTCAAAGGAGGAGAGAAGCTGGGTACTTCCAGCCTCAATAGACTTTGTCACTTCTTCTGTCAAATAAAATTCATAAACGTTGGGGGATTTTTGGACCTCGAGCAGTCTTAAGGAAAATGCTTCCTCATTCCAAGGGCAGTTACCCAAATGCATTCACCAAAAAGAGGTGAGCATCAACTCAAACTGCATCAATCTCTTCCACCCCTAGAGAAGAGGATGTCCAAAGTCCCCTTTCGAGTGCTGTGCATTAGGACTGAGATCAGGAGAGCTACACCCACCAACCTACCCTGCAGTGCTGTTCTCTATACAGACTGACTGATTCTGTAACTTCTACGTGAGGGTGTTGAGGCACTGGTGGGGGCTGCCTGGGGGGTTGTGGAGTCTCCTTCTCTGGAGATGTCTTAAACCTGCCTGGACTTGGTCTGGGTGATCCTGCTGTGGCAGGGGGATTGGACTGGATGATCTTTCGAGGCCCCTTCTGTTTGCAAACTGCCCTCTCAGTAGTGCATAAGCTGGAAAAATATAATTAAAAATCAACCCCCAAAGGTACCAAACCCCAATCCAAAGAGTCTTTTGTGTTTGTGATGTCACATTTCCCTTGGCTTTGCAATAACATCTGTTTGAAAAACAGTGATACTGTAAAAGGAAATCCTGCTTACTTTTTAGGTTGAAGAGTCTGTGATTTGGAATTTTAAGCCTTTTTTTAAAGTCAACTTACAGAGTAGTTTTGCTCTTTGAATTGTGCCTAAAAACCCCAGGCAGATACTGACACTATGGTGTATAGCTCAATGTTAAAGAATTATTTGCAGTTACTTTAAAAATAGCATTTCAGAGACATAGAACCCCCCAAAATCATTTGTCCTAACCACACACTACTTAGAAATAATTCAGTAGATACAAAAAATTATGAGTGGTTTTGACCTTAACCTTTATCAGCATTAAATTCAGTCTTCATTTAAGACCTTCCCTTAAATATGGGAAAAGAGTCAGTGGCAACTATATATTTTAAATTCTTTCTAGAGAGAGCTGTAACGTTCGTATCCAAATCTTGGTCTTGCAGCTGACCCCTGAAAAGCAATGTATGGCCAACGTAAAATGATAAAAGGGATAAAAAAAGGGGGTTTGAAATAGAAGGGTCACTGCATAGATGATATGAAGATGTCCATTAATAAAGGCATTCCTTTGTACATTCAAGTTCCACACTGGAACTGGAACAGGTCTCAGGGGGGTTTAAGGCTTCATCACACAGATTTTTGCATGTTTTCCTGTATTCTTAGTAAAGAAAAATAGTAAGAGACTGCACAAAATGAAGGGGTACATACTCCTTAATAGATAAGATCAAAATGAAACGTATGGGAAAAACTCTGCTGGTGAGACACAACAAGAACTATTCAGGGGGCTCTATTTTACAGCAGTAAGGCCAGTCTGAGAGGAAATCTGCAATGCCATTGGAACAGTTTCTGGAAAATAGAGTAGTTAAAACATTGAAGGAACCAAATCATAGGAGCAGCAGTCACAACCCTGTGATAAAGTTGGGCACTGGCTTTGTGCACACCTGAGTGCATCCGTCTCACATCACTGGGATCACCACAGTTAACAGAAGTGTGTAGGCACACACCCACTGGGAGCCTCATGCTGAGAGGTCCAGTGACCTTCACGGTCTTTGGCTCTCTTAGCATCCTCTGCTTGCCTTCTCTGAGCTCCTGAGGTCTTCATGCACCTCTTATAAAAATCAGTATACATCTCCCTGGTGACAGAGAATCACTTCTGTAATGTGTTGGAAAAGGTCTTGCCCACTAGTGCCCTGTCTTGCCCGACACCTCTGCCACAGGAAGATGAATAAGAGTAAATAAAAATAACTCTAGGGCAATCTTTGAGGATTTATCAGGCGCCGTGTCATGGGTAGGAGCTGTCCCTTGGCATTTGACTTCCCTGTAGCCTCACAGCTTCCAGCACACCTGGCTCTAAATTTGCTGAGATGAATCAGTCCCGAATTAGTCAGAGCAGTTAGGCAGGAAATCAGAACAGTTTGCCTCCAGTTCTCAGTTTTGCAAAGCAGGGTTTGGATCCTGGTTAAAACCTAATGTGAAAACACTGGGGGCAGGGGGGGAAGTTTTCTAGGTTGAGCTACACTGGATAACTGCTGTCTACCAGTTGCAGTGAGATGAGATCTAATTGGGATGTCGCAAGTCTCTGAGTTCCAAAGTGTGGAATGATCCTGTAGTTTTCCAAAGAGGGTACAGAGTGTCATTCGCTTTGACTAACATGGTTCCTACATTTAAAACTGTGTAACGGTCAAGAAAGCTGGGCCAAAAATCAGATAGTTGCAGTCTGGTTTAAAGGAGACTGCAGACTCCTGGTGTTGTGCCCCTGGATTACAGTGACATTAAACTCCAGTATAGAAATATGGACGTGTGTACCCCTTGGGATCCATGGATGACTTGCATTCAACTCCAGTGAGGCCAGAGCTTTGTTCTCCACCTAGTATTTCTGATCATGTATCACTAACCCTCTCTCTCCTGCAGAAAAGCTCTGCTCTTCTTCTTGAGATTGCTATGTTCTGTGTTTGCTCTCTAGCTGCCATCCCTGCTTGTAAGGGAACTGCCCAAAAAGCATGACAGTGACTATGTGGCTACTTGATCTAGCTAGGACAGTCATACCCACTTCTGGTTGTGGCAAAGCAGGTGAAGTTGAGAGGTAGGCTTCTCATAACTCTGGTTGTCTGCCTGGCTTGACCAGGAATGGATTGGAGAAGGTCTCTGGCTCTGGTCTCTTCCTGAAAGGCTATTAAGACAGTGCCAAGTGTTATTCCTAAAGAGAAAGGCTCTGATTCTCATACAATCCAAAGGTCTGTTTCGTTCAGTAAAGACAGTAACAGATGGAAAACAGGGCTATGGCAACCTGTACCAAGAAAGGTTAAAAATGCAGTCTAAAACCTTCTCAGCCTTCTGTTTCCTCCTCTTTAAATAGACACAGAATATGGATGGTCACTTCTAATCTAGACACTCCAGAGAAGCACTCAATTCTTACATAGTAGTCATTAAGTTTGGAAGAGACCTCCAAGATTAAACCCCACCATCAGCCCACCCCCACCATGCCCCCTAAACCAGGTTTTCAAGTGCCACTTCTACACCTTTTTTGAACAGAGACAGTGTCTCCACCACCTTCCTGGGCAGCTGTTCCGATACCTGACCACTCTGTCAGTAAAGAAATGTGTCCTAATGTCTAATTTAAACCTCCCCTAGCAAAATTTAGGTCAGTGCTAAACTCACTGGCTGAAACAACAGTAGATAGGAATGGTGAAGCCTTTATTTGTCTTTTAAATCTGCTTCTGCTTGTTCAGTAGTGGTCACAGAGCTGTATTTGGGGTTATTCTTTCTTTTTCCTCTTTTCTTGTTGTTTTGGGAGAAAAAGAGTTATCTTTCTGATCTGTACATGGTCTGAAAACCAGATGTTATCATCACTTGGTTATAACTCTGCTGGTGCAGCATGTTTTGTTTATTAAAGACAGAGTTGAAATTGGATCTCCGCGATACATGTCATCAAGCTTTATTTATTTGCAAATAAACAGCTTGCAAAGCGTGACTTGAGCTCGTGGGTTGCAGTTCGGTGTCAGTTCAGTATAGGTTTCAGAAAACCTGTATTCAGTGGGAGTTTTGTATCTGTCTTTAGGCTGAAAGGCACCTTTGTAAATGTGAGGGCCATGAGGATGATCAAAGGGCTGGAGCACCTCTCCTGTGAGGCCTGACTGAGAGCTGGGGTTCAGGCTGGAGAAGAGGAGGCTCCTAGGTGATCTTATTGTGGTTTCGAGTATCTGAAGGGGACTACAAAAATTCCAGGGAGGGGCTTTTTAGGATCTCAGGTAGTGACAGGAATAGGGGGAATGGAGCAAAGCTGGAGATGGGGAGATTTAGACTTGATATGAGGAGGGAGTTCTTCACTGTGAGAGTGGGNATTGCTTTCCTTTGTTAGGGAAGAGGGACTTTGTCTTGTGGCAGCTGTAGTTTAAGCGAACATAAACTATGTCCCAAGTTTCGTAACCATCGTTTCCTCAAAGCCAGCAGCACTAAACCAAAAGACAGTTTTATTTGGCTAACCCCAAAGTAGGATGTGGTTGCCAGCCTCTGAAGCCACATGATCAAGTTTCAAGTAGACACCATGAGAGCTACGCCAGCATCTTAATCAGGAAAGTAATGAATGTGTTACTCTTAGCACCATCATTATGTTTCACAAACAAACGTAACTAGAACAACAGCTACGCTCACACTTACTGTGCCCATGTCCTCCTTATCCAGCCACAGGACACTCCAGGAGTCTACAATACTGCTGGGCTCAGGAGGTAAATGATGTTAGAAAGTGAGAAGGGGTAAGGCTGACTCCTTGAGAGGTGTCCCTGCCCATGGCACCGAGGTTGGAGTAGATGATCTCTAAAGTCATTGCTGACCTAAGCCATTCTATAACCTCATTTCCAACTTGGTCTGCTGAAAGCACGGTGCTGCCAGTCAGGGAGTGTAAGCCCAAGACAGCTGCTGTCTGGAGGACTTTCACCTAAGCCCCGGCAGAGAGTTTCTCTTCCCAAAGAGGAAGATTGAAGTACATGAAGTATAAAAAGCACTGGCCTGTAGCTCCAATATCTCTAGTAGCTCCCCTTTTCCTGGATGCTCAAAGCAGGTATGTCAGGATACCTTTGCCTAACCTCTCACCAGCTGATCCACATGGGTGATGGGAAGGAGCTTTGGGACTGTGCCAGCGTAAGTGCCAGATCCTTCTGCTATGAACAGCTGTTTCTTCAGTGGTTGCAGTGGAAATAAGCTGATTTTTCCTGTCTGAAAACGTCTCTCCAGCTTTTCTGTTCTTATTTGCTCCCCACCCACTTTGCTTTTCCTTTTATGTTGCAAACACCTCAATGAGATGAAGAGATGAACAGATGATAGAGTCAGTGCCCCTGGTTAATGACCAGCACTATATTCACAACCTCATTCGGTTTTGTTCCTATTCGCTGCTTCAGTGCTGCCTATGAGAAGGAATTAATTTTATTGAGGACAACCCAGTGAATTAAATGAAAAACTGCTCACTTGGCTGGAAAGGCTTTGACAGACGGCACAGCAGCCGGTCAGATTTGAAAAACTTTACATCTCCTGGACCCGGGGAGAGAAAGAGGCGAGAGAAAGGATGGGAGGGAAGGTCAGTGTAGATAAGCTGCGAGGCGACTATTTCAAGGCCTCTGAAAAACAACAGAGCAAGCTGCAGTCTCTTATTTTGATTCATGGATCTCCTCACCCTTTTGTTCCTTGATGCACTAAATCTGTTCCTTAGCTCCCCTCATTTCAATAAACACCCAATAAGAAACTAATCGTTGTACGGTGAATTAGAGGAGAAGAAAAGGTGTTCAGAAGAAATGTTATGGTCGTGGAAGACTCGTGCATTGTAACCATCTGGTGCACCACAATTACTATGAATGGGATAATTGAGTCCCAAATAACCTCTTTTGGGTACAAATAATAGCCGTCACCCTGATTTGTATTCTTCACAACAGCGTTGCCCCATCATTTCACATCACATCTGCACATTTCATTGATTGGGCACCGTGCTACCAATAAGTTACTACACTTAATTAAGCCCACATAATTCTCTTCAAATGAGCAGAAAAGTTTGTGTAGAGGCCAAAAAGAAAAGGGGGCTGCAAATGAGACTTGAGTGACTCCACTTTGTATGAGGTATTGAGATTGATGGTGATCCCATGCCACCAAGGTTTTCCCTCAACACAGGAAAACTGTGAAAGCATTAGGCAGCTCAACAGCTGTGTATAATCTGAGGAAGGCCTGATTTCAGACAAACATTCTCCCGGAGGTGATTGAAACCCCATTGTAGCATAATCTCGCTTTTCAGAAAGTGTTTCAATTCACTTGATTTGATTTCTCGGGTGCCTGGCTCTCACAGCATCATTATAAACTCTGTAAGAAACTGAGCAACGCAGTCCTCTGTGAACTATCATTGTCTGCTCTTCAAGTACGTCTCATTCAAGCGCTGGGAGAAAGAACTGGCAGAAAGCAGGCAAATGTAAGCTTCAGAGTAAATATCACTGAAATAAACCCTAAACCATCAGCTTTCCCAAAGGGGAAGAATGAGGATGTCAAATCTTCAAAGATTTAAAGTTGTTTCCTTTTTTTAGCTTGATGTTTTGTTTTTCGTTTAGTCGCCGGAGTAGGGAAGAACACATTCCTGAAGTTGCATCCCTGTGATGTGTTGTTATTTCTCATGGCTTATTAGTTGGGTTTGAGCTCTCGCATCACGGAGTGACAGGCTGTTGAGACTCTCCTGGCAAATAAGCCACCAGGAATGTGTTGGTGAGTCCAGTTGCTCAGGATCAAGCCCAAGAAGCCTTACTGGAATGTTGGGGTCTATGGGAAGCACAATAGTAAACAAAGAACAGGGTTACAGAGAGAGAAACAACCTAAAAGGAAGCAAGAGTAAACCTCTCTCTTGCTCAAAGAGAGGGTTGGGGTTTTTTTTTTCCCCAAATCAATGTTTTCTCATTCCACCCAAGCAAATCCAGAGCGCCTTGACTATGTTTTTCAGAACAAGTGGCAAAATATCCCATGAATGCTGCAGAGGTCACTTCACACACTCGCTCTGCCCCTCATTTGTTTATCTAAATGCTGACAAATTGCAGCATTTTAACAACATATCTCTGGTACTGAACTTGGTGTGCACGGCTTGCCCTCGATCATTGAGCTGGTAATGAGGCTAAGCATAAAGCCTTCATTCAGTGCTCTAAAGCCTCCTGACAGTGATGAATACCGAGTAGAAGAATTAGGTGGTTTGCAGGAGAATATGCTATTGTGTAAAACCTCTATGCCTTTTATCAACCCTTCTGCTCATTTTCAGTTCCTTCACTTAAGCCGTCTCGGCGAGCGCTCGCCTCGGCTTTCTTCTTACTTTTACTTTTAACGAGGCTCTCTTCCAGAAAGTGCCAACTCAGATGTTGTGTCAGCAGTTATTCCTGGCTCAAATGCCAGAGAACCCTTTCATTTCACCAGCCAGTGATTAACATTCAAAATACTGCTGCTGGAGGTGTTGTGCTGCGAGGTAGTTTGTGTCGGCAGCCCTGTCAGTGGCATGGCACCGCAACTGCCTGTCGCCGGGAGAGCTTTCTTACAACAAACCCAACCTCTCCTTAGCATTTCTTTGTGAAAGCAACGCGTGATGTCCCTTGTAAGGGGGTATGTTTGCAGGGGAGGGGACTTCTAGGATGGGTTTTTGAAAATCATAGAATCCTTAGGGATTGGAAGGAACCTCAAAAGATCATCCACTCCCTGGGCAGCCTGTTCCAGTGCTCCAGTACCCTCCCTGGGAAGTTCCTTCTGATATTTCTATGGAGCCTCCTGTATTCCAGCTTGCACCCATTGCCCCTTGTCCTATCACCAAATGACCATGAAAAGAGCCTGCTCCATCCTCCTGACACCCACCCCTCACATCTTTATAGACATGAATGAGGTCCCCCCCTCAGCCTCCTCGTCTCCAAGCTCAAGAGACCTGGCTCCCTCAGCCTTTCCTCTACCTCTTTTATCATCTTTGTTGCTCTACACTGGACACAATATATTTCAGTGCTCGCATCTAATGTCTGCGCTCATTCTGGGAGCTGAGAGGAAGGTAGGGAAAGGATACTGACAATCTTGCTAGAATATCTAATCTGACTGAGCTAAGGGGACACCCCCCAGTGCTTTTGTATTTTAGACCACGCAGCTCCTGCTCCTGCCTCCCTCAGTATACCTCATCTGCAAACAACTGAGGAGCATTTTACCTCCTAGTAGGGTCTGGATGTTTCTGAGTTTGTGCTGGTGATACCTGTGGTCCTGTTAACATTTGCGCTAAGGACACAAGTGCAGAGGGACTGATGCAATTCATCTGAAGGGAGGGACTACTGAGCTGCATTTCACAGCAAGTGTTAGATGCCCTTGTGCTCCATGCTGTCCTGGGCTCTTTGCTGTTGTTTTCTGAGGGTGGAAGGTAGCAGTCAAGTTGCCAGCTGAAGGCAAAAGCATTTTCTTCCCTTTTTTTCCTTCATTCTGAACATCTCCTACCAGCAGCTGAAAGGAGTCTGCTACGCCAACGGCAATTCTCCATCCTGTCTTCACAGCATTTCTAGGTAGGCTTCGCTAGCTTTCACCTAGTAACCTGTGAACCACAGTCTGCCAACACTTCTCTCTACCTTCCCATTTCTGCTTCCCCGTCAGCTCCTTCCTGTGTTGTTCCTACATCTTATCTTGTGCCCTATGCACCCTCATGCCCTAATGCTTCCCCAGTACCTGGATTATGACTGTCTCTGGGATGCTCCTGGAGTGGAGGCACCAGCAGTGATAGCTCCTCCCGGTTCTCAGAGCAGCTGGAGATACCCCAGCTGTTTTCAAAGGTGCTCACTGCCTTCAAGGGGGGCTGGAAGATGTGGAAGAGCTTAGTAACCCATGTTCTCTCTCTGCCTGATGCTTTTGCTGGCTCTTTTGAAAACTTCTGGGTGTTAACTTGAACCGCTTCGGAATTCCTTTTCCTCTCTCCATCAAGAATAGTCCTACCACTTCAATAGGCAGCTTCCCTTTAGAGCAAAAAAGGGACAGAGAGGGGAATAGCATTTTATTAAATGTATGTAAGGACACAAAAACACCAGCGTGGGATGGATTTGCTAATCAAATGCAGGACTGCTCTGTGTTGCTGCATGACACTGGGAAGGAAATATCTCTTCAAGAAGGTTTATTTTAACTCCAAAAGACAATTAAGAGAAAGAATGTTGACATACAAAGGAGTCCAGGGGGTGGCAGTGAGGGAAGCTGGAGAGTAATTGATGCAAGTAGGGAAGCAGAACCTCTGCTCGGGAAAGAAGCAGTAGTGGAGGGTCCATACTGAGTGTTTCAATCTAACTGCCGAGTCAGAGGAGGAAAAGCAAGGTTAGAAGCAGATGAAGCTTGCTGTTCTCTTGCTGCCACTGGAGGAATTTTTAGAGGTGTTGCATTGCAGGTCTACTCCTTGCCTTGACTGTGACCGTGAAACCCAGCCAAGCGGGTTGTATCTGTGGCAGCAATAGCGGCTTGAGGAGATTCTCTTTCAGATACTTGTTCTCACCCTGCTGAGCCCCACTCTTGTCCTGACAGCTGTTCCTGGTCCTTATTTAATTCAAATAACGGAATTGATCTGAGTTTACTGTTTTCCAGGTTGCTTTTTCAACCAGGATCCACTCACTGCCATGGTTAACAGTGCAGGCTCACATAGTGCTGGCTTGTCCCAGCCGAGAGGCTGCAGGCTGAGTTCAGTGCTGGGAACCAACACATCGGGTGGGCACAAAATCTGGTGTGACTGCTGGCCCCCCTGTGCCGTGCTCTGATTTCTCAGATAGAAGCATAATTACTTTTTTCACAGACTCTGGTGGGAAGTTCCAAATCTTATTGTTCATCCTTGCTCTGCCTTTCATTATGAGGAGCGTTGAGTCTCCTCGTTGCTGTCATGAGAACCAAGAGAAAAACATAACAATTCAAAGGGATGTACAAAAATGCTCCTCGGAATCAGATGTGTGAAACACAATGGCTAAAGGACGTATGTTAAGTGCTAGTTAGAGGCTGCTGGAGTAAAGGCAGTGTAGAAGTTTTCTTCTCATTATTCTCCATAAGGATGAACTCTTTGTTTCATGCAGAGTTTCTCAGCCATTAGAGCAGTGGGGTTTTTTGTGCCGTGAAGTTGTAGAAAGCTATTTTTCCCTTTAAAACTTCATTTCTCAGAGCCATTGTTTCTGGGACTCATGAGACATGTGATTTGGATAAGGAAACAGCTTCCACCCTGTATTTCTCTGAGTTTTCAGGCAGAAAAGTTGTATGTTTGCAAGTGTGAAAATAACAGAGCTCATGGGGCAAACACATGAATTTCCTCTCCTCTTCAGCAGACTCTTCCAAATGCTGTTGGTTGGGACATTTCTCCTTTCTCAGAAAACACTGCTGTATGCCACATAGAGTCCCCAGTCCCCCTCCAAATGCTCACAGGCAGAGACTCTGCTTTCATGCTGTAGACCCAGGGGCTCTGAGCAATCTGTTCTCACTAGAGATGTCCCTGGTTGTTGTAGAGGGGTTGGACTAGAGGACCTCTGGAGATTCCTTCCAATCCAGTACGCTCCGTGACCCTATGATTTTGTGATCCCCACCAGATCTCTCCAGCACCCTTTCACGTGTTCTGAATATAACCCCTGAAAATGGATGTGACAAGGGGCTGTTTGGTTGTGTTGTGTGAGAGGGAACTGTGTGCAGCACGGTTTCAGCGGGGAGGGAAGACTTCTGAAGAGGACGGGGGGGTTCTGTGGATCACAGCAGGGCAACTGTGTATGAAAAACCAGCCATTCTTGCTGGCTTCTTATAAGCTGCCTACAGAGTACAAACAATGCCAGACACATGATGTATGGATTTGATTCATTAGAAAAAAGAAGTAATAAAAGTCCTCCTAATTGTAATCTAGGTTACATTTTTCAGACACAGTTCCTGCAACAAATTCTCTTTGCTCTTATTAATGAGAAACTAGTGACTCCTGTAAGTGTACGTGGCCGAGTCCCAAGTTCTTCAGGTTTGCTGGGAGAATAAGCTTTCAGCAAAGTTGCTGTGGCAGTGGGTTGTCCCTTATGCCAATTAATCACGGAGTAAATCTGTCATGCATCTGTCAAAGCAGGTTCCTTTCTCAGTCACTGCCCTCAGCGCTTGAAGGCAGCAGGGTCGATGGCAGAGTGGCAGCTGGAATAACAAAAATGTGGGGTGCCACCGCTCTGGTTGGGTTTCCTGCCAGCAGGTGTTTCACTCTGGTTTGTTCATACCTTTACTGGTGTGGTACTGCAGCCGGCCTCACCATCCAGGTGAGAAAGTTCTGGCCGCTGGGTGCCAGGGGCAAGGTGAAGTTAAGCAGCAGCTTGGCTCAGTCTCAGGCCTGAATGTGACCCTGCTATTGCTGTTTGTACTACTGTTACAGCCAGACCCCATCCACAACAGCTCTTTGCTTATCCTCTGCTCCTTTTGCTGCCTGGCAGGGTGTCCCCAAAGTTTGTCATGCAGGCAAGTCCCCCTCCGCTGCTCCCTCTCGCTCTCAGCAACATAGATATGTTGTAACAGAGATGATTTCAAAGGGATTTCATCAATCAGGGTGCCAAGGTACTTCATGCAAGAATTCTGTGTAATGGGAAAGCGTTTTTAATGAGGAGGATGTGTGCAGCAGTGAACAGCTTCAAATTTCACTGCTCAGTGTGTGCAGGAGAGCAAAACTTGGCGCGGAGCAGCGTGTGACTTCACATCCCCATGCAGCTCTTAAGGATGTTGAAACTTCAGCAGGTAGTTTGTTTCACAAAATGTTTTAAAACAGGGAGAAAAGTAGATCGTACGTTACAGGCTGTGGGTCGGCTGAAGGGCTTGGCCGTTTCTTTTTAGTCTGTTTTGGTAAGAGGAGGTCAGGAAGGAGATCTGAACCGCAAGCTGATTCAAAAATGTTTGGGGTTTCTTTGTAAACAACTCCATCTGGAACTAGCAAACTTCCAAAGCCTGAGCCAGCCCCTCGCCACCTCCACACACCCCAGCCTGCCTGAAATGAGTCCAGCAGCAACCATTGATTTCCATTGCCTTACAGAGCCGGGATATGATCACACCACCTCTGGGCCAGAAGAGAATACAATCACTCACTCTGACTCATTACATAAGCTAAAGTATGTGATTTATTAAACCACAAAAACTAGGTTGTGCTAACATCGAGAGTCTGACTTGAAACCACAGGAGGAACAACAGGCAGAATTAAGGCTGGGACTCCCTCCTTAACCTATTTTGTGGTGCCTGGGCATGGTGTGTGACCTCTGATTTCACTTCTGCTGTGGAGACTCCTTGAAAGGCAGCAGACAGAGGCAAGGACGGTATTTGAGCCTTTGTGCTGAATTCTCTTGCTTTTGTGGGCTTGAGTTGTGTTTAGCACAGTGACGATGTCATTTTCTTCTCTGGTATGGTTGGATCCTGTTCTAGTTTTCCTAGACTTGGCCCGTTACCTTGGAATTCAAAAGAGCAAATATATAAAATGATAAATAATAGGAAACATTTGGAAATCTAAAATGTTTCCGTGAAATATACAGGCAGCTCTCCCAAACAGTCTGTCTTATTTCTCGTTTTCAGTCTCAGTGGAGCTATACGAGACACCACCTATTAATGAGTTCTTAGGGATTCTTTACGCTGTAGGTCACTGCACTAAGAGCTCATAAATTTTCCAAAAGGAAAATAGCAAAGAGCATCTTTGATCTTCTCTGTCCACCTAAAATCCTTGCATGGCAGGAAGAGCTTCCAGAGGGTACTCATGTTGTCTCTGTATTTTTCACTGTCTGTCCCTAGGTCTATGCTGCGAGTTGTCGTTGGGAGTTAGGACCAGTTCTGGGGTTGGGGGGGATCCTGCCCCAACAGTGCCTCTCTGGAGGAGTTGTGTACTGAGCAGTCTGAGGGTAGGAGGGGCGGCAGTAATTGATCTCATTTGTAAATGCTTCGTGCGGTGCAAGGATGTTACCAAGTGCATCAGTTGGTGGCTTCTGGGCCAGGTTAGCGAGCATGAAACAGGTGTGACACACACCCAGTGCTTTACAGAACTCCATTTCACTGGGACAAGCTGATTTGCACTAAAGCAATAGAGAGTTTCTGTGCAGATGAGTTAGAGCAAGGTTTGGGAGATGACCTGTAGGAAGGCAACCAGAGTCTTCTGATGTTGGCCATGGAAGTGATTCCAACAGCACTGAACATAATCTCAAACCTGAGGAGATCAGGGATGTGTTGCAACTTCACTGTGAGTCTGATACCTCTATGCAAACCCTCTTTGCAGTAGTTCTGTGGTTCTGGTTTCTTATCTTGAGTATGCATCTGTGAATAACTAAAAGATATAATATTAAAACTTCAGTAGAATCTGAGAGGGTGTAACAGCTTTTGTACCTGGTTTTGTTTAGTTGTGCTATATGGGACTGCAGGAGGAAAAGACTCTGCCTACACAGGCAGTCCTGAGTATGCTACAATGAAAGGAATGACCCTAGACTCTACCTCTATTGAAAATGTTTTGGAGGTTAATCATCATGTAGTTTTTTCTGGCACGTCTGTACTGCATGTCCTGGAGACATCCTGAAATGGTCCCCACTGATGAGCAGGGGTTGAAACCACCATTTCCATTAGACCAGCTCTCAGTATGGCTGAGCTCATCGTACGCCCCAGGAGTATGCTAGACCTAGTCGATGCAGCCTTGGTGCCAAAGGGAGAGTCGTATTAGAAAGCTTTTCCCTTCTGCAGGTGAAATCCCTGTGAGCTCATCTCTGTGAGTGGCAGCAACACAGAAGACGAGGCAGAGTTCATCTAATCCTTCCCCCATTGCCAAACATGCTACCACCTTCATGTCACTAAAGAAGACTAAAACATCAGCTATTTAGCTGGTGTTTGCTTGGGGTTGTGTGTAGGATTTTGAGGGTTTTCCCTAGCTCCTAAGTCTCAGTCTACTAAGCAAAACACCCAAGTGCATCTCCTCCAGTTGCAGGGACCTGTATGTCACTGGGAGAGCAATGACTCAGTTGCAGTAGCACCCTCCAGTTTCATGGGCCCTGCAAGATGTAAAACCAGAATATTGCCAGTACCTGAAGCCTGCGTGGCAAATTCACTCTTGCCCTGTTCAGAAACAGAGCTGAGATGTCTGAGGATTTTTCATCCTCCTTATGCAGCTACACTGCAATTCAAACTCCACCCATCTTCCAGCAACTGCTCGGGGTTTACTCTACAATTTGAATTGATGGAAACATCAAAAGAGCCAAAAGGGTTGGGTACAGCTGAGCTCAAGGCCAGACCGTTACTAGTGGTGTGAGCAGGATGATCAGACAGTGGGCAAGTCGTTAGCCAATATCAGATCACAGTGTGTGGGTGTGCAGTTGTAGCCAAGCAGGGCTCTTTTCAGGTGGGCTGCTTTGCTGGAAAAAGCTCGTGGGAGGTGTTTGCAGAGCACCGTTGTAATCAAGCTTGACTCTAACCCAGGGCTGCGGTCCCAAGAGCTGCCATAAAAGAAAGCAAAAAGCAGAATGAAATTAAATAAACAAGCAGCAAGCCTCCCGACAGCTCTAGTTCCTCCACCCTTCCTGGACACTGCAAGCACAGGACGCTGACTCTCAAAGCGCTGCGTGTCCAACCAGGCTGAGGGTGCGGCAGGCTGCAGAGAACCCTTCTGTGCAACCTCCTTCCCTAAAAGGGAAGTGATCAAATACGTCAGCGTGCGTGGTCAGGCATGCTGGGGCACAGCAGGGTCAGTGTCGTATCGCCAAAGTCTCGTATGAGTCCTGTCTTTGCGCTGGTGCTCAGTGCATCATCAAGAAACCTGGTCATTGCAATGCTGCCTCTGTGGCTGCTGTGAGCTCAGGCAGGAGATGCAGGTTATGTTCCAAGAAGTGTCTGCTGCAGAGAGAGGGCTGGCCAAAAGGTGGTAGATGGCTGGAACAGGTTGCCTGGGTCTCCATCGCTGGAGACATTCAAAGTGAGGCTTGACAGGGCTCTGAGCAACCTGCTCTAGTTGGAGATGTCCCTGCTTGCTGTAGGGGAGTTAGAGTAGGTGACCTTTAGAGGTCCCTTCCCTGTATTTTCTCTGATTTTATAGTATGTCCTACCATTTTTCAGTAGGCAGCGGTGATTCCTGATCCCTGAGGGTGATGCAGTCATGCCCATCTGGAGTTCTCCCTGCTTCATCCCCACCACCTTTTATCAGGAGGTCCTCTGTGTCACCCGAGCCTTTTGCATAAACAGAGTCGTATTATTCCCATGAAAGAGCACAACAGCTTCTTTGAAGTCATTACAACCCTCTGTTCTGGGGCTCCTGGGACAGAGCACACACAGGACCTGACTCCTCTTCTCCCTGGCAGAGATCTTACACCCATGCAGGTCTGCTCCTCCTGGGAGAGTGATCTGTGTTTATATCAGTACAAGAGCAACGCTGGAACAAACCTCCCAGTTTATTTACTATGCTGAGCACTTGCCTGTTGTATTAATTGTGCAGAGTCTTCAGTTAATAAAATGCATTGTAAAATTGCTCTTGGAAACCAAGTCACAGCACATGGGAAACAGTTACTTTCCCAGACCCAAACATGTAATAGTTTTTTGTATTCTCCCCCCGTGTCCTCCAGAGCAGAAGCCTGTGTTTAGGATTTATAGCAAAAAGCTTATGCAGGATTTATTAGTCTTTAAAAGACATCATCTGCTGCTACTTAGCATTTGCATTTACTTGTGTATTTAAAGCAAAGAAGGAAGAAAAAAAATCTCCACTTCTCTGTGTCTCAGCTGGTACAGAGGGGGTTTTTTTTCTATCAATGAGTAATAATAAAGCCCTGAAAATAGGTTTGATACTTTTAATGGAAATGCTGACTTGACCCTAGCTGTAGAGCACCATGAAAGGTGCTGCTGTAATAAAGCAGTGACTTCATCAGGAAATCCTCATTCAGACCTCCAAATGTATAAATATATCCATTAATTCCATTGTGAACCAAATGATGCCATGTCCTGTAATTGAGGATTCTGGCAGCCACGTTGCATCGTACACCTATTTCCACAACAGCGTGTGAGTGGCTCAGCAAGTGTGGTTTCTTGGGCACCTGCTTCAGCAAATACCCTTGGAGCTTTGTTTCACAGCTGATTTGGTGGTTACGGATCCCTTTCTTTATGCCCTACCTGAGGGGACAGGGACACCACGAATTGCCTCAGGCCAACTGCTTGTGAATACTGTATGCACCAGTTCCAGTACAGTCAAGCAGTGTAACAGCTGGACTGAGTTCCTGATGAGCTGATGGCTGGTGAACTGTCACCTAGCCTACAGTAGCCCTAGATGGGAAAAACAGTCATAAAAAATGGGCTTTACTGGCACCTGTTTTAAAGATAAGGTGTTTCTGAGCAAAGCAGTTGTAAGAGCACTAGTGGGATGCACACAGTTTCAGCAAGATCCCGCTAACGCCACTGACCAAACCCAAGGATGTCCCAGCAAACTGAACTTAGTCTTCTAAGATCTGACCCTTGGCCCTGGGGAAGGTTTACCCAAGCAAGCTGAGAAATCCTTGCCCTGATGGATTGGACAAGTCAGCAGTCTCAAGCTGGTTATGTGAATTCAACAAACTATGCAAAATATCCGGGATCCCTGTGTCATGATAATTTGTACTAAAGATCAAGCAGTCAGAATGAGACTGTCACTACTCAGAGCTACAGCAGAAGTGCTATTTCTCTCTTCTATTTCTGGACCTCAACGCTTTATTTCCTTCCCCCAGACCATTACACAAGCCGCTGCCTTAATTACTCATCAGCAGTCATCATGTGCTGAAAGTGCTAAAGGAGATGTCTTGAAGCAGAAGCAAGCAAACTTCCCTTAAAGGTTGGTTAATGGGGGAGATTCCCCAGCCTTCAAAGTGTTCGTACAGAGCCCCACTTCCCACCATTCACCTTTGAGTTCTTTCTCCGATGCTGAGGCTGGTAGTGTTATGCTGCGACCACTAAAGTGATACCTGAGCTTCCAGATTTGGATCATGAAAACTGTTAGACTAAAAATCAATACAGAGGAAGGAAAAGGGCTTTCACACAAAATACAGGGCCCGATATGTAGAGAGAGGCTGACGTCTCTTTATCATTCACATTTGCATTAGCCCCTGAGACCGTGACAAGGACACTGGACAATTAAAATCCAGACATATTAGAGGGAGAAAGCTGGTCTGTCTGCACATCCTCCTAATTTCTCTCTCCCTCTTGAAATTGTAAATAGCAATGGGATTTGACACTCTTCCCATGTCAAAAAACCCTGTAAGCTCTAGAAATGGGTTTTGAAAAGACTCTGGAGTAAACAGGTCTTGTGTGAGTGACGTTACCAGAATGGAGCTTGGGTGTAAACAACTGTCTACTGTTCAAATCAGTAGCTCAGTCAGGAGACTCTAGCACTACTGCAGTTAGGTTACTGGAGCCCCCATCCTTGCCAGTCGAACTTACACCTCCAGTGCTCATTTCTGTGGAACACCTGATGCAAACCTTTGTACGTGTCTCTTCCTGCCCTGCCTTCCTGTGGCGGGACTCCAAAGGTAACGCTTGTGTGGAGGGTTTTGTAGTGCCCTAGAGGAAAGGGTAGGTTGGCATTTGTCCTTTCCTGTACCTGTTCAGCACTTTGCGGGTGGCTGTGCGAGGCTATATATATGTGGACATCTTGTAAGTGTTGAAATCTCTTAAGGATCTCCAGCGGGACCATTTTTCTCTGGAATTACCTGTGCCTTGGTTACAGGACGCTGGCGAGGGGGTACAGGAGCTTCCAAAGACTAATTATGGTTTAACCGTCTTGCCAGCCAAGAGGTAGCTCCACAAAAGCTGCCCATCGTGCCAGGGCTGATCTGCTGAAGGATTGAATGTCACTTGTGGGTAGGTACCTGCCCCAAGACAGGACTGAGAAGTGGAGATTGCCAGGGAGAGTGCCCAGGGCAGCATTCTCACTGTTTCATGCTTTTCTACTCCTTCACAAATGATTTTTCAATGCCTTATTTTAGAAATCAGTGACTTTCTGAGTACACAGTGCTTTGTTCTTCACAGTGCTTCGTTCTTGTGAAGGATTTGGAAGAATTTCCGTATTTCTAGGGAAACAAGAGTGCTTGTTAGGCTTATTTCTCTCTCACAGCATTATTTCTGTTGGTATTTTGTAGCTGGAAAATTAAGGTGACAGAGTTACCCGTATCCTTTTGGGGCTGCCTGCAGTGATGCTAGATATCAGATTAAAACCTCTGGAATGTTTTTAGTAATACTCAATCAGGATTGAATGTAGTGATGAACTTATTCTGCTCCACCATTCAATTTTACATACTTCTGAAATGGAAGTTAATTAATTGTTGAGTTGGGGCGATGGGCTGCCACAGGAACCCATTCATTGCTTTCTGAACAGAGCCATGGCAAAGTGAAGCTGCTGTGGAAGGGAGAGAGGAGTATATGTCAGCTGCCCGTTCTGTCTGTAGTGGAATAAAGTGAATTATTCACATCACTGCTAAGGAGAACAAAAGTTGTCTAATTTGGGATGTAGAACTGGAGGGTGAGTGTTGTAAAAAGTCACTAGTTAATTGGGAGGAAAAGAAAGCTGTGAAGTTTGTGATAGAGCTGGTCTGTGCCCCCTGAGTATGCCCAGACAGGATCCACTGTACACTTAACTCTCTCCAGCAAGTCTGCAGAGAACTTTTTCTTTTAAAATTAAAAACCTATGTGACATCTAGAGACAGCAAGAGATGAAAGGTGTGCGCTGTCACGTCCTCTAATGTAGGGAAGAGGATGACATTGGTTCATCCTAGCCAGACACCTGCTTCTCTATAGCTGGGCAAGGAATGCATCAATGTTAGTATGAGGTTGGAATTCCAGATGACTCCTCCTGGGTCACGATTACTCTGAGTACTCAATATTTCCAATTCCCTGTGTATCAATATTTTTAGACAGCAAATGTTAAACTCACATGCATACATGATTTTGTAGACCACGTGGTAACTTTCCATGTGTTTGAGGTAAGCTGCAAGCGTTCAGACACTCCTTCAATCACAGGACAGAGTTATTGCTAATTATTTTCTTAGTGCAAACAAAAAGCTAACTCAGTTTTTTATCATTGGGAATTTCCTCTGCAAAAATCAACCGTTATCTTTTCCTGCAGCCTTTGTGCACCTTGACTCTAGTTATTTACCCAACCTTATATACCATCATTTCCTTTTACAGCAAATGTTGGCCTTTCAAATGGCCCTTTATTCCTCTTACATTGAGTGGGACTGAGGATCTTTAATCTACCTTTGCTTGTTCAGGGTCTTTCCTGCTGGTTAAGCCTATCTTGAGGCCATAGGAAAATCTCTGCATGCATAGCAGATCGAGGGAGGTTCTTCTCCCTCTCTGCAGTAGTCAGACTTCATCTGGAGTATTGTGTCCACTTCTGAGCCCCTCAGTTCCAGAAGGACACAGAGCTGCTGGAGGGTGTCTAGCATAGAGAAATGAAGATGATGAAGGGAGAGCAGCTCCCTGATGAGGAAAGGCTGAGGGAGCTGGGTCTCTTGAGCTTGGGGAAGAGGAGGCTGAGGGGGGACCTCATTCATGTCTAGAAATATGTGAGGGGTGGGTGTCAGGAGGATGGAGCCAGGCTCTTCTCATGGGCATCTGGTGATAGGACAAGGGGCAATGGGTGCCAGCTGGAACAGAGGAGGTTCCTATCAATATCAGCAGAAACTTCTTCCCAGTGAGTGTACTGGAGCACTGGAACGGACTGCCCAGGGGGGTTGTGGAGTCTCCTTCTCTGGAGATGTTCCAGATCCACCTGGCTGTGTTCCTGTGTGACTTGGTCTGGGTGATCCTGCTGTGGCAGGGGGTTTGGACTGGATGATCTTTCGAGGTCCCTTCCGATCCTTAATGATTCTATGATCATCTCTTACGAAATAAAACTTTTAAGAATTGGAGTCGATGGTTTAGAGAGCTTCCTATCTAAAATTGGTAAAGGGAATTTTAACAAGCTCTAGTAAATCTGTATGAATGGGAAATCATCTATGAACGTAGAAGCAAATAAAACCTGCTGGCCAAATTCCTTACTGATGTAAATCAGAAGTCTCTGGAGTAGTGTTGTTTTACAACAGCTAATATCTATCCCCATGCGTTCACTTGAGTTCCTTGTGTGACTTGTGTAATTTAATATCTGTGAATGTTTAAGTAAATGAGTTTTGTCCAGAAGGAAGTTTGCCAAAAAGTAGAAATCACTCAGCCATTTTCAAGTACCTTTTAATGAGCAGTTGGTGCAGCTGTCCTGAAACCCCTTTGATTTTTGCTTTCTTGTGCTTATTGCTTCAGCCTCCAGTCAGAGGGTGAGCAAACGATGTGACTTACTCAAAAATCTCACAAGATGCCTGCTAAAACCTCACTTGGAGACACAGGTGTGACACTGCCAACTGCTTTCTAGGGTGCACGAACAGTAGATCCAAATCTCTCAGTTGTTGGATAATTCCTTGAGGGTAAAGAGCTTCAGTGATTCTCTGTGATACATGGGTCCTAAGGTGGCTTGCTCTTCAGGCTGAGTTTTGCTCTGTGGGAAGATGTGGGTTTTAGCAGGGTGATTCCTTATTGCTGGCTACCTGCACACCGTGGGAATGGGCTCCCTTCTGAGTGCATCCGAGCCTGCAAGACTGCAGTGGGTGTATTCACTGCACCCTTAGTTCACTTATGATTTTTAATAACTCAGGCTGTAATTTAGATTTTGCTGCTTGGCTGCACAGTGGGCAGTGGTTCATGGAAAAGTGACCTTGACCCTCAGCCTGGCTGACTCATCTGGGGAGAGAGTGGAATCTCCTTTCCTGCAGTAGTTCAAATACCAGCTGCTCTGCTTGTCCAGCTTGAGCTGGAACACGCTGTGTCTCATTAATGCAATTTTCAAAGTTAAAAGACAATAATAAATACTTCTGTGAAACATTCTCTGTTAAAGTAAAGCAATCTGCTGCTGCTCCAGACTGAAGCAAGAGCGGAACTGGATGAGAGTCCAGATGAGAAAAGCAGTAGCCAAGGAGCACTGCTCAAATATGATGTTACATGGAGTCCCTCAGTTGAAGAAGGACGCAGAGCTGCTGGAGGGTGTCCAGCGTAGAGCAAGAAAGATGATGATGGAAGGAGAACAGCTCCCTTGTGAGGAAAGACTGAGGGAGCCGGGTCTCTGGCAGGGGGATTGGACTAGATGATCTCTCGAGGTCCCTTCCCATCCCTAAGGATTGATTCTATGATTCTTCAGGCCAAGGGCTCCCAGCTGCCCCCAGTCCCAGCGCACAGTCTTGTGTGTACAGTGACATCTAGTGACAAAGAGAATAGAAGAGAAAAGCTGTCTGCAGAGCACTGTGCCCAGCGCTGTCAGCTGAACAGCTGCAGTTAGAGCTACGGGACAAATATTTCTGACTGTGGCACTTCTCTCAGCGTGTTTTTCTTTGAAAGACAGGAATTCCTTCCTTGTCAGGTTAATGTTTAACCTCCTAGGAGCTGGCTGAAAGCACAGAGCAGAATAATTTGACAATCTTAACTTTGATGTGGTGCAAAAGATAATCTTTGTGCCAGCTATAATTTGTGGCAGCATTTTTTGATCTTTCTCCCCAGGCCCAAATTACTTCTAATTATACTTTACCCCTGGAAACCAGATCACAGAATCATTAGGGATGGGAAGGGACCTTGAAAGATCATCTAGTCCAACCCCCCTGCCACAGCAGGATCACCCAGACCAAGTCGCACAGGAACACATCCAGGAGGGTCTGGAACATCTCCAGAGAAGGAGACTCCACAATCCCCCTGGGCAGCCTGTTCCAGTGCTCTGTTACCCTTCCTGGGAAGAAGTTCCTGCTGATATTGATATAGAACCTCCGCAGTTCCAGCTGGCACCCAGTGCTCCTTGTCCTATCACCAGATGACCTTGGGAAGAGCCTGACTCCATCCTTCTGACACCCACACCCCACATATTTATGGACATGAATGAAGTCACCCCTCAGCCTCCTCTTCTCTCAGCTCAAGAGACCCACCTCCCTCAGCCTTTCCTCATCAGGGAGCTGTTCTCCTTCCTTCAT
>VZRI01006376.1:0-14036 GCA_013397515.1 Upupa epops | reverse complement strand
AGCAGGTCAGTCCCCAACCTATACTGTGCCTGAGGTTGTTCTTGCCGTGATGCCAGATTCTTTGATAGTCCTCTAAAAAAGTGTAATGTTCTAAAAATGCCTTTCATGTATGATGATTTTAGAGCAAAGACTTCAGAACAACGATTTGAAATGTGCTTTTCAAATTCTTTGCTTCCTTGGTAGCTTCTGGGAGAGCTAAGTATTCGGGGATGGGTAGCAGAGCTGTTTAGAAAAGTAGCGCCTTGATTTGGCCTTAGTAGATGCTTTTCACGTGGCAAATGACTTCCACTGTGCAAGCATTTCCTACACCATAAAGGCTTCCTACCTGCCCCAGGTCTGGAGCAGGATGGTGGGTGCCGCTGATCCTGGGAATGTGTGGAGAAAGGGAGAAGAAAAAACAATGAGCCCAGTGGGATCAGTCAAGAGGGTATTTTCTTTTTCACTGGAGCCACCCAGTTTTTTTATGGCAGCCAGACTGAGATCAGAGTTCTCCCCTTTAAGTTCAGGATATGTATGGGTGGTTTGCAAGCCTTGGTTCTAGAATGTCGAGTCTGAGCCACAAAGCTGCCAAGCCTCCACCCCTTGCAAATCAGAGATCCCCTATTGTCTTGCAATTGAAAATCCTGGCTAATTTTAACTTAGAGCAAAAATGCCTTTACTTACGTAAACAATGGAAAGCAGAGACCCGCAGAATAAAACTGCCTGAGAACACGCTTAATTTGAGATCGAAATCTAATTGCATTGAGCTCAATGTAATCACTTGACTTGTAAAGTGAAGTAGGTGGTCAAGATGTTTCCTCATCAGAGCCGCCGGTGCCCAATGCGGCACGGTTATGGCCCTTACTGGCCGGTGTGCCATTCATTCGGTCAGCAGGCAAGGCGTTCAGAAACAGCGAGGAGAATGTCAATGCTCAGCTTAGATATTGGCACACAGTTAATTAATTTCTCCTGAAGGCACGACTGAGGAGGGATGTGTTTGTCGTTGTATGCGCATGAAGTGCCGCTTAAATTCTTGGCTCTGCATGAGTGATTTTATTAAAATCAAGTATAATATATCTTAGCAAAATTGTTTCTTAATTATTAAAGCAATTAGAAGGATCTAAGAAAGAACTTATTCCCACTACGCTAAGCCTGTGTATAAAGCCTCCCTTTCAGTTGTTCCATGTTCTTATAAAACGCCTGCTAATCACCCTCTGAGCTCGGGCAAACACGAACGGGGTGAAATGCTATCAGAAAAAAATATTGACCCCCCCCCCAGTATTTAGTTAGGCTGGTGATATGTTCCTACAGTCACTTTTGAGCTGATGCAAGAAAAGAAAGGGGCATTTCTTCCACCCACACAGGAGGGCTAGAGAGGGAATAGGTCCAGCTGAAAGCTAACCAGTAATACCAACACAACCAGTAATACCAGATAACTTTTCTGGTTGTACCGGACTGGTGCAGGAGATGGGCAGGAGAGTCAAAGTCCAGCTGCAAGACATAATTCTTCCTTTTAGTGGCTGCTTGCTCTTTTCTTGGCTAAAAGCATCGGTGGAGCCCCACTACAAGGGTTTCCTCAAGTTCAGCTCTTCTTTTGCGAGTCTAAGATCTATTAATCTTGTGAGCTTTAAAGAGGAAATCATGCTGGCCATCTCCATCTCCATCAAGAAATACTTTCTGATTTGCTTCATGCTTTTTAAAGGAGTGTTTCCTAACAACCAGCATCCAAATCATAGACTCTGGTCGTCTGTTGGTTTAGTAGCTCTCCTTAGTAAGTGAATCCAGAACACCTGCTCTGCCACAGAAGCACTTTACTTGCCCAGACACAGTGGGGCTATGGAATAGCTGCAGTTGTGATAAAACCCCCACAGGGTCCTATAAAACGATTGGGGTCAAGAGAGTGTTGCCCTGTGCAGGTACCACAGCATTCCCAGTGTTGTCATTTGTTTCTGTTTAAGTATTTTGTTTAGGCTGGTAGCAGTTGCTGTAGTTCAAACACTAAACTGTACCTGCGATTAATAATTGCTATAATAGAAGATGTGTAAAGTTTTACCACTGTGTCCTAGAGGGCTTGTAACAAGAAGGACCAGTTTAAAGCTGAAGAAAGGAATGTGGTAATGAGCGCATATAATAGAAATGTTAATTAAAACACTCTAAGGAGAGAGAAGAGAGGGGAAAGCTCTGTGCCCCGTGTTATCATGTGATATCCCTGTGCCCATTCACAGAAAAAGAGAGCCAGGGAAGCAGGAAAAAGAGATGGTTGTGTTTAAGATAAAGCTGGTGCCTCTGAGGAGGCTGAAAAGCCATCTTTAATGATCACAGGCTGCTGAGCTCCCAAGTATATCTCTCTGAGAAACATATCACACTAGCAACACCCCAGGGAAAGCCAGTCCCAGATGACTAGGAGGGAGTGATTACACAAACATGCAAGCTGAGATGC
The DNA here is from genome assembly GCA_013397515.1 of Upupa epops. Lineage (NCBI taxonomy): Eukaryota > Metazoa > Chordata > Aves > Bucerotiformes > Upupidae > Upupa > Upupa epops. Next base: position 11,617 of record VZRI01006376.1, on the reverse strand, counting down.
AGGAGTAACTAAAAGGACTCATTATCACTGAGGATCTAAATAATGCATGTAGGTTCTTCTTGAACTTCTTCCTATTATTTTAGACCTGTGCTTGCAAAATAAGCACATTTTTTATGCCCAAACCCTTTCTACTGGTAGCACTGACTTTGAATAATCTGACAAACATGGGGCACTGGGCCCCTTTCAGCTCTGGGTGACCATATTGTACATGTTTGCCCAACATCTTAATGCATTTCTTAAAACCATATTAAATGCACCTCCCTCCGCCGCACTGGCCAGCTTAGGAGTTCATATGGAAGGCTCTCTGCAAAAGAGGGATTGTGGATGTCTGGCATTCGTCAGAAAAGCCCTCTGGATTATAGGGGAAGTGCCTTAAGCCCTAGGAGCCTGAATAAGCTTGTAAATTCTGCCATAATTTTCTTGCTCCAGCATTATCCTGGCAGGAGATGCTGAGAAAAGGGAAGAGATGATTCCAGATGACCAGACAAGGCCAGAATCAATCAGAAATTTTTTTAATAACCTATACCGGTGCAAAGTGTCTTCCCAGAAAGAAGGGCACATGAGAATCTTCTGTTTGACTGAAGAGATCACCTCTGAACTGCAGTTGCCAGAATTCAAAGAATTCAAGGTCTTTGCAAACATTCTTGCTTCTCAGAGCGGAGAGTTGCCCTCATCAGAGGGTGTTGGTGCATGGAAAACTTTGAGGCTAATGTTTAATTTTGAATTTATCCTGAATGAATTCCCTTTATCTTCTTTTTTTCCCCTCCCTACTTTTCCCCCTCTGTTTTTCTGGAGGGAAAATATCTTCCTTTAACTATAGTTAATAATTTTTTTTAATGTAAACTTTAGGATACTTCAGCTCATTCAAACCTAATTTAAATCCCAGCTTAAACCCTCTTGAGACCAAATGGACTCAGAGTTACAGTCCAGCAGCTATCCCTGCGTCGCAGGTGTGTGTTCTCTTTCACACGGTAGGCATTGATTTCACAGAATTCTGGAACACGACTTAATTTGAGGTCTGTGCTAGTAACAAGCTGCAGTTGATTTCAATATCCACGTACACTGTGGAGTTAAATGCTTGGCTGCATCCTGACCTCTATAAGTTATTCATGTAATTATTCTCCAGTTTAAAGAACTCAAGTTCTTTCATGATTACTTGCAGTCGTGTCTGAAATTAACTGTTGTGGATCCAAGCCTTACAGAGAATTGTCCAAGCCAGTTAGTAGCTGCTTATCTCCTGCCTCCCCCTGTAACATCTGGATCAGTTTCTGGTAATATTATGCTAAATGAGGGTGAAAAGGCTGGAGAATTAAATGAAGGGGAAGTTGCAGAAGTTTTGTCGACTGTAGTTGGTTGCCAGATGGTGACTCATGTTGGTGAGAAACAACAACAGCAGCAGGAATTGTGGAAACATCACAAGCTGGGAATTAAAATCTGTGCCGCCAGGTTTACATTCTTAGATGGGCTTTTGCTAAGAGATTTGGAACAGAAGATGGGCTACTCAGAAGAAAGAGCAGAACTTATCTCAAAACTCCTTCTGAGAAAGGGGAGCATTTCAGGGTACATGGAATTAATTCCTCTCGTGCACCCCAAAATACTGAATGGGGTGTAAGCCCTGGTTAGAGGTTCATTCTCTTTCTCCATGAAATATTTTGTAAACCAGTAGTTCAGAGAAACCTGAACAGATTTCCCAGGATAAATACTGCTCCTGTTGTTAATCTTGGTGAATAAAACCTCTGCTGTTTTCCGCTTGTGTTTGCTGGTTCTCTAGTAGGAGAACGTGTAGCTGCGTGATGAGGAATAACCCAAATCCCACAGACACAAAGACATTTTAAAAAGCTTTATGTTGAATTATTTGTAGTTAATTATTATTCTCTGCCTTAAAACAACCTTGCTGAAGCACAGCTGAGGTGGTTACAGTGTTCAGGACTTGATTTCACAGTATTGCTATAAAATAAGATCTAATATTTTGTATTATTTAATATAGATGCATACATAATCCTTACAGTTTTGATATCAAATGGTGAAGTATCCCCATCTTTATGTCTCATTGGTAGGAGGGGTGACTGACAGGACCATCAGATTCCCTGTCCAGTGAAATTACTACTTCTGTTTAATAGCGAGAGACTGTACCAGCGAGAGGGGCAATGGGCTGGGCAATCATTCCGCATTCACATGTTCATGCTTGAAAGCGAGGAAATTGCACTACAGTAAAATTTCATCTTGATTTTTGGCAGAGACCAACGCTCTAGATAATCAGCAGGAATCCATGTAACAGGCACGTTGGGACTTGGAACGGAGCGGGGGTTTCCTCTTCATTTCCCAGTCTGCTGGCCTTGCAGTAATTGCATGCTGATTTCTCTTCAGGGCGGAGAGTGTGTGTGTGCCATCTTTCTACAACTGCTAAACCCCAGCTAAACGTCTTAATTAGGCCTTCGTTTCGTCTTGGAGTCTTGGGAATCCAACAGTGTCTTTCCCTTCAAACGTTTCAGGTGATGGGAGCGATTGTGTTTAGCTGATCACAATGTTGGCAGTAGTTTGTGCTCTGTGTTCCTGTGTCTGTCTCTAGTGATGCACTGTAGGCTGGTTTGAGGTCTGGTTTAACTCTGTGATAGATTTGGCTCAGCAGGTAACACTTCAGCTCTGTTTTAGAAGAAAAAACGTTATTTATAACAAAACCACATCATTCCCCTGAAGATACTATTTCATTATTATTGTCTTCTGCGCTTGAGGTTCCAGGAGGGGTTATTTATTACCTCTGAGAGACGACATAACATGAAGCAACCTGAGCTCTGGAAGATATTAGTGAGGAAATAAGCAACAATCTTTCAGGGTTTCTTTGCTTTCATGTCAGTAAGGCTGCACTTGTTCAGAAAATATGTGCTGCTCAACCCATTCGAGGAACTGATGATGGTATTGAATGAGGGAAATAATTGAGGAAAGGCTAATGCACCCATGGAAGTGAAATGCTGCTAGGATGAAGAGCACTGCCTTGCTTTGCTTTGATGTGTCTAGTCTAGAACACAGCGAGCTGAAGAAGATACGAGTATATAATTTGCTTCTGCTTTCAAAATTTAATACAGAATGCTTTTCAGTTCTACTTTAGAAACTGTATTTTTCCACCTCTGCCGTGTCAGTCTGGGATGAAAGGAAAAGAGAACCACCAGGCCAAAACTGACACTGGAAAAATTCTATTGTTATATGTATGTAAAGGTCTTGTAAAGATTGCTCTCTGGCTTCACCAGTTTGTTTCTCTCATCAGCGCAATCTGGTATCACAATGAGTCCAGAGAAGAGCAACTGGAATGCTAAAGGGGCTGGAAGGTCAGCCCTTACGAGGAGAGGCTGATGNCAAGTTGCCGTCTCTGGAGATGTTCAAGGTTAGGCTGCATGAACTGCTGAGTGGCATGAGCTAGATGTCAGATGTTAGGGTTACTTGGTTGGTTTTAGGTTGGACTGGATGATCTTTAAGGTCTTTTCCAGCCTCATCATTACTGTGATGCTGTGATTTGCCCAAGTGCCATATCCCTAAAGAAGTCTCTGTTAAATAAGAAAAGGAAACATCTAACAGCAATGGCTTAAGGCTGAGAATTTTTGTGGTCTGGATTCCAGGTGATAAACCTTTGCACTTTAAATAATTCTGGTGATAGAGAGCAACAGGAATTTGATGTTACATACTGTCACCTCTTCTCAACCTCTACATGCCGACAAGTCAGACAGATAAGCATCGTATCTCAAGCTTTAACAGTGTGTTAATCTTCAATCTTATTGCTTTGACGAAAGTCTTCTAAAGCTTTGCATTGTAATAGTCTGATTGCAGTTTGACTAATGGGGATATGAAGCGATCAAGACAGACTTTCTTCCTCACATAGGCTGTGTGGCATTGTCATGTGTCATTTGTGTTATGTTGTTTCCCTATACAAAAGGTTTTGGACAAGTCCTCTGGCCTTAATATTAGTACAGATAGGGAAATCGATGTCTCAGTGTCAAGTTGCTCAGCAGTTCCTGAATTGAGATCCCATAGCAATGAGTGTTAAATTGCTTTGGACAATTAATTTTAAACTAATTTATACTCTCCTGAAATGAACGGTGTAGGGTAATGAACAGAATTCTCATTGCAAGAATAAGCTTTTGTGGAATTTCCTGCTGAAACATAAGTTTTCTCGTGTGTAAGATGTAACCTGTAACAGTGGTCAGTAATAGCACGGCAAGAATTTACTCGTGTCTAGGTCATTTTAAAATCTCTGTAGTTTTAGAAGCACTCAAAGTCAGCTTTCAAGTAAAACAAAAGCCATCATAAATTTGTAAACAGTATTAACCCTGGCAGAGGCCTTACTTAGTAGAACCTGTAATATTGTCATCTGACTGCTTGGCTCCATCAACATGACGTGTGACTGCCACTGACCTTCTGAAGAAAATAGAGATTTAGAAATCAAGCATCAAGGAGTGTGCAAACAGCATCTAACTTAGGTTTTGGAACTTGATTTATAACTCCACCACGTTATAATAAGTAGAAATGTTTTATACTGAGGAATAAACCTGTACAAGGCAAAGGTTTTGTATTTGAGGGTAGCGCCCACAGCATGAATGGTGTGATACCTCATTACTGAACTGCAGCACCATAGAATTGCCTAGGTTACAAAGGATCTTCAAGATCATCAAGTCCAGCCATTAACCTAACTGTCCCAAGCCTGTGGCTAAACCATGTCCTTTCAAATACAACCGGGGGTGGCAATTCAACCCCCTCCTTGGGCAGTCTGTTCCAAGGCCTGACGACTCTTTCAATAAACATATTTTCTCCTAATGTCTAACCTAAACTCCCCCTGGAGCACCTTGAAGCTGCTTCCTCTTGTCCCATCACTTGTTACCTTTGAGAAGGGACCAACACCCACCCATCTACATCCTACTTTCAAGTAGTTGAAGACAGGAACAAGGTCTCCCCTCAGCCTCCTCCTCTTCAGAGTAAACAGCAGTAGCTCCATCATCTGCTCTGTACAAGACTTGTTCTCCAGACCCTTCACCAACCTCATTGCCCTTCTTTGGCTCCACTCCAGCACCTCAAAGTCTTTTTTGTATTGAGAAAGCCAAAACTGAACGCAGTACTTGATGTGTGGCCTCACCAGTGCCGGGTACAGGGGAACAGTCTGTGACAATCACTTCCCTATTCCTGCTGGTGACTGTGTCTGATACAAGCCAGGATGCTGTTGGCCTTCTTTGGCCATCAGGTTCTAAGCTAATATAGCCTCAAATTGTACCAGGAACAATTCACCCACCGGAGATGGGACAGGCTGTATATTCCTGTGTGGGAACATTAGACCTCCTGTCAAGCTTTGACATTGGCTCATCACCTCCAGGGAGGTGTTGACTGATTTGGTGTTGAATCAAGCTAGATTAGGGACTGCTAGCACGGAGGTGACAATTCAAGTGGCATTCACTGATTACCTGTGATAGCAGAAGGGCAGGAGAATGAAGCTTTTAGGACCTTCACAGAAATTTGGGAGGGTGGTAGTAAAGTTACTTGGGCATCAATCAAATGATAAAAGTCAGAAACAAAAGAGGATTAAAGTACAGGGAAGAGGAAACAGATTTCAAGGAAAAAAAAGTAGGTTTGGCCATGGAACAAATAGCCTGCAGTACATGGAGGATGAGTAACTCAGATAATAATTCCAGATGCCTCCTCTCCAGGATATTTCCACCAGCATTTTTGGGTGTTGCATATAAACGAAACGAAACTCCACTGTGACAAATTTATAACCTTGGACCTGTTATAGCTTTAATGAATAATGTACCTGTCTTCAGCGCTATGCTAGCACGGCTGTCAGCAGCCAGGATGTTGCTTTTCCATTCTCCTGGATGAAATTCAGCTCGTGTGGAGGAAAAGTATTAAGTCTTTCCTCTCCTCTACTTATTTGCTTTGCCATATGGCAAACACTAAATCAAGTGCAGATGGTGGCTCACAAGTTCAGGTATATACAGCCATTATTAATATTTCTTTATGGTTGCCCCATGTTTTAATCATTTGGTGTCCGGTGTTGTCTCTATACCAATAGCTGTGCAGGTTATTGACATTTCCACTTCTGCCATGGAGTAATGTGTGGTTTCAAATTATCCTCCAGGCCACTGTAAAGACTGTATGAAATGGGAACAACCTCTGTATGTACTTAAATACCAGATGAAATGGGAACAGCCTCTGTATATATACTCAAGCATCGTACTCTTGCATGTGCACAAGGCATCAGATTGTGGCCAGTTGTGCAGGGCTGGCTGGCAGAAGTAGCTGCTGCAACATAAACCACCTATGACTTTTCAGACTGGTAACGTCAGAGGCAGGGTCATGGCCAGGACACCAGGTATTTGTGCTGGTTCACCCTGCTACCTCAGGAACTCCCAACAAATTTGGGATTGTCTGTAAGCAGGAGTGGAAGGTAAAAGCAGCAGTGCCTGTCCTTCGCTGTGGGGTGACTGCACCTCGTAGGCAAATGGCTAAACCCAGACACTGTGTCTCACTTAAGTAATTTTATGTAGTCGTAAAGTTTATCATTAAATTGTAAACATCTGCTTATTAGCATGGTAGAAGAAATAAGAAGCAGTTGGTTGAGAACTTTGTAAAATGTGTTTCACAGGAAGAAGGAAAAAGGCCAGTTAAAATTTCTTCCCTCTTGCCAGAGCTTCCAGTGACTCTCGCACATGAAGGTATCCTATGTCCCGTTCCTAGTTTAACCTCCTTACAGCCTGAACTTGTAAATACATCAGCCATACACCATCAAGGGAAACCGGTGTTATGTATCTCGTAAACTTTTTAATAGTTATCTAATAAGGCAGATTACCAAACGCCATGGAGAGGAAGGCTAACACGAATGAAACCCACCAAGCTGCTTCCATGCTTCTTACTTTTACGCAGGGAAATCTTGTTACTTGGCAGAAGACACTGCAGGGAATGGTGCTCTCATCAAACATACGGCTAGGTGTTGAGTAATGCACCTATAAACAGCAAGCAATTAGTAAATATCTTGATCGGTGATAATTAAGAATAAAACAGGCTGGCATTGTTTGGCTAGACTGTTTGGAGAAACACCCAGCTCTGGCTTTTCAAATACATTCGACTGCATTTTCATTTCAGAAGATTATTCTATTTGAAGTTAGAGCCATGGCATCTTTTGAAGAGACTAAAAAGCACATGATCCAAGTCACAGACTCTGCCTAGATTCCCACTTTGGTTTAAGAATGCTTCTCCCAAAAGGTTTTGAAGAGGAATAAAGCACAGAATGGGTGTTTCTGGCACTAATAGGTAACTGCCTGAAAAAGAAACAGTCTGTAGTGAGGTTGTGCAGGAGTCTATGCTGGAGAGATGACAGCATAAAGTTTGGTAATGTTCTAAACTCCTCGTGTTGATATGGAAGAGGAAAGACTGTGTAGAGCTGGAGGGGGTTCTTGCAGCAGCAAGGGATTGGGCACTAAACTAGTAATTGAAATTTGGAGTGAATGAGTGCAATATGCTGTGCATGGGGATATCCAGTCCTGGTTTTGGATATGGAATGGTGGGCTCTGAGCTCAGTATTATCACTCTTGAGCAAGCCCTTGGTGTTATGATAGCTATTTCCATCAACACATCAGCTCAGTGTTTGGCTGCACTCAGAAAAGGAAATTGAATTAAAGTTAAGGAACACAAACTGTAAGTGATCGGTTTGCCATCAGTTGAGCTACAGCTCACGTACAGCTCACATCTCTGGGACTCTTACCTCATCAAGAGTGTAGCAGAACAAATTAGAGAAAGATAGCAAGTGTGATGAATGTCTTGGGGCGGTATCCATGGAAGGAAGAACTGCAGTGCTCCTCAGCTTGGAAATCGGGCATTTGGAAGGGGCAGCAGACTGGGGGATTCCTTGCCAAAGGATGCTGCAATTGCAAAGTGTACTTGAATTCAAGAGCAGATTGAGCACGTGCTTGCAAGGCCATCTCAGAAAATCACCTGAGCTGAAAATAGTGGGAAACAGGAGTACCAGTTCAGGGATTGATGAAGCACAGAAAGGTTTTCTCATTACTGTTAAACAGGGAAAAGTGCTGTAAGGCAAGAGCTATGTTTTCTCTTGTCTGAAGCCTTTACTTTTATTTCAGTTTTGCTTAAAGAATTTTAAAGCTGAAGGATAACTAAAACTGGTTTTGTTAACAAATGCACTTTTCATTTTGAAAATGGGCCGAATCACTTACTTTCCTCCATCAACAGCTAGGCATTGCCCAGGCGTTGAAAGGCACAAGGCAATCGTAAAAGACCCTGGTAACCCTGCAGGGCCTTCTGAAAGTGCTGTTTGTAGCAAGGGATCTTTGTGTTCTAGTGATAGAAACGTATGCTAGAAATTCCTCTGTGTGCCCGTGGGCTACTGACCAGGACCTGCTTGAACTGGGGATATATTTTCACTCCACTTCAGCTGTTCTTGGGAAGAAAATTCTTGGATGCCCATTAGTATCCTTCTTTCACTGAGGTAAATCTTCATCTGGGATTGCCTGTGGGGCACGTGGATGATGAGGACACACACCTTACCATGTCATTGATGGATGCAGTGCAGGATAGATGCAATGAGTGCTCTGCCACTCACATACTGAGAAACCTTGAGGACATCGTTTTGCTCCTGTATGGTTCTCTGACTGCAGTCTCAGCAGGGTCCAGGACTTGGCTACAGTTTGTACATATTAGGGTAAACCCGATAAATTACTGTAATAGGGAATGTGTGCTTAATGACAGGCTACTTGAACTTAACACAACCAGGCTTGCTCACAAGACCGTGGAAAACCTCGCCTCTGCCAAGTTAGTCCTATTCTTTATGGTTTTCAATTACAGCCCCAGTCTTGTGGCGTTTCACTTAGGGAAGCAGGTCTTTGGAGGCACTAATAAAACAAGGAGCAAAGGTGATGTCTTTTACAGTCAAGTATTTTGTAGCAATAATGTTATTTTTCCTTTAAAAAATTGACTTAAATCAATGGAAGCCCAGAGATATATGTGTGTGTGAATAACTGATGAGACCTACACCGTATTTTTGAAGTGTGTGTGGCCCCCACAGTTTGAATTTAAGAGGCAACAATCATAGAATCATTGGGGATTGCAAGGGGCCTCGAAAGATCATCCAGTCCAACCCCCTGCCACAGCAGGATCACCTAGACCAAGTTGCACAGGAACACAGTCATGTGGGTCTGGAATATCTCCTGAGANCTTGGGAAGAACCTGGCTCCATCCTCCTGACAGCCGCTCCTCACATATTTAGAGACATGAATGAGGTCCCCCCTCAGCCTCCTCTTCTCCAAGCTCAAGAGACCTGGCTCCCTCAGCTTTTCCTCATCAGGGAGCTGTTCTCCTTCCTTCATCATCTTTGTTGCTCTACGCTGGACACCCTCCAGCAGCTCTGTGTCCTTCTTGGGCCCAGAACTGGACACAATACTACAGATGCAGCGTCACTAGTACAGAATTCATGGGGAGAAGAACCTTTCTCAATCTGCTAACCACCTCCCTTCTGATCCCTCCCCCCCGGATGCCATTGGCCCTCTTGGCCACAAGAGCACATTGCTGGCTCAGTCACCCTGCTGTCCACTAGGACCCCCAGTTCCCTTTCTTCTCCACTGCTCTCCAACAGGTCAGTCCCCACCCTATCCTGGTCCCTGGGGTTGTTCTTTCCCAGATGCCAGACTCTCCCCTGACCCTTGTTGTCCCTCACTCCATTTCTCTCTGCCCAGTTCTCTAGCCTGTCCAGGACTCGCTGAATGGCAGTCTGCCGGGGTGTCAGAGGAATTCTGGTGTAGTCATCAGCTGCACTACAGCTCCCTTGCATGACTTGGGTACTTTAGTTTCCCCATCTGTAGCATCATGATGATTAAACTGCCTTTCTTCAGGCTCTTGCGTTGTCAGTCCAGCATGTGATCTCTAATGACTGTCCCGGTACATCCTTCTGCAGAAGGCTTCACTCCTGCCTGGGAACTGGAGGCGTAACAGTGAATCTAACATTATGTAAATAATCAAGGCAGGAAAAACTCTTTATTGCATTCATGGTCCTACCCTAGAGGCTGTTTCTTGGCTAGGATTTGACGAAAGCATTGTCATCTGCGTTACCCAGACCTCTGGAGCTTTACAGTAGCTGAGTCTAGTAGGGAAATAAATGTTTTAAAAAATAATAAACCCTGACACTGCAGCACTAACAGAGGCAAAACACTTGAGAGTGTCAGTAGGAGGTTTTAAACTGCATCTGCCTTCGAGAGCAAAGCTAAAATTACCTGGTGCTAGTGGCTTTCTTTCCGAGCTCTGTAAACTAACAGCGAGTTGCCTGGGGATTCGTGCCTGACATTCAGATCGCCGCGTCCTGGCCAAGAAGATTGCGACATTCAGCATCAAGGGAAATACCTGTCTTCTGAAGTTACAGCAACGCAGTCATTTAGAAGGAAAGCTGAGCTCACAAAAGCTAAAGCTAATTTTCAGGCCCGGCTGTCATTCATCAAGGATGCATTCCCACACAAAGCCCGGCCAACAAAGGGATCCTTGCACTGCCGCTTGCCACATTCCCCTGCCTCCCCCTTCACGCTGTGGAAAAGATGCCTCTTTGTGCTGGAGATAAGTGAAGAAGAAGGATTTACAGGACAACAGCAAGCTACACCAGGGACATCTCAACTGCAATTCAATCCTTTATTCACTTTTTCTCCCAGTGCAGGCCGTACTAGTAGCCCGACGGCACATACCGATAAACAGCATGAGAACTGTTTGAAGAGTGGTTGGGTTAAAATGCAGATCTACTGAATTCACAGAGCTTGGCCCCGTTTCTTTCCCACTCTGAAAAAGGAGTGACTCTTTGGCTGAGGTTAAAGGAAGGTCAGCTTAACTAGCCCGGACTGTAGATGAAGGCTTTACAGCTCTGCCCGTAACCATCTCTCTGTCTGAAACCCCACAGTTTCAATGCACGGATGTTCCTCCTTGCACACCGAGTGCCTTGGGGTGAGAGAGATTCTTAGCCAAGGGGTCGACCTCTTGGTCCCGGAGAGGCTGGTCAGTTTTGCAAGGATGGTGTGCCTGAGCAAAGAGATGGATGCTTTTGTGCATGCCCTGTGTGACTAGCAGCTGTTCCAGCTTGCTGCCGAGCTGCCATCACGTGAATTCTCTCAACTGGAGTTTCGACACCGTTTTGAATCACCTCCTGTAATTTACCGGCAGGGTACTGGAGTCCATACAGGGATCCAGCTGTACTCCTTAGCTTCAGTTGTGAAGATGAACTTAAAACTCTTGGAAGTACCCTCCTGGTCTTTGAATCTGTGATTCCAGTAGTAATTAAAGATTAGTTTTCCCATGGAGCTGGTAGTTTACTCTGGGAGGAGATGTGGTTTTTGGTGAACAGGAGGATCTCTTTCTACCTATTCTAAATTGCTTTTAATTACAAAGCTCACTAAGTACCCAGCAAAGTGAAATCCCCAGGAGTTCCAAATAGCTACCATGTGGTTTTTTTCTCACACTTGCAGAGATTGAGGGTGTTTGCCAAAGCCATAGGGCAATAAAGAAGTGAAATACATGACATGAAATAAAATGCCATCAAAGCTCATGATGCCCTCTCTTCTGGTCCTGCTACTTTATCTGTGTTTTTCTCTCTCCT
>VZRI01006374.1:0-35451 GCA_013397515.1 Upupa epops | reverse complement strand
ACCTGATAGCCTTTTCTGAGGGCCTAACCCNATGAGGGATTAGGGTGCACTGTCAGCAAGTTTGTTGATGACACAAAGCTGGGTGGTGTTGCTGACACCCCAGCTGACTGTGCTGCCATTCAGCAATACCTGGGCAGAGAGAAACTTAATGAGGTACAACGAGTCTAAGTGTAGAGTCTTGCATCTGGGTAAGAACAACCCTGGTACCAGTATGGGTTGGGGACTGACCTGTTGGACAGCAGTGTAGGAGAAAGGGACCTGCGGGTCCTAGTGCACAGCAGCATGACTGAGCCAGCAATGTGCTCTTGTGGCCAAGACAGCCAACAACATCCTGGAGTGCATCAGAACATGGATGGTTAACAGGGAGGTTGTGGAGTCTCCTTCTCTGGAGACATTCAAGATTCATCAGGATATATTCCTGCGTGACTTGTTCTAGGTGATCATGCTGTGGCAGGGGGATTGGACTGGCTGATCTTTCGGGTCCCTTCTGATCCCTAATGATTCTGTGGTTCTATGATTCCACATGTCCTGTAACAGTGCCCTAGGTCTCCTCCTGCGTGTAACTCTTGTTTCTGATACACCTCAAGGCAGCACCTGCTGTAGAGCAGCTACCAATCCAGAGACCACTTTGGGAAAAGTTCACCTGTCAATCCTCCTGGAATGAGGCTTATGTTTTTTGCTCAGGAAATAGTGTTTTGTGTCAAGCTTGTGCTTGATGGCATAGTGTTTATGTATCCTCGCTTAATGCTATTTGTTAAAATTTGGTTCATTTGTAACCATTAGAAGTCACCAAAAGAGACTGTTGCATGCAGAACTAAGTCTCTGATCAGCTACACCAGCACTGCTGCCTTTCAGCAGGGGTAAGGAACAGTAATATTGGTAACTTCACTTTGTACATGTACGGCATCCGTGGTTCTCAGTGTGGTCATGGAGTTTCTGTTTGTTTTTTGAATCCCTTAGAAAACAAAAGCTACACATCTGTAAGAACAGAAGCTTTGTCTGTGATACAACTGCTGCTTACGAAACTGCAAGGTGAGACTTCTTATTTGCTATCTGGGAGAGACACTGTTAGGTGAAGATATCTCATGACTCTGTGGCCTGGAATGCTAGACAAGTGACATAACCATCTGCTGGCCACACTGGGTGATTTTGAGGCAGCTAGGACTTGGAATTCTGTGCTTGATTGCTCAGGAAACGTGGAGAGGAGAGGGCTTGATTGAAATAACTGGATAAAGCAAAACACTAAAGTACTGTTGGATATTCCTTGGGTGAGGACAATGTCCAGCGTGGAGTGTTGGCAGGGATAGCTCATGGAGGCAAGTGTGTAGCCAGATTCTGCTTCATGTGCAAGCAACATAATGGGGAGAGCCCCCGTGTGTCCAGAAGAGGAATTTTTACCCTTTTTGTGCCAAGTTTAGTTCCTCACTGTTAATTTAATGTAAGCCCTGCAGAACAAACTCCAGAGTCTGCTTAGGTCTTATGTGTCTGCAGTTGTTCCACAGCCAATGTTTGTTTGGGATTTCTACTATGCACTGTGTGTACCTTACTCTAGCAAAAATCTTCCTCTACTACATGCAGTAGCAGTAAAGTGGGAGATGTTTATTTCTTCAGGCTCTTGTTTCATGTTTTTACAGGGTTAGGCAATGCTGTGTAGTCTAAATGGGCTTGGCTTCCTGAGAAGGGGCAGTGCATGCACCTGAGTGTCTGGGTGAATTTGCCTCTGTTTGGAAGAGCATTATAGAGTGTGAGTGAAATGTTGAAGCAGTCGTTCTTCACAGCCTGTTTGGGGATAGAGATGGCAGGTGGGGTTTTTTGGCATTTTGATACCCATATCAATGTCTGTCTTTACACAGAAGCTCAGCAGTGGGAAAGCCTGACAGCAGAAAGCAGAGAGCTCCTCATTTGTTCATTGTCTACCATGGCATCAGATAGCAGACCTGAGCTACGGGAGAAGGCCTTTATGTTGAAGAAAACACTTGAAAATCTTGCCTAAGTTGTAAAAGACAAACTACAAAGTGCCATGTAAAACAAAAAGAAAAAAGTGCAGTGGTCTGAAATCCAAGTGGGGAAGATGAAGATGACTCTGTAGCATGCATCATTCCTAGCCAAAATAAAAAATGCCTTAAATTCCTTTCCCCGTTAATGTTATTTTTACTCTTTTAAGCTGATGGTTAATTGATTTGGCGGTAAATACCTCTAACGATCTGCCCTAGAATGTTTATAAGTGTGCAACACAAAAAGTATTGAGGGCAAGAAGTTTTATTTTTTTTTAATCAGCAAAAGAATGTTACTCAGATCCCCTTTGTCTTTCAAAGGAATCGTTGAAAAGCCACCAGCACAGAAAGTGAAAAGCGTATTTGATTTTCACTTGCATCGTGTGTGGAGATATGTTACCTGGTGTCTAAACAGTAAATCTTTTGGACTTTGCAGCAGAACTAATGTTCGTTACCTACAACAAGTTACATGTTTCCCCTGATGAAGCCTATGGCTTCTCAGGCGCAGAGTTTCACCTGATAGCCACCTGACATCCACCTCTGCTCCTTCTGCTTGCTGCTCACTTGCAGCCTGTTTTCTGTGAATTACAAAAGGCAGAGCACTGTTAACCTTGCTCTATCCTCTTTCTCTGACCTCAGCATGGATTGACCAAGGCTATGCCTTCCCCAGCTGGTGACCTCAGCCTCCCAATGTAAATGAGAACTCTTTTTATCTCAAAGGATGCACAAGAGAGCACTTTACTGAGCTGTGTGGGATGAAGTTGGGCCTACTTGGTGCCCAGGTGGAACACTGCTCTTCTCAAAATTGTTTTGCATGGACACTCCTTAGCTGCAAGAAAAAAAAACAGATAAGGAAACAATCTTTTCTAGGTATGTTTTTGATGAGTGTTCAAAATTTGCAATGACATGTTTTTTTAATAGTGGTAATGTTTTATTTCCTTTCTGTTTGTAATCCTGTTCTTACTTTGGAATCCTGTAATGATTTAGGTTTGTCAATACTTGTAAGGAACTGCCATCTCTCAGCAGCCCAAGTCATGCTGGTTTCTAGCAGTTTTTAATTTGCACTTCAGATGAAAGATCATATCTGCATTAACGTGGAGTCAAATGGCTTTATGATGATGTGGCCATGCTGCCTGTCTACTTCTTTTTGCCCTCCTCAGATAAAAGTTAAACCTGACCACTGTAGCAACAGACTTTTAATAGTGTAAAGTTAGCACTGCACCGTAATCTGACCAGTATGTGTACAGCTTTTTGGGGATAAATGCTTTGCTGTGGAATATAATCGTTAGTGTGGGCAACATCATGACGGTGGCTTTCATCATAGGAAGGCTTGGGTTTTTTTCTTACAGTCTGCAACTCCTTTCAGATTTCACCTGTTCTGAAGAGGGTTGCTCAGGTAACACCTCATTTTCCCCTCATGCCCATTTGTTCAGAATCAGGTATGCAGTACCTGGTTTTCCCTCAGGTGCCATTTCTCATTCAGTGTTTCCTGGTACTGTAACAGTCTTATTGTCTGGCTTGCTTTCCACCAGCAGTTAGCAATGTCATCTGTGCAGAGTTGGTAAGAAAATGTTGGTAAGGAATGGGCAGATCCTGTCCCATTGTGGCTCTCCTGT
Source organism: Upupa epops (assembly GCA_013397515.1). NCBI lineage: Eukaryota > Metazoa > Chordata > Aves > Bucerotiformes > Upupidae > Upupa > Upupa epops. The sequence continues at coordinate 31,841 of VZRI01006374.1, read as the reverse complement.
AGTAGAAACCTCAGCAAGCACTATTGCATTGTACACTAGAATTGGTCAGTGGGCAACTCCTTGGTGCTGGGAGCTGGTGCTAAAACCCTGGCAGCTGGGAGCTGCTCTTTGTTTACGTGTAGTTTGAACTATGGAGCACAGTGTACATTTTAAGATTTTATTGGGCAAATAAGTTTGCAGTATCTTCTAAAGTGGCTGACCATGACATACAGAGTCATGAGCGCTTCTTTTTTTTTGTTAGATGAGTATTAACAGTGATGCTTTGCTGTAGCAGTTTATTGTCCAACTTGGGTTTTTTTGTATTGTGAGTGACAGTAACAGAAAAGCAAGAGCCTCCACATGTTTGGTGATGTGTCTTCACCATGGACCGGAGCATTCAGAGGCAATGCCCAATACGGTCAACAGACCGTGAGTAACTAATCATTGTCAATAGCAACCTGAAATTTCTTTGATGGGGATTTATATTAGAGGGAAGAGCATATTCTAGGAACTCTACAAACAGCTGGATTAACAACTCTAGCCAAGAGTGTTAGGAAGGTTAGAGATGGTGTATTGAATTCTGAATCACAAAGCAATATGTCTTTCTCACAATTTCAGAAGATTCAGAGCTTCTCTCTAAAGCATGTGCCTATACACAGAACCTACCTGTACAAAAGTTAATTCAGTCAGAGGTTTGATTTCTACCCCCCTCGTGTTTGTAAACTTGACAGGATTAAAAATAAATAGATGTGGCCTTCCTGGAGTTTTTCCTCTAAAAGTGATTGCACTATGTAAAACACACTGTACTTTGCCCAGCGCGGGCATTTCTTGTGCTGCTGCAATGCTTTGTATACCTGGAGTGCAGTGTGCAGACTTGGCTCTAGCACTCACATTCTGACCTACAAGCTGTTGCTTGAACAGATGTATATTGAGAAGAGTTTTCTAATGTTGCAAGATCTCCCATCAAATTCACTGCGATCTGTACTGTCTGAGTATGTGAATGGTCTGACTGAAAGAAAACCCTCCCGCTTACCAAAAAGGTAAAATTAAATAAAAGATGCATGACCTGTTCTTTGAAGTGACTGGTGGTGCGCTTTGTTCTGGAATCCAGATGCTCAGCGTGTCTTTGCATTCTGCTGCCTGCTGCCCTCAGGCCCCTCACCTGAGGATGGCCTGTGGTGTGCAGTACGGTTCAGACTGAGGGTGGCTCAGACACCCATGACATAGATGAAGAACCGTGTGAATTTGGGTTTTTGAACCAGCAGGTTCATCTCTTGCAACTGGGTAGGATCACAGAGGTCCTGCCTGACCGTCCCAAGGGCGGTGTAGACTGGACAAGAGGGAAAATGTTTTCACTAGAAGAGCAATCAGGCACCGGAACAGGGAGGTGACTGAACTGATATCCCTGGCTGTGTTTAAAGGTCATTCAGATGTGGTGCTTAGTGATAGTCTAATGGTGAACTTGGTTGAGTAGGGTTAATGGTTAGACTTGATAATCTCAAGGGTCTTTTCCAACATGAATGGTTCTGTGATTCTACGTGTGTACATATACATGTGTACAAAAATAATACATATAATTGTATTCTGTGCATATATTATATAAACAGAGAGAAAATGAAGCCACATGATTTACAAGTTTATTTTTCCTATGACCAAATTGTGCCAGCTGTGTACACATCCCCTTGGCTACTCTCTCCCCTCAGTTATACTACTTTTCTAAAAAATTATGATTAAGGAAGAAATTCAGCACAGTAAAAACTAATGCGTGAGTAAAAATCATTTGTGATGATGCCTTCCTCCATTAAAAGCAGTTACAATAGTCTAAACTGCTGTGCAGCTTTTTTCTGATGCTTCACAACATAAAAAATATACAGTTTGTGACAGGTTAAATGTTGTAAACACAATTTTCCTTCAGAATCGTCAATTCCTCCTGTTGAGCTTACAGACCTGCTGTTCATGTACATTTGACTGACTACAGAGGAACAACAGGAATTCCTTAAGGAACACCAAGAGAAAGAAGTTCATACAATACAGCTCATAGTATAGAGAAGTCTAGGAATTTTTCTAGTTCTTAAGCTATGCTTATTCAGCAAAGGCAGAAAGGAATATTTAAATATTTTAGAATACTACTTTGAAAAAAGGTTAGAGAGCAGCTACAGAGTACACTTGCTGTTGGAGCACATAAAGTTTTCCAGTTCTTTAAGACTTAAGTTTTTTGGTTTTCTTCTGCCTTTCATCGAAGTGGTCCCTTCTGTTTGGATGCTGTTCATATCTGGTAATATTGGACACACCATCTATAAAAGAGGTTCTGTAGAGGACGTTGGCGTTGCTAAACATTCCATCCTTCAAGGACACCACAATAAACTAAAATGAATCAGAAAGCTTAATGTAAATGCTCACATCCAAATAAAGACTTTACACCACACTGGAAAAGGCTTCTAAAAAGGCAATACCTTTTAGTGGTAGTTCTTAAAAAAAATGTTCTAAAAGAAATGAAACCCAACAGATTGTACTAAGCAGGTTAACATACACCCAGAGGCCATGAACCAGTCTCTGGAAAAAATGTTGCCATGGATTTTACAAGAATGCAGAACCTTTCACAGGCTAAAGATCCTGCTCAAATTATTACACAATCTTGATAACAGATATTGTCCATCCCTATTTAATAATTTGGTGGTGGGATGTGGCCTTTCCAAACAGACAACAGGCAGTGCCTTCCAGAGTGGCAAGTTTCTTCAGTCCTACAGACTTTTTCTATTCACAGTGATAGATTCTTTTCACCAGTGCCTAGCTCTTTTCAGCAGGGTCAAAAGTAAAAACTCTTAAAGCTTTGGTTAAAGAATTGTTGCAAAAAAGCACAAACTTCTGGATCCTGAAGTTCCTGAAACTCATGTTAAGATATTCTTCCTTACTACTGTTGGATTTTTAGCTGCTGCAGCAACAGCAGACTGTTACTATCATGGTGTCACTTGCAGTTGAAACAACTTAAAAATACAACACATTTCTGGAATAGCTGACAGTCCTCAGTGACAGACCGCCTCTGAAATCAACAAGGTATGTAAATGCAGTTTCAGTTTCAAGAGCCTACCTGGGAGTGCCTGAAGTGAGTTTGAATCATCTGTCCAATATTCTGGGTGTGAGCAAGATCAAGGGCTGCATCCACTTCATCCAAGATATAAATTGGGGCAGGCCTGAACAGAAGCATGGCCAAGATCAAGGATAAGGCCACCAATGATCTAATATAGAGAACAAGAAAGTTCAAGAGGCTTTGGGTTACTATAACATCTGTATGGTAGTGACAAAATGCTTTCGCAAAAGCAGACAGGCTTTCTGAGTTCTGAAGAGACAGGACAGCTTCTGCCGTCACTTCCAATTTAAAAGATGTCTAGTCCTCTGCCAGAAATGGCAAATGTGATTTAGTTTTTTCTCAATTACATTCATTGGAAGATGATGTTTAAAATCACACTATTGCTTCATCTATTTTCAATTCCAAGCTTAGTAGTGCTATTTTCAATATTTTTCCTCTCCTTCAGAAAGTTCTGTATTTCTGTACTGCTTCTTCCTAAATTCTGTTTCTACTTTGCAATTCGTTAGATTTTTTCTTGGAAACTGCAAAGAAGCGCATAGCCTACAGTGTAGCTGTAATCTCTGGAGAAGGAAACCATCACCATGACACTATTTCGTCTCCAGAGGTTGTCTGTACTGATTACAGTTTACAGGCTGGAATGTTTAATTCAACAGTACTTCAGCACTACCTAGAGTTTTTGTCAGTTTTCTACAGCAAAAACACTCGTTCATCATCATACGGCAAGTAATGCAATGCTCTAAGTTGGATTCCTCTTTGAGTTTAACTCAACTAATGTTTTCAATGCAAGTCAGATTGAAAGGAGACTGAGTCCCTGACTTGACTGAGGGAAAAATTATTTTTTTTTTGTTTCTATGATTTATAAAGACTTTTACCTACCAACTATATACACAGCTTCAAATGAAAACAAAACACCCACAAAGCTCACCAACCTTTGTCCCCCACTAAGTTCTGTTAAGTTATCCTTCCAGGTGTTCCCTAAGGCAATTTTGAACTGCAGGCCACCTGAGATGTCGGGTGGTTTGCAGCAGACTAGCGTAGCTTTGGCTCCTGGTAGAAGTGTTGAGAAAATGGAACCAAAATCTTCATTCACCTAGAAGCCAGACCAGAAAAGATTTATGTTCTGCACACTTAGAATCAGTTAAACACTTAGCAGAGAGCTACACTGTGTTGTGAAAGTCATGCTCATCTTAACAAAGTGCCTTGAAGATCAGCACATACCAGATAGTGAGAAAGTATTAACACGTGGAATCTTTTATTTTTTCTGCATGGAAAAAGAGAAGCAACAGAGAGGGAGATGAGTATCAGAATGTCTTACAGTATTTTAGAAGGATGAAAGGGAAAGGACACTAGAAACCTAGAATTGTTAAAGCTGGAAAAGACCTGGAGATCATCAAGTCAAATCACTGAATGATCAGTACCACATCTTGTCAATGTTACCTTTAGTATGGGCAGTAAATAATAAAAGTGGTATTTCATTTGTGAGCAATATAAATCTAGACTTTGAAGGGCTGAAAAGTCCAAGTTCTCCTGCTACTGCAGAAATTAAAGTGTCTACAGCTTTCCAGGGAGAAAAGGAAAGAGAAAGTGTTATGCTGTAGTCATAGCTCATGATATGAAATAGTAAGGCAATGCACTTTGGGTAACAGAAACCTGAATCAGCCATTTCTCTATTCCAGTATCATCTACCCTATCAGTGACAGGTACAGTAGCCCAAGTCCACAGCCCTGCATTATTAACTTCTGTCAAATATCAGTTTCAGAAAAAAAAATAAAAAATAAATAGATTGTATCACTGCTTTTCCAGCTTCCATGTGGGAGATAAAGGTTTTATCATGCCAGCAGCTTAACCTTCATTACATTTTTGGGGGTGCTGAAATGGAATGGGAAACAGTCATTTTGCAGGTTTAAACTGCAATATTTACAATTATAGAAAAGCTTGTATCTTATTCTCAAGAGATGACTAGAGAAAATTAAGTGCTTGATTTGGAAATGAAATACTAGGCAAGGAAAATTAATTCTGGAACAAGTATCTTTTCTATTTACCAGGAAAATACACAAACCACTAAATATGCTAAAATGTGAAAATTAGAATTCAGTATCATACCTTTATCCAAGCAATATTTAAAGCTTCATCTTTCCTCCGGTCAAGCTCTTCAATAGCATGAAGAATTTTTAACTTGTCATTCTCTACGATTCTTCTTTTCCTCATCAAATCATTGTACTGGTGCAAGTGAAAAGATTGACTTCAACTAACATTTTCAACTAGAAGAGTTTCACTCTTTTATGTTTTTCTATTAACCACAAAACAGAAATCTAAAGCATTCCTTAAGATGTATGCAGGATTTAAGTTTTAGGATGTTCTTTGCACATTGAAATATTAGTATTTTCAACAATTGGCAAAGGAGAAGACAAACATCGTTCTTAAAGCTGCACTTTCCTAATCCTGCTTGATTTGCTTTTTCACAGAACAAATGATGCTTCTGGAGGTTAGCAGGAAGAACAGGCCATTTCTAATCCTGAAAATTTGAAGTGTTAATCAGTGGAGAGTTTTGAGATAATCCTGGGACAGCTCCAAAATCCAGATAAACTTGAGACAACCCTGGAACATCGTCAAGGTGTTACACTTAAAGAAAAGCAATTTCTGATCTGGAAAATGTAGTAAAGTATGTAATTCTCAGATGCTGTAATAGACACCACAATACTTGTCTAATGCTGCTGCTTCCAGTTAGGATTGACTGAGATAGAGAGGAATGAAATTATTCTTAGCATCCAGAATCAAGATTAAGGCTAATGTAGAAAACTGGCACACAAGTTGACTGTTCAAAACTGTAAGACTGGTATAAATATCTAACCACTGTTTCTTGCTATCTCATGAAGATTTAGTTTTCTTTTTGGTGCACTCTTAACAAAGCACAGGAAACATAAAACTACACATAACACCTAACTGTCCAACCTTTTCAGGTTAAAGTATGTAATGCTTACCCTCTCCTCTGTGTCAGGAAGAATAGTCAAAGCTCTGATGTTCATGCTTCTTCCCATCTTCTCTTTAACCTTCTTCAAATCCTGCAGCTGCTTAGCTGCTTCTTCAGGATTGTTATTTTTAAAGTCATAGGATGTGTCTGACTGACCGAAAAGTGTTTTGTCTGAAGCTATCCACTGATGCTCTTTCAGCATTCTGGTCACCTGTAAACAAGGAGATAAGGGGTTTTTAACTTTTTCCCAACTCAAATGTGAATTAAAATGAATAAAATTTTAAAATTAGGATCCTGAAATTACTTCTCAACATTAATTTTTCCATCCCAAGACAGTGCAGGTGCATACCTTTACAGTGCTTCATGTGATTCCAAACACTGTACATGAAAAAAAATTTTAAGGGAGCTGTTCACATACCACTATCACTTCTACTTGGAACACATTCTTAGCGCATTTAGACTAAACCAGTGTAATTAAATCTCAGGATTAACTTCTTTAATTAATTACCTAGTTTGTCCATACTGTTAGAATGGTCTTCTCACTGATCACCTTCTAAATCAATTTATTCTTAGTCCATAACTAATAAGCCTTGTCAATTTACAATTCCTACCCCATTCTCCCAGGATGAAACTTTTCTAACAAAATCTGCAAATACAACAGCACTGCTTTTTAAGAGAAAATGATACTTCGTTGGCATTTGGCAAGGGAAATCACCATTCTTGGTCACAAGCACAAGGAAAAGCACAAATACCTTGTCATCAGCATCAGCGATGTCTTGATTATGTTTACTGATGTCATTTTCCAATGTTTTAATCTGAAGCAGTAATGCATTCATTTTTTCTCTGTACTTTGCCCTCTCTTTGACTTTGACTTCAATTGCTTTGCTTTGTACCTGAATTACGGCCTTCTGTTTGGACAGCTCATTCTCCAATTTCTCTACAGATTCCTTGAAAGCAAATGAAACATCCATTTACTAACTTCTTTTAAAGACACATGTTAAGGAAACTCTTAGAAAACCACACAGTAAGGAAGAAGAAATTCACTGCAGTAATCAGCCAGAAAGAGAACGATCAAGGTTAAACATAGTTGAGTGCTGGCAAGAAAATCCAAACAACAAAACACATTTTAATTTGAGCTTTATTGGATCCCATCTTCAGTAATGTCAAAACTGATGATGAAAAACAGTATTTGATTTTACCTTTGTCTTTAATTCCTCAGCTGCTACAGCAGTAACTTGCTCCTGGTAGGATTTGATTGCATTCTCTGTAGCCTCTATTTGTTGTTTAACGGAGGCCTGCTCTTGTTTCAATCCTTCAAGTTCCACAGTAAGAGTATCAACTTCCTAGACAGATGTTTTCAAGTATATCACAGTTATACTTTATGTTTGATGCACTAAGTAGTTTAAATTAAGTTTTATGTCTTGAGATGTGGGAGGATGAGGCAGTAGTATTGGGTTATTGCTAATTTTACTTCTACTCCTTGATGATTTGTTTTACTGGTTCTCACTGCAATTAGGCACAGAGGGGTGGAAACTGCTTCATTTTGGGGTGACAACTGCACTTTCCTGTGCAAGTAAAAGAACCCATGAAGGAGGGTGGAAGTTTTAGCCACAGAATTATTTTCCTTTTGCATGAAAATTAGTATTGAAAAGTATAAATAATATTAAATATGAGTAATATTTATTTTGTATTGTTTATATATAAATAATGTAGAATATACCTAAATCAGCCCTTATCCCCTTCATCTGTCATCTTTTATGAGTGACAGAACCCTGGAAATGGCTGCCCAGGGAGTTTGTCTCCCACACTGGAGATGTTTAAAACCTGCCTGGGCTGTTCTTGTGTGACTGGATCTAGGGGATCCTGCTCTGGCAGGGGGACTGGACTTGATGATCTTTTGAGGTCCTTTCCAATCCCTAACATTCTGTGACTCTATGACTCTGTAACACCACCCATTCTTCAGCTAGGGGAAAAATCTTGCATACACACACACAAAAATACCAGCATTTTCTGTGTCAGTGGTTACAGAGGTTCCAAAACTTAATCAGACTTAATCAGACTTTCTGATTTTGGGCCACAACCACCCCATACAATGCTACAGGCTTGGGGATGGGTATCTGGGAAGTTGTCTGACAGAAAGGGACCTGAAAGTGTTAGTCAACTGAGTAAGAGCCAGCAATATGCCCAAGTGACCAAGGCCAACAGCAGCATCCTAGCTCGTGTCAGAAACAGTGTGGCTAAGAGGAGTAGAGGTGATTGTCCCCCTCTACTTGACACTGGTGAGGGTACACTTTGAGTACTATGTTCAGTTTTGGGTGCCTCGCTACAAGAAATACATTGAGGTGCTGGAGTGAGTCAGAAAAGAGCCAGAAAACTGGTGAAGGGCATAGACAACAAGGTTTATGAAGAGCAATTGAGGGAACCTGAACAGTTCAGTCTGAGGAAGAGGAAGCTGAGGGGAGACCTCATCACCTTCTACAACTACCTGAAAGGACATTGTAGACAGGTGGGTGCTGGTCTCATCTCACAGGTAATTTTTCTTCACTGGGTAAAGAATTAGCTGGATGGCTGTGGCCAGAGAGTTGTGATTAATGAGGTTAAATCTAGTTGGCGGCTGGTTACCAGTGGTATCCCTCAGGGCTCTGTTTTGAGGCCAATCTTGTTTAATACCTTTATTGATGACCTGGACAAGGGAATTGAAGGTCTCCTCAGTAAGTTTGCAGACAACAAAATTGCGTGAAAGTATTGATCTTCTCAAGGGCAGAAAGACTCTACAGAGGCACCTGGACAGATGAGGAGATGCTTAGGGAACAGGGCATGTTTAGTTTGGAAGAGGCTGAGGGGAGACCTTATTACCCTCAACAACTAACTGAAAGGAAGTTGTAGACAGGTGGGTGTTGGCCTCTTTTCCCAAGAGAATAATGACAGGACCAGAGGAAATGTTTTGAAGTTGGGGCAGGGGGAGTTTAAATTAGATATTAGGAAGAAGTTTTTTAACAGAAAAAGTGGTGAAGCACTGGCACAGCCTACCTAGGGAAGCGGTTGAGCCATCAGCTGTGGAGGTATTTAAGAAACTGTAGACATCGTGCTTCAGGACCTGCCCTAGTGGCAGAGATTATAGGAAGATCATGCTGTGTTATTTCTGGTTGAATGTGTTTAGTGCTGGTGTTTGATCAGGGGGGTTTTTTTGTTGTTGTTTAATTGCTGTTGTTGTTGTGTGCATGGTTGGACTTGGTAATCTGGGACATCCTTTCCAACCAGGAATATTCGGTGATTCTGTAATTACTTACAGAACAAGAAAAAACAGCTTCAGGCTGCAACAGGGGTTTTAGACTGGACATTAGGAAAAACTTTTTAACTGTAAGAGCAGTCAGGCATTGGAACAGGCTGCCCAGGGAGGTTTAAAGGGCAGTTAGATGTAGTACTTAGTAATTATGGTCTAGTGGTGAACTTCATAGAATAGGGTTAGTGGCTAGACTTGACGATCTCAAGGGTCTTTTCCAACCTGAATGAGTCAATGGCTACTGCAACCACTTTTGACACAGATAAAAATGTTTTACCTGCTTCTTTTCTTTCAGTTGTTTGCTTGAAGTGTTTGCCTTTTCCTTGGCAACATCTAGTTTCTGCTGGGCAGTTTTTATTTTTTCTTCAGATTCTGTTTTCACATTTTTCATCTTACTCTCTAAATCCTTATATTTATCTTCTGCTTTTTTCCGGCTCTCTTCAATTTTCTTTAATGTCTCTTCACACTCCACTGAAACAAGAAGTACAGTACTGAGATATGACACTGTTCTTACTTTTACATTTTACATCCTGCACTCCAACTAAAAAAAACATGTTCCTGCTCCTAACAGGAAAAATAAGTTGTTATGTACTTGGCAGGTACTGAAGTCAGCTAATTCACCGATTTCTAGAAGACAGTATGCTGCTGTTACCATTTATTGGTAGGGCACCAGACAACCACTCATTAAAATTAATGAAAATAAACCTCTTTTTTTTTTGACATTGACAAGACAAAACACAAGATCAAAAAGTAATTAATTGGATGCCTAATAATACATTGCCTCATCCCTAGAGTACTATGACTGCATAGGTATCACTTCTGACCATTCTTTTTCTTTAGATGTTTTACTTGTGGCTTCATTTCTTTCCCTTTAGGTTTTTTTTTTTAGCTGTATGAACAGTACTTCTTTCCAATCCTTTCTCATTAGTAAATGGTGTATATTGCTAAACTTTAATATCTACTGAAATAGGAGGTATGTAAAAAACTAAAGATTACTTAAATATGGAATTAAATCCATTCTAAAGCTTCCCAGAGAAGGCACTGCTTCTTTTATTATAAAGGATACAAACCACTTAAGAGCATAATCTTCACTTTTCTGTGCAAATCTGTTGTGATCTGTATTCATTACGTATTTCAAAATGAAAAGTCAGTATTTCAATTTTTCTCTCAAGCAAAGACTTCTCTAGTGAAACCTTCAAATAGGCATTCTCAGCAATTAGTTTTCAGTTAAAAGATTAATAACACATTTGTCACCAATGGTTTCCTTCAGGGCAAGTAGCTCTTGCTCTTGTTTGTGGTAAGCATTTTGTTGAAACTTCGTTTGCAATAACTCCAGTTTCTCAGATATAATCTCCCACTGCTGCTTCAGTTTCGTGTACCTTTGAAGATATCAAGAAGTACAGTTACAAAGAAGGGCAACCAGCACTTCTACTAGTTGCAGCTAGTAGATTGTAGATACAAAAACATTTAGATACTTATATTCCCATTCCAGTATGAGATACAATGCAAACAGTAGGACAAATAAGCTTAAATGCATGAAAATCTGGCAGTCAGTATTAACTGTGAAGTTCATAGGTGTGTAGCTTATGCAGTCCTGTCAAGATATACTAAAAACAAACAAATGCAACACATGCAATTTGGCAACCATTTGGAGCTCATCTTTTTCCAAATGACAGTATGACAAATGCTAGGCTGAAGCATTAAATTATCAAAAAGCAAAAATCAGGTCTTCCTTTTGGTTATATTTTTGCAAGTCACATACAAACAATCTGAAAAGTAAATCCAGCTGGTAGATAGCATACTGTCTTCTACACACCACTACTTCCTTAAAGGAGCTCTACACCTTCCGAAATACTTGTTTATACTACCTTTACTCAGTCATGTAAGAAAAATATCTGATATTTTACAGGGCAAACCTTACTTTTCAGCAACGCTCTTCAGCCTTGACAGCTCATTCTCTACAGTCTCAAGTTCAGATTCTTTGGTCTTTATCTCTACTTCAACATCTTTCACTTCTTGAAGTTTAGACAAAATTGGTGCCACCTTTGAGCTTGCACCTGTTGATAGGAAAAAAAGTAAAGATAATCTGAATTAGACCAGTGGATTCACCACTGGCAAACAGGAAATTCTAAATGTCCATATTACAGGCTGAAGTTGTAGTAGTTCTCAGCAGAGATTGCTTCCTGTTGCAAAATTGAATTCTGCAGACTTGGAACACTACACATACGTTTCTTGTGAAATCAACCAACTTTCCATAGCTTATGAAGCTACCTCGAGTTAATCACAAATTACTTCAAAAAGTGCTTGAATTTCAATCACTTCTTTCCCCAAAACTACTATAGAGACAAATATGATGTAAATATTTAATATTTTATGCTAATAGTTTGCCATGACGTTTAACAAGACCAAGTATAGGATCTTGCACCTAGGCCAGAACAATCTTGACTATCAATACAGGCTAGGGGAGGTGATAGAGGCCTGAGGAAAAGTACTTAAGAGTGCTGGCAGAAGCTGGACGTGAGCAGGCAGTGTGCACTTGCAGTCCAGATGGCCAATCACATCATGAGTTGCATCAAAAGATGCATGGCCAGCAGATCAAGAGAGAGAATTCTGCCACTATGCTCTGGTAAGACCCCACCTGGAGAACAGCATTTAGGTCTGGAGCCTTATTGCAGGAAGAACATGGACCTGATAGAACAGGACTAAAGGAGGGCCACAAAAATGATCAGGACATTGCAGCACCTCTGCTACAAAAACACACTGAGGTAGCTGGGATAGTTCAGTCTGGAGAAGGTTCTGGGGACCTGATAAGTGACCTTTCAGTACCTGAAGGGGGCCTACAAGAAATCTGGAGAGAGACTGTTTACAAAGGCCTAAAGTGATAGGACACAGGGCAACGGTTTCAAATTAGAGAAGGGTAGATTTAAACTGGGTGTTAGAAAGAAGTTCTTTAGCAGGAGGATGGTTGAACATTGAAACAGGTTGCCCAGGGAGGTAGTTGAGGCCTCATCCTGGCAGATACTCAAAGTAAGGCTCTGCAAGCTCTGGGCAACCTGATCCAGTGGCAGGTATCAGGAGGGATGAACTAGATGACCTTTGGAGGTCCCTTCCAACCCAGTCTACTCTATGATAAATACGTGATGGGTGAGTGTCAGGAGGATAGAGCCAGGCTCTTCTCAAGATCATCTGGTGATAGGACAAGGTACAATGGGTGCAAGCTGGAACATAGTAGGTTCCATATAAATAGAAGAAACTTCTTAACAGGGTAACGGATCACTGGAACAGGCTGCCCCGGGGGGTTGTGGAGTCTCCTTCTCTGGAGACGTTCAAGACCCGCCTGGATGTGCTCCTGTGTGACTTGTTCTAGGTGATCCTGCTGTGGCTGGGGGATTGAACTACATGATTTTTTCGAGGTCCCTTCTGATCCTTAATGATTCTATGATACTATGATTCCTTTTTTCTTAGTCTCATCAACCTTATTTCAACTCAAGAAGAAATCTTTGCTAAAATATGTATTATCCCCACTATGAGTATAAACAAAAAAAGTTACTGATGGTTTTATAGGAACCATGCAAGGTTTTAAACAATACAACAGACACAGTATTATTATATGAATAAAATCAGCAATTGCCTCCATGCAGAGTGCCCTGAGGGTCAAATGTATCTCCATCAAGTGTAACACTTCTTGTCATTATCCTTTTGTCAAAGGTCACTTTCTTAGCATTATCCATGTTATTACAGACCAGTGTGGTTCCAAAAACATATTCCATTGCTTTGTGGAGCTCAGGTTCATATCCAACGAGAGAAATGGCTAGATGCACATTACCAGGACCAGCCTAGAAATCAAATTAAATTCATTTAGTACACCTTAATTTATAAGAATTTATGTCTTCTCTTGAAATCATTACATTTTAAAACAATTTTAGTTACAAGTGGAATAATTAATATCCATATAAACATTGCATAGCTGAAAAGATACTGGGGAACAATCAAATATAAGACACACTCAAACCCTAGAGAACTTAATATAACCATTAAGGAGTCCAAATTTTTACCAAAAAATGAAAATTCAAGCAGCACACAAATAGTGTAAACAGTGTATTTGTTTACATACCAAGGCTTGGGCCAATTTCACAGTGTTTGGTCCAACACACCTAGCAGTAATTTTGTTTAGTGGAATGATGGTGTATCGACGCTTTAGTTCACCCTTTTCTAAAATCTTTTTGCCAGTAACCTCAAAAGAGAAGAATAACAAAGCATACTTGAATATACAACTTATTCTGTAAAGTAAGACAACAATAAGGCATTGCAAAAGGAATACACCATTGCCATAAACTAAACACAGTTCTGTTGACCTAATTTAAACACATACATAGGTCCAAACCAGCTTTTAAGCATTCAGTAACAATGCACACACTCTCTAACCCAGAATCACACAACCACATCTCCATATTCAGAGTTCTGTATTGAAGGGATTAACATACCTCTGTGTCCACAACAATGTTATATAATTTCCCTCCCGCCACTGCTTCTAGGGCTTTTGCTTTGGTCAGATCTTTAAGATTGATAAGAGACAAAACAAGGCCTTTCACATGGTTTGGATTCCAATCTTTTTCTGGATATCTTAAAATAAAGTAAGTTACGAGCATCAAATGTTTGTTTCTCTCACATCTTCAAAAATTCATATTTAAAACATTTATTGTTATTATGTAAGTGTAAGAAATAAGAAATTCTATGAGGAAAAAAAATCCACAGACAATGGTTAAACAATACTTCAGGGCAAGAGACTTCCCAAAAACCAGTCAATTACAAAGTCATTAAAAGAACATCTCTTATTTTACTACAACTTATTCCACAATATTAAATTGATTTTTACTGTATGTTCCATTATTAGCACAGGTATAGACAGATTGCTAAATAATAAAATAAATGTGGGGATATATATTTTTGATTGGTAGAGACAGATATGATGTTGATCAAGTCTACTCAGTCCTTCAGGACTTTGAAAAGTAATGGTTACACGCTTATGCAGTTCAGACCTTGGGTTTTAGCTGCCAAAGTTGAGTTAGGCTTGCAAACAAACCCATAGAAAACTTTAAAATTCCCGTGATTTTGACAAGACTGTCACTTAAAAATGGTTGTATCATTTTCAGTTGTCTATCGAGTCACATTTCCTGACTCACAACACCCCACCCTGCCTTTATTTGCATCACAGTAAGACAGTCATTATTCTCTGGCACTGAAAGAAAAACAATAGCTAAGCAACTGTATTATCAGCTCCACAGGACAGGCACAAAATGTTCCCCAAAGCCCTTTCAAATGTTTTTTATGATCACACTAAAATCTTACTTATATTCAAACTGTAGATGAGGAAACTTTGTCATTAGGTTTTCATACAGTTCCTTTAGGTGGCTGATCTCATGAGTCAACGCCTTCTTTTTTGCTACAAGGGCTACTTCTTTTTCTTCTTTAGCATTGAACACAAGCAGTAAAAAATAATCCAGGGGAGAGAAATCTATTAGCTTAAAAATTGGTACACCATACTTTTTAAATAATACATACATGTAGAGAATACTTAATGAAAAACTTTCTAAAATCCTTTGTAAAATTTCTAGTTTAGATACGTAAACACCTTCACAATTCCCAACACACAAAGAAGTTTAAAGTCTAACATGCTACTCTGAATGTCATCCACAGTTTAGAGTAGCCTCTGCAACAAATACTGCCTGAAATGAGAAATAAACTCTAAAAAGTGTTTTAGTATGGAAAACCAGTAAATAGACAGGACACGTGGAAACGACCCATGCTGAAGCAGTTCATGAACAAATGTAGCCTATGGTTAGGACCCATACAGAAGTTTGTGGAGGACAGTCTTTGGATGGAACTTCACAACACAGCATGAGAACTATGAGAAAGAGGCAGCAAAAACAAGACATGATTAAGTGGCTGCAACCTTCACTCTTACATTGTTGCCCTGCTCCAGGGCAGAAAGTTACAGGAAATTGGTAATAAAGTTGAGCTTGGGAAGAACAAACAGGTGGGGCGAGTACTTTCAAGATTTGCTCCTATTTGTCATTAACCTACTCTGATTTGAATGGTAATAAATTATAATAATTCCCCCAAATTGAGCTTGCCTGTGAAGGTTATTGATACATCTCCCTGCCTTATCTCCATCCACAAGCCTTTCATCTTATTTTCTCTCCCATATCCAGTTGAGAAGGAGTGACAGAGTAGCTGACAGTCAGCCAAGATCAACCAATTGCACTTCTACATTCCTTTTGAAATTCCCCCAAAATTATGCAGTAGCAGTTTGTACAGACTTTCATAGTTCAGCTTCTTCATTTGGTCCTCTAGTTGTCCTTTATTTTTATTAAGAGTTTCAAGCTCTGCTCTGTCTTTCTTGTAGCCTTCATCCATTTTTTTTACTTCAGCTTCTTTTTTCTTTAATTTTATTTGTGTATGACTCAACTTTATTTGAGTCTGTAGGAAGTAAAAAAAATAAGAAACCTGGTGATCTTCAAAGAGAAGCTTGCAGGTACAGATTTAGAACACTTTATCAACACATGAATGCAATATGAGAAAAAACAGTTACATAATATAGCACACAGCTGTCCATGTGATTTCCTCACAACCAAAAGATTTTCCTGAAGCACTAGAAGCAAAATGCAACTTTGAAAATCGAAATTCTACCATTAGAACCACCCAAGCAGAGATTCCCTATCTTAAGGCAAAACAAGTGGCATTTGTTTGTCAGAAGATTAGCACACAATTTAACTGAGGAGAAAACAGTTCCTTCTGAACTTTCCATTCAGTCGCAACACCTCTATGTCTCCAATGGCAGTTACCATACTCCCTTCACATCAGTGTTATCGTTTTTCCCTATTTGTCCATTATCTATGGAAGGACATTTATTTTTTTTTAAATGACCATTTTATCAAAAGGCCATAACATATATGTAAATTCATAAAATATGTTGCACAGATACTCTTAAATAATTTCACTGATCTTTCAAGTCTGTCATTTTGTTCTCACAATTTTCAAAAGCAGGAGGGCTGGTCTGTGATAGGTAGAGCTGTTATTCTTACCTGTTGAGCCTCTGTTACTGCTTTGCTGATTTCACTTTTGCAGGCCATCATCTGCGCAGCAAAATTATCTTCCTCCTCATTACCACTCCTGGACAAGCCATGAGATAAACCATTAAAATGCTTTTTTGCCTCAACTACAGCATCTGCATATTTTTCACTTGCTTCCTGCAAAGCGTTTAATTCTTCCTTTTTCTTCTCTAGTTCTTTCTCCTTTGACACCAGTAATTTGGATTCCTTCAGCAAAACACAAAATAAAACAAAACAAAAGAATCGGCATCTCAATAAACTTTAATATTGTTTAGATGAGGGGCTGTAAGTAGTTTCATAAACTGGATTTCTACAACTGTCAGATTTTGTAATCCTTCAATTGGTCTTTGCATGTTTTCAAGTGTCACACCACAGAGGCAGTGATATTTCCAAAATTTAGATATTTCCAAATATCTAAAAACTATTCTGTGCTTCTCATGCATTAAAATAACCAAACTATCAGAAATACACAATGTAGAAAATTTTCCCCTAATTTTAAGAAGGTGACATGTCCAGAGGACATAATACTTTCAATGTTACAGTGCTAACTAAGGCTTAATAGAAGGCTGGCAACCATAAAGAGTTATATATTCTTTCACAGAATCCCAGAGTCATTAATGTTGGAAAAGACTCTTTAGATCAAGTCCAACTATTAACCCTACTCTACAAGTTCACCCCTAAACTATATCCCCTAACACCACATCTAAGTGACTCTTGAACACATTCAGACACTGTCACTCAATCACCTCCCTGGGCAGCACTGTCTGACCACTCTTTCTGTAAAGAACTTTCTCCTGATGTCTAGTTTAAACCTACTCTGTTGCAGCTAAGTCATTCCCTCTGGTTCTGTTGCTAATTACCTGTGAGAAGAGACCAGCACCAACCTCTCTACAATGTCCTGTCAGGTAGTGGTAGAAATGATGAGGTCTCCCCTTAGCCTCCTTTTCCTCCAATGAACAGTCCCAGCTCCTTCATTCACTCCTCATAAGACCTACTCTTCAGATCCTTCACCAGCTTCAATGTCCTCCTCTGCATTTGCTCCAACACCTTGATGTCTGTCTTGTACTGGGGTGCTCAAAACTGGACACAATACTCAAGATGCAGCCTTACTAGCATTCACATTTGTTTCTACTATCTGTAGTAGAATCTGTACCACTGTACTACACAAATCAAACAAACAATCCTCTAACCACTTGTTTCTGCTTTCCTGATATAATCCTTGCCAATCACAGTATTTTTCTTAACAGGTAAGAAAAAAACAGCTGATCCAGTTAATCTGAATTAATTTAATGGCTAAAGAATATTATGTACAAATGTCTTACCATCTGCAGAATTTTTACCAGTTCGTTGTATTTAATCTCTTCATTTTTTAAGTTTTGCTTCTTGAGATCAAGGGTACTTCGTGCTTTAATACCAAGTTTTTGAACTTCTGAGAGAGTACCTTCCAGTGAATGGATCCTATTGTCAACTTCCTACAATTAGAAATAAAGGAAATGTAATTTCTCCCAAGAAATGGATAAGGCACTTCTACTATTTCAACATCTGTTCACAGCTCTATGTACAAAGACATAAAAATCTCCTCAAGCAGACAGAATCCAATGCAAACAGTCAGCAAAAATGGAGGAAAAAAAGCCATGGCAAAACTTGCCATTAAATGCAGAGTGGAAATGTCAGGGCAAACAGTTTATATTCTTCAGTTTTTATTCATTCACAACAAATGGAAGTAAAGAATTTCAAATAATGAAAACTTTAAATGGATGACAATGAATCACTTGACAATGAATCTAAGAGGATAAAAAAAATCAATGGTATATTACCTGTAAGAATAATTCTCTTCTCGTACAAATCCTTGTATTCAGTCAAGCATGATCTTACTTACCTTATCCCTTTTCTTTTCCATCTCTACTATTTCTATTTCAACTTGTTCCACATCCTTTTCATTCTCAGCCACTGATTCCTGAAGCTTCTCTAACTTATCTTGCATTTTCTTTAATACTTCAGCGGAAGATGTCCTTGTCTTTTCAGCCACAAAAAACTCATAAGCCATGCAGAAGCGGGTTAACTGTTCAATCGTCTTTGTTACATTTTGGTATTCTAGATAGGATGATCGTGCCTGAAAGCACACCAGTAAAAAGAAAAACTCCTAAATTTTATGGAAAAATAGTATTAAGTAGGTCTTTAGTAGAAATCTTCTAAGCACTTCTATTAATATCATTTGTACAGAAAAGATTCTCCATGTTAAGTATCATATGCACTATTGCACACCACAGGATTCATAAAAAAAAAATCTTACACAAATACTTGTATAATTGATTGTACAGCACAAATACCACTGAGCCAAAGTTTTTTAAGAACTAAGATTTGTCTTTATCTTTGACTTTTATCCAGTTATCTTGATTATTTTATTCTCCCAACATTCCCTCTAGGACTCCTTGCAAGTCTTGAATATCACATTTTCAGTATTTGGACAGAAGATAGAATATATCCCCCTTAGAAGATTCTACAAGGCTTGAAAATGTGTTCTTGTTTTGGTCACCCATACTTGTTTAGGGTAGCCAAAAGGATTTTTTCAGGATTTTAAGGGCCTAACACTCTTATAATTCATCCATACCTCTCTTAATTTCTGTAAAGCTGGATTAATCTCCTCCTCTAAGACCTGAAACACAAAACAAAACATTGATATTCTGGTATTTTAAACTCTTACATGTCTAACAGAAGTTTTAAGTTCCAGGTGCAGGAATGAAATATTTTACAAATTTAAAACCATACTATACACTAGTTACTCATTTATCTTTAACAAATATAATAGAATATATACTTTCTAACATGTAGTACCGTTTTAATTTCTTTCAGTTTGACTTCTTTCCTCTGTATGGTTTTCTGGACACTTATTTTCTTGCTTTCATACAGTCTAGTACCAGCTGCTTCTTCAAGCATAGCTAAAATCTAAAATAATGCAATACAAGAAACACTCAATATTTCTTACATTAGATAGGTCCCATTCTGAAGTACGATGAACACCTCATTCCCCTCCAACACTTTTTTTTTTTCTCCTGTCATTCCCCTCCTCTGCCCCAGTGCTGATTCTTATAATTCAAATCAAATCAGTAAATATTAAGATAAAAAACTCCCACAACTTTCTTACCTCCAGTGGCTTCATATTCAGAACTTTGGTAATTTGTCCCTGGTGACAAAAGGATAAAATAAGGATGGTGTTGTGTATTACACAATAGTTAAAAAAGAAAAAAAAGCAGAAAACTAGAACATCTAATCCTAAAAACCCCACTCATTTGTATGTGAGTTCACACATACCATTTTTTTTCCTACAAGGATGATCTTGTTTACTCCATGGTTATGCTCTTGAAAGTTCAAACAAGTCACTTTTTCAGGCAGTAAGCTTGAAATGACTCATTTATCCTGTGCTGTTTCTTCAAGTCCTGATTAAACCTTAAGAACCAAGGTGCGTATTTTGCTAAGGAGCCTTAATGAGTTGCTGTTATTGAATACACTCTTAATGATAAACTGGCTTTGACTATTTATCTGGAGATTTTGGAGATCTAGGGGCAAATTTGAAGTTACAAAACTGCATTTCCCTCCGTACCCTCTACAAGTTGGGACAGTTCCATAAGAAACAGTAAATTTTGCTGGTTTTTTATTCCTTGCAAGTGTCTTAGGAATTTGTCTAGTCCCTGTGTTGATGTACAGAAGTCTTTCAGTTGGTCTGTTCTTCATTAGTTGTGACTTAAGAAGGCGGGTCTATCCACATTCAAAATATTGTCTAACATGGAATGCATGTGATAGGGAAAAAAAACCCCTGTTTTGTGTAATAATGAAAACAACACTTATCTGTTTAAAAGAGAAAAAGGGAAAGTATTTGAATGCATTTTATAAAAGGTCAAAATAAAAAATTGACCTTGTCATTCAAGGTCAATGGGTCAAACTATGCTGTACCAAAACTACTTAACAGACATTTTATTTTTATTTGATAAACTGCTCTTCTCTGATTAGGACAGTGAGTTCCTCCATACCTATCCTGCCCCGAATGTAGTGCAAATTCTACTATTACTGGAATTTATAAAGATACACACAACACCTGCATGATGAGGAAGTGAGGATTATTGACATTGAGTCCAACGGAACAGAAGAGGTCCTGCACACGACTGCTAGTAGCATTCGTACCATTGATAAGATACTTATTTTTACCTCCAGAGATATACTGGACAAGGAAAACAAACAGAGAAACTTTTAGTGATTTGAAATTAATCTGGCATAATGACAGTATACATTGTAATAATACAATAAGCTGAGTGAATACCACGCATACGATTATATATATATATATATAGAGAGAGAGAGAGAGAAACATCTAATGAAAAGATAAGAAATATTGAAGGCAGTACTGACAAGAAAATTTCCAAACTTCACAGATTTTCACTTTTTTAAAAAAAAAACAAACAAAAAACCCCAAAAAACCTTAGGAGACATCTTCACTGAAAAAAAGGACCCTTTGTTCTTGGTGACAAAATTTAGCACACAGTTCAGATATTAAGAGCATAGTGCGAAAGCAGAAGACACAAACCAGAAAATTATAACTTGCTTTAGGAACATTATTCTGTTTCTGTGCAAAGACATAATAAAATATTGATATAATGCATCTAATAATGTTATTAATGTCTCAATTAATTCCTTTTTTTAACTAGTACTTCTACAGTTTGTGTGACTGACTACACTGTAAAAGCGTCTCAACTGCAAAAACTTAGGGACTTTAAAAAAAATCTTTTTTTTCTTGAAAGTCACTCTGTTGCACAAGGTAAAAATTTATAAAAATTACTCAACACACACTTAGAAGACTCACCTGCCTAGTGATGGTTATCTCATCAACTTCTTCAAACCCCAGTGGACCTTCTTCCTTGTCAGTATTATCAAAGGTAATAGACACCGTTGCTTTATCAATTCCAGCTTGCCCACTTTTATAAATTAAATCTTGCAAGCTGGTAGCTCGCACCTAAATCCGTGGATAAGAGAAATACAATTTGGAAAGAATTTCATTACATAGCTTTATTAAGTTAGTGTACATCTTTGAGAAATTAACAACAAAAATGCAGACTTCAGAGTGCAGTGACAGAACAACATACAGTAGCCGAGACGTGCAAGTACTGTAAAAACCACTAGTAGTATGTGCCAGTCTAGTTTTATTGAGACAGCTAAATGCTTCTACATAAACTGAATAAATGTTAAAAAAACCAAAAAAGCCAGATGACTAGTCTATCACCAATTAATTTACTTAAAGAGCATTTATTATAATGCAGCTTGTAAGAAAATGAATCATTAAGTGTTCCTTGGAGATCTGCTGGATTTATTTACAACTGCAGGGAGGGAAATTTAAAAAAAAAATCAGCTGATGTCAAAGATTCAAACTGATGTCAGAGCACATAATCTGCTTTCAGGTAACAGACATTGCAGGAAAAAAGCATTTTTTTTTCAGTGAACCAGATAACCAAATTTAAATACCCAGATCAGTACTGAAAACGTTTATTACAAGTTAGTTAGTGCCTTTATCTGCAAAAGACCTTCAGGTTGAGGCAGACACTGCAGTGCATTGAAGATACGTAGTTAAATCTTGATGTAAGAATAAGCAAGAGTGACAGATGATGAAAACTCAAAACACTTTTTCTGACGAAACACTACTTGAGGCCTTTCAGCAGGCATAATGGGTATAAGCCACTCCTGGGAAGATTCCAATTGGAGACCAGAAGAAAATTCTTCATTATGAGAACAATTAACCATTGGAATCATCTCCCAGGGGAAGGGTTCGATCGCCCTACATGGGGTAGGTTTTAGACACAGCTTGACAGGCTGCTGGGACATCTGATTTAAACTCTACTTTTAGATTAATAAGTTGGACTAGATGATCCTTGAGATCCCTTCCAACCTGTTAATTCTACATATCTATGAATCAGGTTCATAAAGAGAGAGTAATCTTAAAAAAAAAATCAAAGAATCACAGACAGACTGCCAAAGGTCATCTAGCTCAACAACCCTACTACAAGCAGGAACATCACTCATTAGACCAGACTGGTCAGAGCCACATCAAGCCGGACTCTGAATGTCCAGTGTTGTCCCCAAGGAACCAGTGCTGGGCCCAGTTCTATTCAACACCTTCACTGATGACCTGAATAGGAGGATCAAGTCTACCCTTAGTAAATTGATGGATGACATAAAGTTGCAGGGGAGTGTTGAATGGCTGGAAGGGAGCATGATGCTGCAGAAAGATCTGGACAGGCTGGGTTAATGAGCAGAGGCCAATGGGATGAGGTTTAACAAGGTCAAGTGCAGTGGCCACAGTAACCCACTGCAGACTGCGGGATGAGTGGATGGAGAGCAGCCTGACAGAGAGAGATCTGGGAGTACTGGTTGACAACCGGCTAAACATGAGCCAGCAGTGTGCCCAGGTGGCACAAAAGACTGATGGCATCCTGGCTTGTATCAGCAATAGTATGGCCAGCAGGACTAGGGATGCAACTCTCCTCCTGTACTGGGCACTGGTGGGGCCTCAACTTGAGTACTGTGTGCAGTTCTGGGCCCCGTGCTTCAAGAAAGGGATTGAGGTACTGAGTGGGTCCAGAGGAGAGCAACAAGCCTGGTGAAGCGGCCTGGAGGGAAAGCCTGATCAGGAGAGGCTGAGGGAGCTGGAGTTGTTTAGCCTGCAGGAGACTCAGGAGAGCTCTTCTCCCAAGCTACTAGTAACACAATGACAGGGCATGACCTGAAGCAGCACCAGGGGAGGTTTAGATTAGAAGTTAGGAAGCACTTCCTCATGGAAAGGGTAATTAGACATTGGAATGGACTGTCCAGGGAGTCCTCTCTAGGCAACCTGTTCCAGTAATACAAAACATTGATGACAGACCTTTCTTACATGCCCCCTTTCTTTTTACCTGTGACAGATTGGTGATTCCCAACACGAAACAGATTGAATCCAAGACATTGGACTTGCCAGTACCATTGAAGCCAGTAATGGCATTGAATAATGGGTCAAAGTCTTTAATTTCTGTCCTTCGAGGATACGACTTAAATCCTTCAATCACAATTGACTTGATGTACATCTTCTCTAAGCTCTGAAGTGACCAGGCAAAGTATTCCTCCTAATATTATGAAGAAAAGTAATCATATTATAGGTCTATATATATACCACAGGAAAAAAAAATGTAAAAATAATCACACTGAATATTAAACAGCTAAAGAGGTTTTCCAGCAAAAACAATATGCACTTATAAATGGAAATTTCCAAGTGGATCACAGGCCCAAGGACCATCCTAACAATAACCCGCACTTTTGCATTTTCGAGGAATGTGACTTTACTCAGTGCCCATCATGATGCCTGTGCAATGTCTGTGGCATGACCCTGTTTTCCCAAAGCTAGCCCTTAGACTATTGACATTCAAGTATGGTAAAAAGTAAAACAGTTACAGTAGGCACCCCTGAAGTAGGCAAAAGTGTTAGCAAAGTATTATATGAATTATAGTTTAAGAACAAAAGAATTGTTCTGATTTTTGCATTGGTGTTAGCAATAAATCTGTCTGAAGACCACTAGTTAACTGGAACTGGGACATGTAACCATGTGCAAAGAGGGATGAGCAATAGCTGGACACCAGCCAGGAGGGCCAGAGTGAAAATCGGCTACAAACGGGAGGATGAATAAGCCCCCAACCACGCAGAACACCACACACCTAACATCGCCAGAAGGCCAGAGTTCATAGCCGCGAAAAGATTGAGCATATGACATAATAGCTATGAGACTACTATGGGACAAATTACAGAATACTATGACATCTGCCTTTAACATGCCTGTTTGCAGCTTGTGTGAGTGCTCTGAGGAGCAATCCTCACCGCACCTGGTGCCCACAAACAAATTGTGGTGTCAGAAAACTCCAACACGGCTCTATGAGAAGTTTGTGAAGCGACTTGTTATCTAAGAAGGTGAAGGGACCTCGGATGGTTCAGAACACTCCACGCGGGGGATCTTCTCTTTCCACCACGCAGGACAGCTGCTTGCTCAGCCTTGCTACTCCGCAGGGCTGAATCCCAGGAAAACGTCTCGGGCACAGTCCTGGCCACGCCGTCGCTACGTTCTTTCTGCCGCGGCTCCCCGCAGCTCCGCTGGTACCCGCAACAACGAGCTGATGGCTCTGGCGCCGGAATCAGTCGGGCCGCGGCACCACGCCTGCTCGCAATCAATCCAGCTGCCTTTCCCGCTGCAGGTCCCTGTACCTTTCCCCTTTCCCCCCAGGTGCTTACCCTCAGCCTCCTGGTACCTTCCGGAGCCCCACTCAGTCCCCTCCAAGGTCGATCTCCTCTTCTCAAACGGTCGAATTTTGGCGCCAAAGTGCAGCGACCGTTAGAGGCGGTACCTGCTGTGGGCTGTCCCCGGCCCTGCCTACGCTCGGCGGGGCGTTCCTCCCTTTCCTGCGAGATTAGGCCGGACCGGCTCTTCTTTCGGGTGGCCGTTCCTTCTTTCGGGTGGAAAGGAAACACATCCGTAACGTAGGCTCGGATTAGCGACGCGGCACGCACTTTATGGTCCGGCAGTCGTGGCGAGCAAGATCAGAGGAGAAAGGTCCCCTCTAGCTCGCACGGCTGGCGGTGAGGCGGGAAGAAGCCGAAAGAGGAAGGAAGTCTGTTTCCCGCGAGGGAAGGGGGATGGTGGTTGTGTGGCCTGTGTGCTGACGCGGGGCGAACGGGATGGAGTAGAGGAGAAGGCGCTTTGGCGTTGGGGATAAAACAGGTGAACTCTAGGCTGTAGCTGTATCAAATCCAGGTTTTTCAGCCAACCCCCGATCTACAGTCATAGCCGAGGTTTGCATAGACCAGGAAGGTAGATCGGTGGCCACCTACGAAGTGAGCTCCCCGATTTGGGAAAGCAGTCATTCGTTCAAACAGTGCAAATTGTCAACATGAATGTATACATTACATGTAACATTCCCACTGGTCGTTCCTGCTTCAGTGGGAGAGCTACTTCGCAGAACGATTCCTCGTTCCAGATGAAAGTGACCGAATACTTACTTGTTTTTGCGCATTCTCAGGAGAGAGACAGTCATCGGGGTAGCTACGTGGCCTGTGGATGTGGGTGTTAGTATGATGAGGATAGGTGAGTTAGACACATATAGGCCTTGCGGTAACTCATTAGGTTGACAGCATCTTGATCAAAGTTTTATTCGTTTATCCTTAATGGCTTGCAGTAAGCCAACCATTCCTTCCTGTGTTTGGGGAGGATCAGGTGTTGTGCAACTGCCAAGTTCAGCATACATCAGAAATATTTAGTACAGCCTTAATGTATTAAGTTAAAAGGATTGGCTTTAAATGCTGCAGCAGGAGGTGGCTCTATACTGCCCGTCAAATACATTAAAACTATAAAAGTGCAACTCTGCAGTTGAACACCCCCTGTGTCTGGGATGTTTGACTGCCTCACTGTGGTTGACAAAGATGTTTTTGCTCAATTAGAATACAGAGAACCTATTCAAAGTATGTTCAAGGTTGTTGGAGGAGTGGTTGTCAGGCGCCCCATTGGCCAATGTGAATAAGCAAAGTCAGCTGAAAGAGCTGGCTATTTCCTGAAGCTGCTGTAGTTTTTTTTTTAAGGGAGATATCTGCTACTCTAAAGCTTACTGTACTCAACTACCTAGTTTGAAGGGGTTTTTTAATGATTTTAAATAATTCAGACTGCAAGTCTGTATTATAGGGAATTTCTTTATGTGTGTCTTTTTGCTTCAGGTATTATGTTAGATGCATCTTGATATGTTCAAGGCATTGCTGTGACTTAGTGTAGCCAGGAAGCACTTGGTGATGTCCTATCAGATATTCATCTGCTGACATATGAACACCATGTTGGAAAAATTATTTTGGAGTATGGGGAAGAATCAGATACCATGTAACAATACTGCCATCATTAAATGCCACCTTTTACTTGGTGATAAGAAAAAATTTTCCAAATGATTTCTGTTCGGCAAAAAAAATCTACCAAGTGAGCGGGATCTGTTGCATGCTACTCAGAACTCATCTTTTGCTCCAGTAAGACCTTCTGCTGAGTTTGCTTTGTTGTTGTCGCATGGTTACAATAGTTCATGTTACTTGAAAGTCCGTGTGAGTACCACTGATGTCAAAGCAATTGCAGCAGCAGAAGAAAATGCCAGAGAAGTGAAATATGATCTTTTAAAACAAAGGAACAAAAACCCAATATATTTGCAGATGGTGGTTGCTGCTGGTAAATTTCCTGCAACTTTGGTTCTTGTAAGTAGGATGTGATCAGTGCTGTGCTGAATGCTCCCTTAATGAATGTGGAATACTGCAGTGGTGATTTTGATGATAATTCTTTCATGTTGTCAAAGACCTATGGGTGCTGATATAGGTTATTTACCCAGCACAATTTCCTATTGAAGGAACCCTTCACCAGTGCTGTGTTTGTTTCTCATTGAGGAACCAGGAATATTCCTATTCCCAACAGACATTGTCAGTACTGCAGAGTTTCCGGGTTTGGTGGCTTTTGTTTATCCTAAGCAACCAAGAACTTGCACCTGGTCCCTGATTGTGTGTCTTCAGAAAGTTACATTTTCCCATGTCTCTGTTCCTAGTTTGTACTGTTGTCTTCAGATGTTCTGTAGTTAAACATTTCACTATGTATTGGTGTCTTTACATTTTCTACCCTTCATACACTTCTTAAACATTTTCACAATAAAAACAGAAGCTGAAGACGAGAGGACCTGGACAAAGTTTTCTCTCATGAGACTTGTCTCATTGCAACATAGTTGAGGCAAAATGCCAAAGCTTGCTACCGCTTTTTAAAGTGGCTCTGCAAGTCACAGGGATCCCAGTGTGCTGGGACATAGCTGAAGAAGCTGTGATTCCTTGGTGTGAGCATAGGGAACAGCAAAGATGTGACAGTAGGGGCAGGGATGTGAGTGTTCTTTGAGAGCCTTGAAACAAAAAAACAGCCAATATAACTGTTGTATTATGCGCATGTGGGCTTCACTTCAGTAAAAGTCATAGTAGTTTTCCCTTCTGAATACATGTGGATCATTTGCTGTTGTTAAATGATGGATTAAATTATGAGGTTTTTATTGATATTTTAAATTAGATATTTTTTCCTCAACTGCAGAATTCTTGCTGCTCTCAGTAAAACTCGTACTCCAGGGGATAGTCTCACATTGCAGACTGCAGTATTTTGTGGTTTCTAGAACCATGGGATTAGTTTGGCATATTGCAGAACATTTCTTGTGCAATTGAGTGGGGCTGGATTGGCATGGTTAGTAATGATGATCTCAGATCTTAACAGGAAAAAGGTCAATTACATAGGGTGTACCCTTCCTCCAGAGGAATTTACTGAGGGTGGAGCCTGCTATACTGATAAAAGCATATGTCTTTGCCTTTTCAGAGGTGTGTGTGACTGACCAGCTGTGATTAAGTTGGCTGCAGGTTATTGATTGGCCTTCCAGCAGAAGACAGAGTCCCACTAGCCTGCTGTAAGTATAAATTTATCTTTCTTTACCTCTGTCTTTACCCATGTTGAGACATTAGCTTCTAGCAAGAGAAAGGACTGTGAGGGTAAAATGAATCTAAGTTACCTGTTTCCATCTTACATGGAAAATACAAGTGACAATGTTCTTTTGATTGCTAAGTCTAGAGCTGGGCAACTGGAGAAGTGTTTTCTTTCAGCCTGTGAGTTCTCACATAAAGAGGTCTTCCTTACCTTTGTATTTCTCACTTGCACTTCAAGCAAGTGAGTTTAAGTTCAAGCTTATAAAAGTTTAAATTCAGTACTCATCCCAAGTAATCAGGGCAAAAGAGTGAGTTTAAGTGTTTAATTTCTTTTCCTTTCAGGATTTTCCCTCCTTAGTTTCTTTTGTGGGATACATCTTGCTGGGGTTGACTTCCACATGAGGGCTTGCTGCCAGCATGCAGGGTGGTCTGGCAGGATTGTAGAAGTCTCTGGGTTTTAGGCAATGAGGGGACTTCCCAGATATTTTATTGATCTGTCAACATTGCCACAGGATGCAAGCAGAGGCTGTCTCCATGAGCAGCCCATCTCCTTTGGACATTGTTTTGACAGGCACTCTTTGGCTGAACTTTTAAGTTGCACACAATGGTGACTGCCAGGGCATGGGTTCTGAAGAAACATTTTGTGGGTTTCCCCAAAACTGATGATTTCAACATGAAAACAATAGAGCTTCCAAATCTAAGGGATGGAGGTAAGTACCATGCCACCTATTTTTATGTTTTTTTCTAGAGGTTGTATGACTGCTATCTTCTGACTCTGCATCTGTATACTTGCCTGTGTCTGGCTTGGATTTTCAAAAACAGGTTGTCATGTCTTGTGGCAAGCCAAGCACATTAGCAGAGAAGGATGATTACTAAAGAACATGTATGCTGGTAGGTTTGGTGGATTTTGAGACACTGACTTCTGATATTACCCTTAGAAACAGTGTCTTAATCTCTTCTTATTCCAGTATGCAGCAGCTGCAGCATGTTTTCACAATCTCACAGTGTCTAATCACATGCAGTGCATTATTGCAAACGCACTTGAATGTGTGTGCAAGTAAAGCTTAGTGCATAAAATGGCAGATATGATATGCCCTGAAAACTGGCAGCCACAAGGCAATTCCTTAGATTTAGAAAAAGATAAATGCAAGTAAGGCTACTGTCGTTAAAGTGCCACTTACTGGTGTAAAGTTTTAATCTACTTTATTTTGCAAAATCCTTTGGAAAGGATTACAAAGCTGGAGAACATGGTACCCTCTGAAAGTAGTTTTCATTGGAGACTTTTGTGCTGAAAGATGAATATAGTTTTGAGAGGAGAGCAGTAGCCATGGAAGTGACAGTGAGCCAGCAGCTGAGGTGCCTTGGAGCTGGAGTCAGTGTGGACTGGTATTTCATTTCAAGAAGAAGCAAGTCAAGACTTCTGTATGCATCCAACATCTGCTTTGTTTGCCATCATATTTGACCTGTTGTGATAGCAAGTGAGAATGAAAAAAAAATTTTAAAATACACAGGTTTTATTTCTTTGTTTTGAAAATAATATGGAATAAGATAAACTACTATATGCAATAGCTGTTGATAAAAGAACAAACCTTGACATTTGGCATTACATGGCTGTTTGTACCATGCTATATTGAGCCTCACCCTACCACTTGTCCTTTACCTCAGTTTAGAAGGTGTGTAATGAAATTGCATAAAGGTTTGAAAGGTGATTTCCTCTTGCATACTTTCAGCGGTCTTCATAGCATGTGCACTTCTGTAGCATTCAGACATACACAAAACATTATGTGTGTGGGTATTCAAGAACATGGTGTCATTTCTTCTTTCCAGTTTTAACCCGTACAATAAGAAGAAGCATAATTTCATACCAGACTAACAGTTTTAAAGGACATGTCCTTGACATTTCTTCCTATTCACTTTGAGTATTGAGGAAATACTTATATCTGAACATAGTTACTTTGTACTAGCTAGATTAGGCCACTGCAGTGCAGGAGATAAATAATATTATTAGGTAAAGATGAGCTGCTAAAAATGCTGTATGAATGAGAATTTAAATTAATTTTCGATTAAAGTCTGTTTCACAGGATCTAGTGTTGTTAGAGACAGTAAATTGGATTTGGTTACCAAGAAGATATGCAACTGCTTTAAGGCAGACTGTTTGACCAGTGCAAGGTTTGTTACCACCCTCTGCTGGCTGAATCATGGAAAGGTATTTTATATATGGGCCGAAAGTGAGTTAAGGCTGGTCTTGGCATCTAGAGCCTTCTGTAGAGAGTGGCAGTAGGTACTCTGCCTAGCTAAAAGGAAGCTATCATGCTAAAGAGGTACTACAGAAAGTATATTCTCTAACACCTTGTTGATAATCCTGGAAGTGCTGATGAATGTAGTAGTAGTTTCTGGTAGATTTTCCTTAAAGGATGATGGGTTTTGAGCTGTGAAGAACTCATATTGCATTTTTTGAAAGACTTGAGTTATGGAAAGTATACTTTAACCTCTGACAATGCCCTTGAATTTGCTTTGTCTTTTGTTGTAGAGTTGCTGCTTGAATCGGTGTTTCTCAGTGTTGATCCTTACATGAGGTACCTTTTTCTTCTTTTAAAATTGCTGGCTAAGATACCTCATTTGATCTCCCACTGAAACCTTAAAAGAACAAGTACTTCAAATACGTTCAGAGTCCAGATGTCTTTGCCTGGTCCTTACTGTGTGTGAATTATAAGACTCACAATATGGAGCAGCTCCTGATTTAGCCAGGCATTATGATAATGATGCTGCAGCCCTATGCTTTTCTTGAACCATGTCACTTCTATTCCAGTGGAATGCAAAAGGCTCAATTGGGAGTGCAGCCCTGTTGCAGTAGCTGCTACACTTAGCAATCTTGTATTTAAGAATCCTTATTCTAAAGATGGACTTTCTTAAATTACTGTATTAGTAGGTGGTTGTTCAAGCAGAGAGACTAGAAGTCTGAAAACGCCTGATAAACACTAATGTCAGTTCTTTGGAGTCTCAACTTTCTTGAGGACCGTGCTGAGAAGATTAATGCTGTTGTGTCCCAAACACTCTAGCCCACTATTTGGTCAAGATGGGATACTCAGGGAACTGGCTGCAGAGGACATCCAGTTATGTCATTAAAGTGACAAGCTCTTTGTGGTCTCATCAACATCACTGTTTATGCTTTTTTTCTGAGTCAGACAGTAGCTAATATATAATGTTTCTGGAACATTGCTAAATTTTATTACAGTAATCTATCTTTGCCTGTGTTGCAGACCTTATAGTCAAAGGGACATGAAGGAAGGGGAAATAATGATAGGCACTCAGGTGGCCAGGTAAGATTTTTACTACTTATTGTCCTTTCATGTGGCAATATCAAATGAAAGAACTTGTCAAATACATTGCAGATAAAACTGACACTGGAAGCAATGTCAGCTCACTGTTGGTGGGGTGACAGAGCACTGGAACTGGGTACAGTCAGCATGGCTTTGGGTACAATCAGCATGACTTCAACATGGGAAAATCCTGCCTGACAAACCTAGTGGACTTCTATGAACAGGTCACAACATTAATGGATGAGGGGCGAGCAACTGATATCATTTAGCTGGACCCAAGCAAAGCCTTTGACACTGTCCTGCACCACATTCTGGACTCAAAACTGGTGGAACATTGGTTTGATGGGTGGACCACTAGATGGGTTAAGAACTGGCTTGATGGCCACACCCAGAGAATGGCTGTAAATGGGTCCATGTCGAAGTGGAAGCGAGTGACAAGCAGAGTCCCTCAGGGATCAGTCCTGGGACCAATCTTGTTCAGCATCTTTGTTGGTGATGTGGACAGAGGCGCTGAGTGCACTCTCAGCAAGTTCGCGGACCAAGCTGTGTGGTGCAGCAG
>VZRI01006372.1:20301-36791 GCA_013397515.1 Upupa epops | reverse complement strand
GACCTCAAAGCCCTGCCTGTAACACCAGTCTCATAGCCAGATATTAATGGACTGGTTCCTTCTATTCCAGCCCGTGTCCTCACCCCAAAGTGGAAGTAGTGAAGAAAATATATATAGTTTGTGCTCCAGACTTTTTTACCAAACGTCCCAAGGCCCTGTAGTCCCTCTTCATTCTCCTCAGGCCACAGAACACAGCTTCCTCTCCACCTGTCTGGAAGATCAGCAGTGGGCAATAGTCATCTGATCTCACCAGGTTAGGGAGCATCTTAGTGATATCCCCAATCCATGCTCCAGGTAGATTGCAGACTTCCCTGTGATGAGGGTCAGCTTTGCATACTGGGCTCTCAGTCCCTTTCAGGAGCGAGTCTGCAATAACTAGGACCATTCTCTTCTTTGAGAAGGAGGTTGTCAGATTACTGGAAGATTTCCCAGATTTCTGGGACCTAGATAGGGCGTCCAGTATGGGTTCTCTTTCCTCTACATCCTTATTGGACTGGCTGTCTTCCAGCAGGGGCTCATATATGTTACTCAGTGGCAACTAAGAAGACAAGGCAGCCAGGGTTGGTGCTCACATTCTGCCACGACTCTTCACTAGGCTCCACTCACCACTTCTACTTGGGCTGTTCATGTTCCACTAGTCTAGTTACCAAAACCCTTAAACTGCCACATCTCAGATTTCTCTGAATTGAAAACGAATCATAAAACCTAGAGTCATCCGTACAGTGTCCTTCAGTGCTTTTTCTGCCTAGTACTGGAATAAATCATGTCAAAATGGTGAGAAGAAAGAGTACTTCCACCTACTACAGATGTATTTCATTGGGAACTGCAATGGAGTGTGAAAAGTTTTAAAAAACAAATGTGGTCAAAAAGTATTAAAACCTCATCCCAGAAAGCAAAATGTGAGTTGTGCAAACATAAACCCAGACCAAATCACTTATGGATGTGCTGTGAGGATGCAACTGAGATATTTATGATTAGCTGTTAACAGGCAGTTTTACTTAATCTCACCTTCAGAGGCACCACTTGCATCAGAATGGCGAAGTTAGTGAGATGGTTACAAAGACACACAGAGTAGTTGAGGTCCCCACCCTCACGCACACAACCTTCATTAGACCAAACACCAGTTCCATTGCTGTAAAGCACAAAGAAATGAAACAAAATCTCTATCAAATCCCATGTTATCAGGTTAATTTGACGTGCATTCTACTATACAGGGGATAAAACCAGTTTAAAAGCCATCTTAGGCTGCAGCATCCACAGCTACTGCTGGTGTCTTCTCAATTTCATCATGACAATGGTTAAAGTACTGGCCAAACAAGGGCTCAGATCAGACCCCTACATGAACGTCTCTAGAGATTTCTCCCCAGTATTAAAACCCACGAACACAACTACACTTTTTCTTTGTGTTGTACAACCTATTCACGTCGTCTCACGCAGCCCCAGATTTCTATAGTCTGAGAAGTATAACACAAGAGAAGTCAATAATCTTGTAGAAGTCCAAAAAGTCAGAGTACTGTATGCTCTGCCTCTCCCTTATCCATTGTCCCACTCATCCTGTCAAAGACTGAGAAAATTTCTAGTGACCCATCTATGTCCCTTGGCTTTTCTACTTCATCCTCAGCTGCAAGAGCAGCTCCTGGCCCACTGAGTATATGGCTGGGGAGGACATGCCTGGCTCGCTGTGTGGCTGCTCCCAAGAATGTGCAAGAAAGTGATTCTCATGAGTCTGCTTCTTCCTGGAGCCAGAAAAGTCCAGAAACGTCTGTGCTGTCATAGTCATGAGCTGGAGTGAGGCCATAGAAGTTGCAGACATAGGTTTGGGGGACACTGTGAGCTCAGACATGTTAGGTCACTCACTCAAACTCTCATTCTTAACCATTTATCACTTCTGATATTCTGCATCCTGAAGCTGGACTGAGTGGTTTTTCTCAGTGTTTTTTTTAAGGTTACCTCACTCTCACTGTGTCTTTTGGGACCTCCTGGAACTCTCAAAGAGAGTTTGTCATAGGTCAGAAACCAATTGCTTATTCTTTAACTACCATGCACAAGGGAATAAGGCCACTTTGACACAAATAAACCTCATTTGCAAGAACAGATTTCATGTTTCAGTTTCTACCCTGAGGCAAAGCCTCCAGGGCCCAAGCCCCAGTGGAAAACAGCACAAGAACAATGCCCCAACCATATTAATTTGCTTCAGTAAAATCTGTTTCTAATTTATGGTAATTTGTGAGTAACCATAACAACGCATAACTGCCAACAGCTGAGATGGTTCAACAGAGTTGAAACAAAACTTCGATAAAATAATTACAGTGACCTTCCCACGTACAAAGGAGGGATCACAATACTGCAGGCCATTGCTACACCACTTAGGTTTATACCATTAGGGCTCAGAAACTGTAAATCCCCATGAAATTCAAAATTTGCTACTTATATTCTGTCTCATTTAATTCAGGAAAAACAGCATGTTTGGAAATCAAAAACACATTAAATATATTCAGAGCTTGAAAAAAAAAAAGCTGCTGCTTCTCTACAGTTCCTGTTTTCTGAGTGAAATCTAAGGTGTTATTTATTTTAATGATATTCTAATTTGCATTCAGGTGCATAATATTTCCCTATTTCCATGTGCTGGCCAAAATTCACAGCTCTGAAATACTGATCTCACATGATGTTGTGACACAGGCACAGATCCAGTGAAAACACAAGCTCTGCTGGAGGTTTGCCATCTTAAAACATCCAAGCATCTGTCCAAGAGGACATATTCAGAAACCAAGATAAGCATGATTTGTATCAGTCTGCAGTTTCCAAATGTTTTCAGTCTCTCAATTACCTATCTAAGACAGTTAGATATCTAACTATCTCCTAGTTTTGTAAACCAGAGGTTCATTTCTTTGACTACTTCCATGCATGATACTGAATAAGAGGATTATGGATAACATACAGCATCACAAATTGAGTGTAATTTAATTGAACTAAGTTAAAGAATTCAAAATCAAATAACATACCTGTAATCCAGAAATGCACAGTAAAGATGAACTCTGTTGCTCTTATTTAGTGCTTGGCTGTATTGCCTGTGAGTCTGCAAGAAAGAAAATATAAGGCCTGAAGGAAAATTTAAAAGACGACTAAATTCTGCTCCTCAACTACTTTAAATTCTCATTGCTATAACAACTTCGACTTCTTGTAGTTTAACACACCATAACTAGAAGCAAATTTTGTCTGTCTTTTTAGCTTTAACACAAACTCTAAACATGCAAAGGCTGAGATTCAGACTTAATTTTACACCCTGAGATTAAAGTCATGTCACTTGGAGTGAGAAATCTGCATCCCATTTAAGTTAATAGCAACCAGAATTATTTATTGTATATAATCACAAATATATGTGTTAATTTTTGTGGAAATGTGGAGTTATTCTTCAGCATATATTTGGTTTCATTGGGTTTTGTCCTCCTTGGGTAATAAAAATCTCACATTCTAGGACTAATAACAATGAAATATGTGCTATACAATGACCAACTCACAGACATTTTCTTTCTATGATAGTAATTATTTTAAAGCATACAATTAAGCTGTGAGAGTGATGTCATAATTCAAGATGTTATTTTAACACACCTTAGCATTATAATGACATAATTTCTATCTTTCACAAACAGATTTAGCCACTAATTCGATTTCCTCCATTCAGGAGCTTAGAGACCACATTCTCCATTCTGTTATGCCAGTTTCATGACAAAATTATTCAAGTTATATTGGAGTGAAGTAATAGTTTGTTATAGGGAAAATATGCAAACTAGAGAATTTCCCAGATCTGTTCAATCCTCTTTAATACATAAATCCCCCAAATCCACATTGCGATAGACCCTACCTTAAGGCAATTTTTAATTACAAGAATCTTGAACATAAACAAATCACTGCTGAATTAACAGCCCCCAGATTATTGCAACACAATTCAGCTGTCAAGCTGAAAGATAACCAAGTATTGCTTTCCTTGTTTTAAAGAAAGAAGGAAAAAAGCCCACTGCTGAAATTCAACCAAGTGTGATAAGTCCCTGATGCAATTTTCCTTCTCCTCTCCCACAAGTTCAATGAGTGCCAGGCACAAGGTAGCACAGTTCCCTCCCTACCAGCGATAATAAAACGTTTCTTCCTAACCCAGGATGTTCACACATGCAAACTGGATTGCCACACACTTCAAGTAGCTGTGCTGTAGATAAGGACATTTACTTTTTCTTAACTCACATCTCTGGGTAGCACGACTGGAATTTTCTTATCTGCTTGAGCAACATCCCTGGACATAATTTCCAGTTCCATGCTTCACCATGTTCTCCTCAGCCTTAATGGTAGAAATAGTTACAGGTTGGGTACTCATAGCAACAGAGAATGACCCTTAATGCCAAGGGTCTCTGTTTAGCTCTTGGACATCCTGTAACCTTTTTCCATGAGGGAAGCAGAGCAAACAGCAAAGCGTCACACTTTCACAAGTGTGCCACACCAGGAAGTGATAGTGGGAAAAGATTCATGTCCCTCATCACCAGGTGTTTTCTCACTGATACAACTCACATTCTGCTCATGACATTTTCTTTCCAGCTATGGTGAGAGAGATGTAGTAAAACTAAGCATATGATGTTAATTAGTACAGAGGAGTCCTTCCTCAGCATGAAAGCCCTCCTCCGTTGCTGACTGCCCTTTGAAGACCCCATGCAAAGTTTCAGGATCAAACCAGTATGTTCCTTGTTAGATCCATCAACTAGGCATTTCCTGCTCTTTTCAGAAAGTGCCCCAACATGAGTCTCACCTCTAACAATGCCAGCAGTCCTGAACACCTTCCAAATCACAAACCACCTATGAAATATGGAGTGTCTTTCAGAAACGGCTTCCTTCCCTTAACCCACCTCTTGCTACTCAGAGTACTCTTGAAGAGCACTGCTTCAGAAACTGCAAAAGACTACTGACCCATAACTCACAACTGGAAAAGTGCCTCCTGCAACTGCTGTTAAATTAGAGTTTTGTTGGCACGCTTCATTCTATTTTACCAGCAGCGAGCTTGAAAAGCATAATGTTTGCTCATTACACTCTGTAATATTATGTCCATCACGTATATAGCTCTCCTGAAGTAAGCAATTTGAAAGGATCCAGTCAGTGTTACAAATCATTTCTATGACACACAAACAGTGAGTGAAAAACAAATGAGAGAGAGAAAGATCTGCTGTAATAAGAAGATGGTACAATAACTGTTATTCCTGAATTGTAAGGTGCCTCTAGATAAATCTTGACTGTTAATACACTAAATGGAAAAGGCACTGCAGGGTCAGGCTGGAAGAAGATAGTTGTGTATCTGTGTATACTCACAAATAAACCCCAGATGCATGTTTTACCCTCAAACTAAGTACCTCTGGCAAGAGGCAAATGATTGGTTTTTTTCCATCTTTAAACACAGATGTCACTCATTAGGCCAGAGCAGGCTATACAGGCTCAGAGCTGTCAAGAACTGTGGACATATCCATATAGAAAAAGAGCAGATGAGTAAGATGTATACAAGAAGGTCCACACCAATTTGCTCTTAAAGACTATGGGCCATGTTTAAACACATGTGACATAGGTTTTTCAGTTCCATTTATGATAACTGCATAAAATAGTCATCTTAGGCTTCACTGAAGTTCTGCAAAAAAATTTTTGTTAGAATGGAAAGCCCCACAAGGCATAAGAATCTGGCTATGGTGAAGAACAAACCCTCTCTGATCTACAGCATCTCTATTTCAGACATCTCTAATCTGTGAAAAACAAACTGACTATACCTCAATACGGCATTTCTTAAATTACACTGTGTGTGTCAGCTTATATGTGACTTGGATCCCAAAGCACGGAGGATATTGATTTAATGACATTTATAAGAAAGCTTAATATACAAGTGGGCTTTTACATTAAAAGATTAAGTCACTCGAGTGTTTGTAAAAGCCCATGAAAGGACAGTTTATGCAGCTTTCAGTAATGTGGAGAGGGAAAGTACCAGCATGCTGAGTAGCCCAGGGTCTGTGCATCAATTCTCTCTCATTTAGGTTGTTTCTGTCAGTCCCTCTGCATGGAGAGTGGCACACAAAGCTTCTTCAAAAAAGTTACATTAAAAGAGGAAATCAGCCTCTTGTCAGGAAGAAACAGTGAGAACTCTGTGTGATGGAGCAGGTATCTCAAGGAAGGGCTGCCTCTGCTCTTATCATGGCTGTTCAGCATCCCTTACACTAACCATTGGCTCTGGGAAAATTAATCAGACTTAAAAGCAAAAACCAAAGAAAGTCATTGAATGTGTGTAGAGCATGCAGAGGATAGGCATGGGTGTGTGAAGGGGCTACGGTACTTACACTGCTGGGAACCAGGTATAAGGCCATGACTGGTGGGTGAAGAGGCCAAAATAAAAAGAAAGGGGGGAGGGAGTGGTTCGGGGCTGAAAGGGCTGCTGGAAACCTTCAGGAGAACCTAGTTGCAGGAAATGTCATGAGCACAATTGCAGAAGAAAAACAGTCAGGCAGCTGCTGCTGGGGAGACTTGCCAAGACAGTGAAGCCAAACAGAGGGTGGGGTGAACCTTTACAAGATTAGCTTGTTTCTCCTTTCATTCCCTGAATTTAAAAAGCAAATATTTAGTTACATAGCGGTGGCCACCACAGAAGGAGGCTGATCGCCTTCTAATTCAAGAGGCATCTTTCTCTAGTGTGAAGGACAAACCTGTGGGCCAGGTCTGCAATTGTTCCAAGCCCAGTGCTGGGTATTGGACTTTCTCTTGTCCAAAGCACCTGATAATTTGCCTTATTGATTTTAAGGCTCACTTGTCTCTGTTTACAAAACACAGCATTTTGTCTAATTCAGACATTTTGAAGCCTTATCTTCTCAAACTTTAAGAACACCACAGATTTAGAAAAGGTACAAACAAACTTCTTGTTCACATGCCTGTGTGCAGTTCCAGCCCCACTGAGACATTTTTACAGGTGTATGACTCAAAAGCACCTTTGATTTACATTTATGGATTAAATTAGAGACTAAAATGGTGATTCCATTTTAGGGACCTGTTCTCCCAGTTGTCAGTGTGATCTATCCAGAGTCACGTGGCTTATTGACTTTCCACATTATACAACGTACTTCTTTCTCATAATTACCTAGAAAATGAAAACTTTAAGATACTTTTACCCACTCAGTTCACTGGAAAAAGACAGACAGAATGAAAGAAAAGGACAATCACCTATTTATACAGTGGCTATACTGGCTGTTTTCTTCCAAGTTGTGAGAAAACAGCATTGCAACAGAGCTTGGGCTTAGATCAGTCAACTATATTAATTTTGATCTGTCTCGCTGATTCACCCTAAGATGTAACTAGCACATGTAATGTTATAAATGGTACAAACATGAATTTAGCTTATGAATAGGGAATTGTAGCATGGTTTGCATAAAAGTCAGGCCTTTTATTGTTCCATTGTTTTCAGCAGTGTTCAAAGCATATTTAGTGAAGCAACAAGCAAAATGCTGTAGGCTCCCAGTGGCAACCCAAAAGCTTGCTGAATGTATTCTTAATGGCAAAGTCATACAGTTTAAAACCAATTCCATGATACCCACAAAGGGTGGAAGATTGTGACAGAAAATAGGAATGAAAAAAACAGTGAAATATCAATGAAAGGTATCTAATTTCAGGAAAGGCTGGCATGTCTAATTGACTACATACTGGGTTTGATCCTTCTTTTGCCTAAGGTTAAATATAGTTGACTGCAAAACTCTTGTTGGTCAAATTCTACACCAGCAGCCTTCCCCAGTTCTGAGAGTTCTCCATTAAACAGCTGCTGTATTGGGCAAGTAGTGTGAGAACAAAAAAAGTAGTGAAAAAAAACCCATGAGCAACAAATTGAAAAATATCTTGGCTGCTCTATCAGATAGCAGTTTCATAAAAAGAGAAAGAAAAGGAGAAGGGAATGGAAGAGGAAACTGTCTTGGTCCTTTTTTAGTATTTATTGTGCACAGCAAAATAAATTTTATTTCTTCTGAATGTGTAGAGTGTCAGAAGAGCTTGCTATTTTTCTTACACTAGCAAGTCTACATCCCTTTAAATAAAAAAGTCATCCTTTTCACAGGACTTCATGCTTTTTAATAGCACTGAACAAAGGGCTTCATCCAACAGCTGCCAAGACAACGTCTGCCCACTTGCAGATCTCTGTGTGAGCTGTCAGGCACTGTTGCACATCTGTAAAACTGTTCCCTGTCATCTACAGACATTGAAACTATGACTTGGTGCTCATCTTTCTTCAGCTTGCCTCTTTGATCCTCTTCAAGTCACCTCCTTATATCACAGGTACACTTCATGGCACCTAGAAAGCTAGGGCAGTGATTTCTGAATGCACTCTAGGTACAGTGTCATAGCAGTGCTAAATGAGTACTAGACCTTCCCTCTGGCTTTGAGTGATGAATGGCATAAAAGTAATTTTTTCCAAACTCCTCAAGGAATGTTGCAATTTTGGCGATGGAAATTGACTTCCACCTTTGAATTAAAATTGTAATGTTCCTAAACATACACGCACAGTTCTCAAACAGATTTAATTTTACAGCTAAAAAAATCCAACCCAAACATAAAAGTTAGATTCACATATATCCCTCTAGCAGCTAACGCAGGACAGCATCAGTCCATGCTGAGGCCTGGACCCAGGAATTTCTGAGCACAAAACACCTTGCTCAGCCTCACTAAGCCATATACCTCCATGGACACTCATCGAGTATCTCAAATATAGAACAATATTTCTATTTCCCTTTTCTTTCCCTGTGGGTGCATATGGGCACAACGAGTGTTTTGTATGTATTTGTAAACATTGGGCAGTGATGAGCAGTTTCATGCCAAAATCACACAGCTTAGAAGCCAAAACTATTTAGGATGCAGTACTGCAGTGGAAAACCTTGCCAAGCTCCCATTGACTGCAATCTGGATTAATAATACAATATTCTTGTAAATCATGGTAATAAATGAGAAGCACAGAAAGGCTGAAAAACAGTTCATTTTCATTACAGATGCACAGGGCTGCCTTGAATGGAAGGCAAACACAAAGAGGAACTGCAGAATAAGGATCTTTGGAATTAAATTTGGGCAGCAACCAAGTTACATCATTAAATAACTGATGTTTAAAAATTGTAAATGCCAGTCAGTGAGAATCTGAGCTCAGCACAGCAGCCTTTCCTTATGTGTGCACCAATAAATGTGGGGTTGAACTGATGGTTTGCATGAAAATGATGCCTAATGCATAAGTGAAAAAGCAAATTCTTGTGTCCCTTATAGCACAGTTCTGTTCCACAAAATGACAAAGTGAAATATTAATATTTGCTCTCTATAAATAATCTCGTTTAACTAATTAGCAACACAGCCATGAGATGGTTTTGGTAAGTCCTTACAACAGCTCTATTCGTATGTGAGAAAAAATTTTATATGTCCATGGCCCTGTAAACTTGAGTGTGATTGAGACATCTAAAGAAGGACTAAGGAGTGCAAAGTCACTGAACTGAAACACCTAGGACATGTTCAAGCTTAGTAAGTAAATTCAAACAAGAGAACGAGCAAAAGCTGGTTTCTTTGCTGCATGTTATTGATGGTATTATTTACAAAGAACCAGGGTCATCAAACTTGTTGAGACTCTCCACATTGCCTCCAAATGACTCAGGACATAAACTCCAACTAGATATTACCTCTCCAAAATTAATCTGCGCAGTCTGGCTGCAAAGAGATATAATTTAAATCGGGTAATGTAAAACACAAGTGATTTCACTCAAAATGTCTGTGTTGAAGCAGTTACTCATTTTTGAAAAGATTTTACATTGTTCAAATGCAATGCCAAGCACTGCTTTTGCCATCCACCCACCCATCCAGGACACTTAGCTACCAGAACTTCACGCTGGATAGAAGAAACCCATCATTGATCAATTGCCAGGGATCAAGAAGAGTTTGTCGCACTGGCAAATTAAATAAAAAGAAATCTATTCTTGTTTTCCTTGGTAGATCTACCTGGAGATTGCTGAGAGGCCACAGACTCCAAAACCCATGGGGACATTCTCCCCTAAAGACCTCATTTCAATGTTTTATGCTCTTTTCTGCTTTAACATGACTGAGTTAGAGGCTGTAACAACCTTTGAGCACAGATGAAGCCAAGTTAAAAATACAAAACTATCGCAAGCCTGGGCATTTAGTCTGGTTTCTGCAGGAATTAATTTTGCCAATGCTAGCTATCAATGCTACTGGTTGCTATGTTTACCCTTCTAGTCCAAGACTCTGTTGCTTTATGCTTCTTTTGCACTCCTAAGGTTCCTTGAAACTATTGGTTTTAATGCAAATAAAATAAAATACTTTTAAAATGGTCTGTGCGAGCCATCCACCAGCCTTGCCAAGTTCTAGGCATTCACGCTGCTAAAACCTACAGGTCTTTTCAGATAGGTGGATGAAATATTGTCTCAGCTTTCCCCCACTCTCCTTACAATCAGCATCACGAGGTTGGCTTTTGTGGTCATGCTGATACAAGCTCAGGATCACTTACCAAGACTGCTTAATGAAACAGATGATGGTATCTAATCATAGAATTGTTAGGTACTGAAGGGACCTCAAAAGATCATCTAGTCCAATCTCCCTGCCACAGCAAGACCACCTAGACCAAGTCACACAGGAACAGATCCAGGCGGACCTTGAACTTCTCCAGAGAAGGAGACTCCACAACCCCCTTGGACAGCCTGTTCCAATGCTCCGTTACCCGCACCATAAAGAAGTTCCTTCTGATATTTATATGCAACCTCCTACGTTCCAGCTTGTATGTTAAGGCTTTTTGTTTCCTTTCGGTGTGCCTTTTCCTATACTCTGTATTGTTATATTAAAATTGTATTTCTTTTCTAAACAGAGGAGCAGACATTCGTTCTACAAACACTTTCTTAACCACCTCTATTTTTTTGTGACTCGTGAAAGTACTACAAAAGAAAAACAACAAGTTTGACTGATAGTGAGAAGGCTATTTAAATTGAACAGTTTTCTAATCAAACAGAACCATGAGGGAGGTAAACAAATCCACTTTTGTTCCCCTGCTCACCTATAGCATTTTGACACAGTCAGAAACATTTCCTATTGCTTTACAACTCTCCAGGCCCAGTGCAGAGCTCTGTAATAGGAAACAACATCTAGGTAATGACAAGAGCTGTGACAGGGACCAGAAGACTGGTGTAAGAGGATGCATAAAGTAGTATGAGTTTCAAGAATACTTCTTCTATTAGGTAATATTCCCTCAACTCTCAGTTTCCCAAACAGTGCTTGGCATTCTCCTCCTGATTGTTTTGGTTTTTTTATGGGAAACATCAGATGAAAACCATTCATGATACGTGGATTTAGCATTTAAACTGCAGTTGTGATTTACATCCCCATGTTACTGGGGCAGAGAGAATTTAAATCAGAAATAAGAAATCAGAACAACTCAGCGCTACCCATGGAGAGCAGTGGGATGGAGTAGGCAAGTGCAAGAGAGTGATTTGCCCTGACATACACAATTCAGTCATCCACATCCGCACACAAAAACATGCCTAGGTTTATGAAAACTAGATTTCACAAAGCCTAGCTGAACTCAAAACCAAAAACCCAGAGGTTTGGTACCTATGAAGAACATGCCACAAAAAACATGTGGCATACACCAATTCATAAGCAACACGAAGCTACAAAACCCAACAGCAATGGGAAGAATCATTGGCATTTTACCTTCAGTTCAACACATTTCTTTGTCATAATGCAAATGAAATCTGAATTAGCAAGAGTGAAAGTCAATTATCATAGAACAGGTTGGGTTGAAGGGACCTCCAAGATCATCTAGTTCCATCCCCCTGCCCCTCTGCAGGAACACCTCCCACTAGACCAAATTGCTCAAAGAGAAGTTAGACCTGGTCTTAAATTGAATGATTGAGAACCCACAACCTTCCTGGACAAGAGGAATCAATCAATATTCACTATTTTTCATTATAGAAGAGACTGTAGAGACTATTTAGGCATTTTTTCACACAGGGAGCATACAGTTAGTCCGAGACATATTTCCAGGACAAGAATCAATATTGTACTTCCTGTTCTAAGTAGACAAAAAGAATAAGCACAGAAATGTCCTACTTTTCCCCACTCAAAGGCCAAACCAGCTCTTTTGAAGAGCACTAGGACTTTGACAGCCTAGAGCAGTGAAACATTAAAATGTAATGCACTTCGCATGATAGTAACAGGTATACTGGACTGTTTATGGAATAGTGGGAATAATGCATTTATTTTCTTTATGAAAGCATCACTGTTCTGCAGTTTACCTCCACATACAAAATTAGTTCTGGTGATGGGTTATTTTGGGTTTACAGAAGGCAAGAGTTCTGATATGACCAAAACCCACCTGTGAAGCAGGATGACAGAAGGCAGTAGGGGAATATGGATAGGGCAAGTAGGCCAATGCTGCAAGTCCTGGAGAATGTCCTTTGTGACTCTAATTAAACCAATGAGGCTTTACCCAGGGCTGCAGCCAAAGCACAATCCTGTCTCCAACATACACACCTGTAGAAGCAAGGCCTTTAGCAACACTTGGTGAGGATGAACAAAGGTGACAGGAAAGCAACAGGAGCTAAGTGATCACCCTAAGGACTGGGGTCATCAAGGCTC
Organism: Upupa epops; assembly: GCA_013397515.1. Lineage (NCBI taxonomy): Eukaryota > Metazoa > Chordata > Aves > Bucerotiformes > Upupidae > Upupa > Upupa epops. Next base: position 24,125 of record VZRI01006372.1, on the reverse strand, counting down.
GGGCACAAAACTGTTTTTGCAGGTATCCTAATGGGACTCTGATTTATGACATGGGAATGCTAATACCAATGAAATTGCTCTCCTGAAGGAGAATACCTGATTCTTCAGATATCAGAAACCCCTTCACCAGCTTCAGTGAGAGCTTGGTCAGTTCTACATTGCACGCTTTGTAAAAAGCAGTATTTTGTAAGATATTTGGTGGTTTGTCACCGTGGGTTTGTGGTGTCATCGTCGCTAACATTCCTTTACAAAGGACCACGCTTTAAAGGGTCTCCTAAAGACAAGATTTAATGAAAGCTTTAAGAGAAGTTTTAATAGCTTGTGTCAGAAACAGAGTCCCAGGTCTAATTGTAAAAATATTTACCACTCAGTACTTTTGTTGGTTTTTTTGAGGACTGGATTTATATGTTAGCATTTTCCATTCTCATTAAAATCCAGGCTACGCGCATTGTTGCCTATGAAAAGCAATGCCTCACATTCTTTGGGAATTATATGTGGCAGCCTTTGTTTTATATTGACCCTTTCAGCTCTTGCAACCCTTGACTAACTGTTAATCATTTCTGCTTTCCCTGACTCTGCTAATCTCCTGGGAGTGGGTGGGCCAGAGAGTCAATGGGAGCGATGGAGTATAAATAATGACAGAGCACAATAAACATTCCAGTTGCAATGCCACATCTCATGACAGAGACTTTCAGAAAGAGAGAGAACACAGTCCTTCTATGATAAGCCTGTTGTAATCAGACTGGAAAATATTACAAACAAACTTACTCTTGCTTAATGCGAAAATATTCAGGCCCACTAGGTGAGATAAGGGAATGTTTATTCTGCACAATCAAAAAATCACTTGGGTTCAGAACATTTGGGTTTTTTCCTAAATTTACTTTCCCCACAGGTTCTTTCCTGCTTCTCTGTGTTTCACTTTACCTTCATTATCCTACCTATTTAGTCTGTAATGTCTCAGGCTAAAATATGACTCCGAAACCTTGTTATGCTTTGCACGGTGTTCCCACTCCAGCTGAAGTCCAAAGTAGAAACCTGTGTTCACACACAGCCCAGGACTGTGGCATTTTCTGGTAACAGCTCTGGACTAGCCAAATACCCTCCTGAGTACCTGCTGAACCTGGAGGCATTCTTCCCTGGACTTCTCTCTCCTAAAACTCCAGATGGGAACATAAATGTCCACAGCTTCCCTTTTTCCAGTTCTAGCAAACATACAGTCACAGAGTGAAAAATTATCTGAAAAAACCCAATATTAACCCAAATAAAAAACCCACAAGTTTTCTTACACACCGATAAGCTATAGCTGTTGTCTTAAATAGTACAGCCAATAAATGAGACAAGGAACCCATCGTGAGTAAGACATAGACAGGAGCAGGACTGCTGTGTTCAGGTTCGACCCAGAGCAGCACCCAGCTGACTCTGAAGACAAAATCGCTCTCCTGTAATGCCTCTTGAGCAGCAGAAAGATAGTACATTCCCACTTGCAAAAGCTATTCCTTAGACCTCAATATCCCCTTAATACATTATATTCTCCTACCTAGTTCTTTCTAGCATGAAGCTCATGTTTTTCCATTTTTTTTTCCTTTTCATTGAGGAAGAAACCCTCTCTCAAGAACATTTACATTTTTCTTCTGATGTGAATCTTTTCTCCCATTCCTGTACAGTTGCCAAATATGAGTTGTCTTTCAGTCTGTTGCATGAATGGGGATAAAATTCACATGACTATTTTCATGTAGTGTCAGTTTTCATTCACAGGAAGTGTCAGAGTGCCAGAACTATTTGATTTGTGCATCAGCCACATCCAATGAATTCAGAACCAGTCTGAAATTAGGCCTGGCCCATTAACTTCAGCTACAAAATTGAGTAATACTAGACTAAGCCACTGAGTTAGTTTTTCAGACAAGAACATGGAAATTAGTGAAGCTTTGTGTACATCTCCAGACATGACGTACATTGAGATATTGCTGATACATAGAAAGAGACAATTGTAATTTCAAGCAAGAAATTCTGCTATGAGGACATGGGAGCACAAGGACTCTGCCCAAGGGCTGGCACCATCATTCACCTTCCTCCAGATCTCTGTGGAACCCTGCTCCACCAACCATGGAGCATCACACTATAAATGTGACTTGAAGCCTGTGTTTGCAGAAGCTGTTTTCACTGTATGCTTTTTTTTATCAGGATAACCAGGATGAAAGTTTTAAAGTAGAGGTATGTTCAACCTTTCAGTCTTTGAGCACTTTGCAAATAATACCTGCTTTTGCTTTTTCATCTCAGCTAAAAGAATGTTCAGCCCAAATTGCTGGGTGCCCCTTTACAAAATCTCTGGCAGAGCAAGCCCGGAGAGCACGCAGCAAGCTCAGAAGAGGAACAAGCAGCCCAATAAGGTATTGCTGCCTGCTGGCTGATTCATCTGGGCTTATCATGAAGTGCCACATAAAGGCATCCTCTGCCATAAATTCAAATACCTCCATAATTACTCAGCTCCCAGTTTGTGCTGTTTGTCTGGAGCTCAGTTTTTCCTTGTGATTCCTGAAATCAGCAATAGGTCCCTCTGGAAATTGATGTAATGGCTTGAGGAATGTGGCCATGGTCATTAGAGTGGCGTGAAATCTCCAACGTTGCTTGAAACTACTTAGTGTAATAATTTTAAATGGGTAAAGAATGAGAAACCTTGTTTTCTCCCTTCAATGGCAATGCTGCTACACCCCTTTCCTCTCTCTTTCTGGCTCTTCAGTGAGATCTCACTCTGTGGTAACCTGTACTTCTAAGCATCTTGACAAGACGCAGCAGCCAATACAGCAGCACACCAGAGTGCCACATTCTAGTAAATTCCCGTGACATAGGCATTTTCTGGTAACAGCCCTGGACTATCCAAATACCCTCCTAAGTACTTGCTGAACTTCCTGGCATCTTTGCTTGCTTTTACTTTAAGTTCCCACTGATCTTAGAAGGGAAACTCCCAGTGACTTCAGTAGGTACAATGCACAATACTCCTATTCCACTGTGACTAATGGTTATTAAAAGGAAAGAGAGTCCAGTTCTAGGAACACAGTGTCTCAGAACATTACAGCAACTATTCAGAGTCATCTGAGTGCTAGTCCGAGGTGCTTTATATCATAGAGATTTCTTTTTCTGACTATGTTATTTTTGGAAGCATTCTTGGTAGTGTTCACTGGAACATTTCCAAAGGGGCAACACTTCCAATTAAGACCTCCTTCGTATAGTTTATAAATACTTTAAGAAGTGGCTGACAGCCTTAAAAATAAATGTATTTTTTAACAAGCAGTTGATGATTAACTTGTCACAGAGTGACACACTGTCCAAATAAGCGAAGAGATTCCTTTCAACCGTTACTTATAACTTAACAACTGCTGGTATTGTCACAACCAAATCTGATGCTTGCTATGCCTATCTATCCCATGTCTGCATCATCCTCTGCTTATTTAGGAAAACTTTAAAAGTAGCTCATTAACAAAATGCAGAGTCATTTCTTACATAGGTGAGAGGCTCTTCCACAAACTCTTGTGGTAAGTAATTCAAAATCAAGTACTTCTAAAAATGGAGAGTAGGAGAAAGAGGAAAATCAGCTTTCCCTGGAGATGCATTTAGAGTCTCTTCAGCACAGTAAGTTAACAGGGCATCAGCGCTATCACTGGAATTCTTGGGCTGCTCTGCAATCAAAAGGCTTTGCTGTAGTTAATGGGAACAGCACACAAGGACTCTCATAAAATTGTACCGTAAGACTGCAATTTACCTATTAGAGACCATGATGACTGTAGGGGACAGCCCAGGTTGTGCCCACTAATAAATCAGAAGCTTAA
>VZRI01006372.1:0-20277 GCA_013397515.1 Upupa epops | reverse complement strand
ACTTTAGTCTTGACCTCCTGGTCTATGGCCAATCTTTCATCACAGTGTCCTCATGAGACACAATCAAAACCAGGAGAACCTGAGAAAGGGGATGGAAAGGTGGGAATAGAGAAAACACAGCCCTTTCCTCTTCTGAGACTGTCATGTGATCGGTTTGGGAGAACTTCATCTTAAAGGAATGGAAGAAGGAAGAACTTTTAAAAGTAAAAAGACAGAAACTTTCTTTATCAACAGGACTGTCACTGATGCCCCTTTAAACTGTGTTGCACTGCCAGGCAGTGCTACCCAGCACATGTTAGGTACAGTTTAAGAAAGATGCACCCAGTGCACCCAATCAGGGGTAGAGCATAGCTCAGGGAATCTTCTAAGCACTTGCAGCAGGATTTCAGTAGCACAGCCAGGCCTCTTATTTGTTTTATACACAGAAGTGATTCATTTCTGCTTGTTTCCCACCAGCAAAATATTGATTCGATCAGACTATTTTTGAAGGTTTTTCCTACTTCTCATTTTTTGCCCTGGCAAACTCTCCTAGTTCTTTCTATGTTCAACTTCAGCAGAGCAGAAAGAGCAACAAAATCCAAACACTACATCCAGCATCTCAGGTAAGTTGGTGTGTTTCAGAAATATCTGTTTGTTATCTGTAAAGCAGCTTTCAACAAACTGGTCATTAATGATGTTTGGAATGACATGCAAGGAGTTATAATGCAATATCACATACCAAGGAGTCATAATACAGTTTTACACATGGTCCTGTCATCGCTGTACTTAGCTCTAGTTCTATAAGCAGCTTCGGGGTGAGCAGAGCTGTAATTGAGACTGAGCTGTAACATAAATCAACAAGTGTCTGCATGTCCAGCCCAATCTTCCTACAAAGTGACCATCCTTGCAGAATTCACGGCTTGATCCCAAACCCATTTAAGGCAGTTGCAGTCTTTCTATGGATTTAAAGGACTTTTGGAGCATTGACTCCATTGTAGGGCAGCAAAATTCCTCATTAACACTCTCAGAGATTTCAGATTCCAGCAGATTTCATTACTGTAAAGTGCTGCCAGCCAGCAGGAGCTTTCCAGAACCAGAGCCTTTTGCAGCACAAAGGTGAGGCCCATTACAAGGTATATTTTAGGGTTTTTTGTATTTCCAGGTTACACTATTTTTGTTTTTATTGACTCAGATACAGGTTGTCCCAGTGCTTATGAACACAAGCAACGTTTAACAGAATGCTCAGGACAGAAAAGTGATTGCTGTATACAAAGTCCCTTCCCACTCTAATCTCTTCCATGACTTTCAGCTATGTCCTCTTCCAAAAAGTACAATCTGTTTTCCTAGGAAGAGGAATTTGCCTTCTTGCTGGAGAATGTTTCAACCATCTGCGCTGAGCTTAAGGTTTGCACATCACAGAAGAGAAACCTAGGGACTGACCTTGCATCATATTAAAACACGAGTATCATTCCCACTTGAGCCTCCCAAAGAAAGGAAGGCGCTACATCAAAATTGGTGTCCTTTGGACTCCATGGCTGCAGTGATGCTAACGGAGACATTGCTGTTAGCAGAGATGCTAAGGGATGTGTCATAAGCATCACAGGCACAGAAACAGAGAAGACCAAAACAAAAAGATGAGTACAAAAAGAAAAAAAACACTTGAAGACATCTGAAGGCAAAATGCAACCATTCAGGTGTACCAAGGAGCTATTTGATGTGCTGTTGAGAGCTATTAGATGTAATCTGTATTGCAGATGCATGTCTTATGCTTGAAGAATTAAGGCTATTAAAATACTGTTACTCCCTAAATCCACATGCCACTTGTACTGCTTCTAGCTTCTCTTTCTTCCCTTCCCTCAAGGACTGAAATCATAACAACAATTGCATTATTTTTTAATTTAATAGATAGAACAATGAAACTAATTCCAGCCTAGGGCAGTTCAGGCAGCGGTAAACTACTCTTGTCCTTGACGTATTGTATATAAATGAGATTGCAGGGAGATTGCATCTTTTTATCAGCCACACGCTGAGCAATGGAAACACAGAGCTCTTGTCTATTCGTTTCACCAGGTGATAACAATCCCTCTCCCTCAGTGGGAACATGGTAAAACATTGAAAAATACAGAGATAAATTAAAGCATATGTAGCTCTAAAGCCTGTGTAATAGAATAGAATGACTGGAGATGGCTCGAGACGTGCAAATTGCAGTGTTCAGCTGTGTGGTACATGGATATTATAGGTTACAGCCCTGACTGGGCTTGGACTGGTCAGATTCAACTGACAAAAAATACCTACTTTTGCCTGCTTCTTCCTAGTAATTAACAAGCAGCCTTTAATGTATGTTACACCAGGGGACTGCTACCCAACCGTTAATAACACACAAGGGCCAACAAACATAGCAATCACGAGATCCTGCCATGGCAGTTTCCAGCTTCCCAGCACCAATTACTAACACAGCTCCTCTGACATAAGCTATATAAAGCACTTTGCTCTCATGCCAAAGGCTGAGGCAAGGTTTAAAATATCCCCTAATGTGCACAGATTCCACACAATTAAAAGTGATTTTCCCCCTATTCATTTTGATTGCAATATTTACAATGTTATTTCTTTCTTCCTTTTAAAAAAACCCTTATTGTGCCTTCTAAGTTTGTTGTATCTTTTAAACAAACCTTTCTCAGAGGGACATTTGATGAAAACAGAAGAATATGGTTGTTTCTCCACAGTCCTCGAGGTCACAAAAATCTATTTGAGAGACTGATTCCATGTTAGGCTGAAACAGGGTGGATGTTCCTCACACAGAACTATCGACAGCTAATTTTAACTTTGTATATCTGTAGTGTTTCCTTTTACTTTGTTCTCAAGCTGAAACAATTAATGTGTTAGAGCACAGAACACAACTGCAAGCTAAAATACATTCTCTGGATGATGCCAGCAGTATTTTTACTGTGGTTGGAAATTACACAAATACAGGGATGAACACAGAAGACAGTCTCAGAAAACACATTCTGTTTACCAAACTCCCTCTGATTAGATTAAATTATACTCCAGTTTATCTGATAGTAGAAAGGATTGCATCCAAAAAAGAGCTACAGCTGCAAATGCTGAGTGCACAAACAGCCCATGCTCAGCCTAGTCAGAAGCCTGATCAAATATAAAATTACCCACTATTTGGATTACTTGCTCAGCTCACACACAGACAGCAAGGAAGAAAATGTCATGTATACCTGTCCGTGAAATTGTTCTGTGCTGTGAAATTACCCATTTCTGAGTTTACCTATTAGACAGAAAACTCAGATTTGCAATGAATTGTTTCTTACTTCTCTTGAAATTTTACAAGAGACAAATACTTCTCTCTGTATTTTATTGCAACTTTTCAATCTGAAGACAAATTCAAGGCCAAACTGTAGACACAGGGTTTCTGAAAGTGCTGACAGACTATGAACTATAAGAGTTATGAAGAAGCCTGTAAAAGTAATAATAGTATCTTCCATTTTTATATAGTTCTGTGTCTCTCAAAACATCTTTTATACTATAAGTCAACAATCTCATCTGCGGCAAAAAAAAAGACTAAAATAACAAGTGTTGTAAATGTCTAGAGTTGAGTCAAGTTCCACTACTGGTTCAGATGCTGGGCAGGACTTCATTTCCAGTAAAATTGAGTTAAACTAAACTAATTTGGACAGCTCACCTGGTCACTGATTTCTTCCCTGTGATCTGGGGCAGGGTGTTAAGAGAGCCAGCCTGAGCACAGCAAGATCAGACAACCAGGGATTCGTGTGGTGAAGAAAAAAGATTTCCTCAGGGCTTTGAGATTCAAGCAGTTCCAGAATCACAACCCATGGCTGATAGCTCTGAAACTGCAGCACTGGAGATTTCTCTCTAGAGAGCTCAGAAAGGAACAAGTCACCGCTATAAAAATATATAGGCTCTTTATCTGGGTAAATCATAGTTGGGAAAGAGAAAAAGAAGATAATTTTTTCCAGCAGAAAGTAGTGGCAGTGCAATGGCTTTTTCAGCTTCAGTTAAATCTTTCAGCTGAGACAGTGTCTTCAACAGAAGATTACATTTTCTCCCAAAGTTTCTCTAAGAGATCACTGTTACAATAAATAAAAATAAAACATATGTGAGTCCTATATGAATTACAGAAACTAAGTATAAACCATGAGGAAAACTGAGGCTGCTTCTTTGAGGTATGGTATTTCCTATCGTATTACATGGGATACATGAGGTCTAGCTAAAAACATGCACTCATTAGGAAAATCATTTTAGACACAATTAGTGATTTTTTTCACATGACAATTTATTCTCTGAAGATTCTACTACTAAGCTAAATAATAAATGTCTCATCAAATTTATGATGAGAAATGACCACAAACCAAATAGTAAACTATTTGTGGTGTATGCAAACCAGCAGCTCTGTGAGCTGCCCCAGTTGTTTGCAGTTGGCTTCACTTGTTTTCATTGAAAAAATAGCATCGATACATAAACTTATGAAAAGAGACTGAGAAAATTGGGACTTTTCAGTTTGGACAAAAGAAGGCTGGAGGAGATTTAGTTATTGTCTATAAATCATGAGGTCTGGGTGTCAAGAAGGAATACTCTCTTTTCAATTGCATCAGACAGGACAAGGGGTAATGGATGCAAGTTTGAACACAGGAGATTTCACCTCAATATGAGGAAAAACTTCTTTATAGTAGGGGTTATTAAATATTGGAACAGGTTGCCCAGGGAAGTTGTGGAGTCCACTTCTCTGAAAAACTCACCAGTCTGGATGAGTTTTTGTGTAGCTGATTTAGGCTTTTAGGTGCTTATGCTTTTCAGTAATCTGTATCCTGCTTGAGCAGGAGAGTTGGACCCAATGGCCTTTGAAAGGCCCTTTCAACCTGAATAAACCATGTAAACTGACAACTCTTGGTCTCTGAAGACAGTGGGACTTTACCATTGACTTTAGCAGGAGAGCAGTGTGGTTTTCTCAGACCTTATTTGGAAGGTGGGGGTGGGATGTTGGTATTAAATACAGGAAGACTTCTCAAAAACAATATCATAAATCCTAACTGATCTTAACCATGATGCAGTTGCAATATGTCCTGAAGTCTGCCTCAAGTCTTTCTTTAAACTCCAGTAAGCCAGGCTCCAAATGTGCACACAGTTTCAGCAATGAAAAGCCAAATATCTAAATAGAAAAAAATGGTTAAGAATAAAAAAATTTAGAAGATCATTGTGTCCACAGATGGGAAAACTGAGGACCTGACTTAGGTCATCATTATTATTAGTATTATTATTATTATATTGTTCATGATACTTTCTCTTGTTTCATCTAATTGAACCAAATTCATTTGAAGAGTTATCTCGAAGTTACAGAAACAGGCCATGCTAGATCCTGAAGTTTATTTTATATACCTTTTCCTTCACCTTTTGTAATTACAACCATTCACTTTATAGAAGTTCACTAATGTAATGATCAAGGGTATCACAGCAGCCCTGCTGTGGGGACCATACGTAAGAATATGTGAAAATAAGCTTCTTATGCAAATAAATTCATCTTCATATTTATCCTTATGGAAAGCAGATTTACATATATTCAGGACTGCAATTATGAACTAAAGTAATTTATAATTAATTCAGCAACACTCTAGCAAACTGCTGGTAAAATGAATAAAAACAAGTGAATAGTGAATAAGCTTGCCAGATCGACCACGCTTTTACTTCCAAGAGTTAGAACAAAACAAAGAATGCAAGAAGATTTATGCTTAGCTGGAAAGATACAAAGCAGAACATGCAGGTGTCAGTTTTGTATCACAGGAAGAACCCAATGGCTGCTTAGGCTTAAGACAGGTTTTCTGATGGCTCAGCTTGATCTGACTATATCACAAGGTCTCTTTAAAATTGGAGTTGGGAAAATAATGAACAGCAGTTCACTGGCATAAAGATGAACTCTACCAAAACCAGATAATTTCAAGACTTTTTCTTATTTTAATTTTACTAAGCTCAAAACTCTGGGTCACTGCTCCAAAACTACATGGTTTACTTATAGCATGGCTGAAACCTGGCCCACAAACTGCATCTTTTTCAATTGCACCACAATGACAGTTGCAGGAGATTGGCTGTAGTACTCCGTTAGCCACAAACCAGAAAGGCCACATGAAAAGCTCTTTTCATAGCATTTATGCCCAGTTCAAACTCAAATCAAGAAGTGCACAGTGTCCCACTGTATTTTTAAGTTAACAGCATCTTTTTGAACCTCACTAAGATTAGGTACTGTTTGGCTCAGAGTTTGAGCAAAGCTTTGTATAGTTTTCATCATTATTAATTTTATCCCCAGTGTTCTTTTAGTCAGTCCTTCAGGACTCTGCCCTATTCCATAAAACCTTCAAGGTTTTCTGGAACAGCTGGGTTTAAACTTCAGCTGTATAATTTGATTTGCTGGCCAAGTCTTTTGTTTGCTTTAGGTTTTTCTCTACATATCTTTTTTTGTACCTTCCCTAGCACTTTATGAAACAGCCGTTTGTATGGTGTGTTTGTTCCTGGATCACTACAATGTGAACATTTTCTCAAATTAACTAAATACAAATTTAATAAAATGATTAACAGAATTTTAAAGGGCAGAATTTAAAACATATGTGTATATATTTACAGGATGTAATGGTTTTAATGAACCAAATCTTGCAAAAGCACAAATACACAGAGGCGTGTCTAGTCATTTTTAGACATGCAAGGCCTTTCCCAGTTGCTACGAAATAGGAACAGAACTGCATCACTGTACACAGACACATATAGCATAGGGCAATGCAAAATAAGGTCCATGTTCTTGACAGACTGTAAAGAAGCCAAGTTCTGAATTCAACATATTTTATAGCAGTTTACACTCATTGAAAACCTTGACTCTAAGGCAATTCATCTTGTAAAATACTGTGGACGCTTCTTGCTTGGGGATTTTTCCCAGATGCTTCTATCAATTACCAGTCATCAGAACAGGAATAAGGGGACATGGATAAGGGAATTTATTGCAACCTGAAAATGAAGAAGACAGCCCAATTGGACCCTTGACCAATTTCCCTTGCAGCTAGGTTTCTGGATACAATAATTCACTGTAGTTCGAAATTGTCAAAGACAAGACAAATCTCATTGTAAATAAGACCATGTAGATTCTGAGTAATTTACATATATGCACTTCTAACACCCACTGGAATAAGCTTAAAGCCGTGTGCCAAATCCTTTTTGTCAGAAGCTATTTCAGATTAGCTGAATGGCATTTTGTAATTAATTATCTTGTAAAATATGGAATGTGAAATGAACATCTATTATTTTCTAAACTGAAAGGAGCTCCATTTTTCAAATCAGTCTAGATCATTCAATCTACTTGAAAGGGCAAATCACTGCTTGGTTGTAGGCCAATTATTCTGGTGGAGATTAAGTGAATGACTATAAATGTATTCTTTCACAGGCAGATTTTGTTTTTGAACACTAATGTTATTTAATTAAAGGATGAAAAATATCTTGGGTACTTCTGGTCTAAAGCCAGAAATGAGTGTTATTCTACATAGATGCTGTTGTACTTTTCTGGGATGTGTCTTTCAGCCTTTGAGGTCAGAGTCCCCAGCCTTGAGAATAGTTTAACTGATGTTCATGGAGCTATGCACAGGGAAAGCTCAGAGCAAGCCCATTTTCTTTCACTGCTGTCAGGAGATCAGTGCAGCAGCTTGTAACAGCAAGTGCACAGAGAAAAGTGATATCCCTTGGAAAGGGCAGCCATCAGGTTGAAGCAATTCGGAGGAGCACAAGTAATTCCTCAATAAACTCATGTGTATAGGGTGTATTTCACTCATAGGAAAGGGCTCTCGGCAAAGACTCAGTCACAAACTTTCTGATCTGGCCCCCACTGCTTGCTGCAATCACTTCACTATTATAGACTACATTGCAATAAAAAACAAATATAGAGTTTATATCCTGCACAATAAATTATTTCCCACTCCAGACGTATAGCTAAAGAATAGTAATGCAGAACTCATTACCAAGAGGTGATTATGAACACTGTGAACTATGCTCTGGGTTATTATAATCTGATTAGTATAATAATCTATTTTATCCAGCTCCATGACTCTTCAGCACAGATTATCTTGAATACTTCAGCTGGTTATGCTAACCCACTGAAAAGTTTTTGCAATTGCACTGGCTAGCATTACCTTAAAGTGAAAATGTTTACTGTGTTAAAATTAATCCTTTCAGCATTTAGTGAAAAAAAATAATTCCTTTATTTGTATTTAGCTTCTCATTCTTTACACTGTAAATAATGTCTCGAGATCAATGAAAGAAGGTCTTATTGAGATTCAAATTATATAAATCCTTGCAGTTTATGCCAATACTTAGTCATATTTATTATAACAGACATTTTTCTGGAGTCTGTCCACACTATGACCTATGAACTTAATTTGGTTTCATTTATTTTGCTGTTTAAAATAAACCAAGACCAGGGTGTGGGGGATTTATTCTCCCTCATGATCTTTATTTTCTAAATTGTGCAATGTGACTTCAGCATTCCAGTTGCTATTGAATTATGCCATGTTATTAGGAAAGATCTTCCCAGCTATTTAAAAGATCCTCTTCATTTCAGAACTACTATTGCATTGCATCCCTATAACAAAACCAGGATTCTCATCTAATTGTAGTCCTGCTAGGAATGATGAGATGAAGCAGAACAACTAAGACTCAATTATCACTGTAGAGTCTGAGATGTCTTTGCAAGGGACTGAAGCTCGGCCTCACAAGTGCAGTCTTAGAATGGGTCAAAAAATAAGCAGCAACAGGGGAATAACTGGCCAAGCCAAGGTTCAGGAGATTTTGAAACATCTTAAAGAAATAAAAAGCACCGTGACAAGACATGACAAAATATGCACTCACGTGTAAAGCCTATGATGTCACAATTCCTCTGATACTGATGGTACTAGAAGGAGCTGCCTCATGACTAATCAGTAAAATTCCTGCTCCATCCTGTGTCTGCTTGAGCTTCTCAGCAGAGGCCAACAAAGGATGGTGGCTATGGAGATGGATACTGCACTTTCTCCCAAAGATCAAGTATTGAGAAGCTGTATACTAATCAGGACCCCCTATCCAAGCACAGTTCACACAATTTCTTCACCTCTGAAGCCAAATCCAGTCCACATGATAATGTATTATATCAAGCAAAAAGAGAATAATTTCATACAAAAATCTTTATATTATTACAGTTAAATCCCGCACTACTTCCTCATATTAATAAATTGCATAGTTTTGCCTGACTGAAGCCCAGAAACCTTGTCCTACATAAGATTTTATGCAAAACTCACTCATGTCTGAGTTCTTACATTGGGGAGAACACTGTCTCCAAGGAATGAGCCACTGTACCAGAAATGAAGGCACTCTTAGAGCATGTGTACTTGAGATAGAGAGGAAAGAGAGATTTGCCTAATCTGAAATGCTGAGAGCAGAAAAGCCTTTTATTCTTGATTCCCGAGGCTCTTGTCTGATTCTTGAAGCACTGTTTGGGTGGAATTTTTGAGGTCAGAACTTTTCAGAATCATGTTGTGTACAGTTTTCAACCCACCATAAACAAGGGCCACTGCCTTGAATGACTCCAGGGATGGGGCCTCCACCACCCCTCTAGGCAGTGTGTTCCAGGGATCCACCACCTTCACACTAAATAACTTTTTCCCTGATGTCTGACCTAAATTTATCCTTTTCTAGCTTCAAAACATGATGTCTCATCCTATTATTCTCTACCCCTGTGAACAGTCTTCCCCAACTTTCTGATAGCCCTTTTCAGGTAATGGAAGGGCACTCTTGTTCACCAGATGTTTGGGATTTTAGGAGATGCAGCTCACTGACACTTGGGTAACCAAAGGGTTACAAAACAGAAAGGTTTTCACTCTTGATAACAGTAAGTACATTGCAGTTATACAAGTGCCTAAGCACAATTTGTGCTAAAGTCCTGGACAAAGTGGAAAGGAATGGAAGAGAATGATAATTAAAAAGGTTAGTTTAGTTGTCTCCTTTATATGCATAAATAAGGTTGATGTTAAACCAGGCAGGAAAGAACACAACCTCAGTTAAACGAATAACAGCAAAAAATTGTTAGGGGTCAGCAGTACCAGCTGGCACTCTGTTAACAAACCCCAGGTCAGACACTTTCTCCCTCTAGATTAGAATTAAAGGCTCAAAATGGAAACAGAATCAAAGCTTAAAACTCATGGTGGTCACCTGCAAGATAACAGACTAATTTCTTATGAACCAAGGATTGACAACAATTAGGAAATGCTGTTCGAAAATATTACTAGCATATGCCATGGCTAACCTAGCTATTAACTGAAGTGTTCACAAGAGGGGACTCAAAGCTGTTCTGCTGGAGGAAAACTGGCGGTTGAAAAGGAAAAGGTTGATGGGCCACAGAATATACTAACTGTTCTTTGCTCTTCTTTCAGTCTGTGTTTCAAAGCAGTTTATGAGTTTGTCTCCAATAAGCTACAGAAGATGAGACAAAACCAGCCTCAGGATAATACTTCAAAAGAAACTGGATTTATCCCTAGGAAGAAACAGAACCACTACATCTTTTACATGAGGTTGACTCACCAGCTCTTAATTTCTAAACCAGCCTTCTAAAGGGATGATCCACACACCTTTACCTGATCCAGTGAATCACCTTCTAAAATAGCCTGGTGTTCTGTGTTCCTCATACAGGGACTAGTTTCTTTCCAGCTTCCAACCTGCCTGGTATATCCCGTCTGCCAGTTCTGTCAGTTCTTTTCATAATCTTAAATAATTTTGATCTTCAAGTAACAACTTACTCTCACCCTTTTCTTTATGCTTTTGGTAAACTGCAGATTTTTAAGCTTTTGTTTTGGTGCCTCAAACCACCTTAGACCAGCTTGTCATTCTAGGGTAACATTAAACACCCTATTTGCCTCTGTAGGAAGGCATGCATACAGGTTTCAGGCAAAAAGGGAAATCATTTGAAGTTGATGACACCTGCAAACTCCAGGAAGAATGTGAGCCCTATTAGATGGGAATACATTCAGCTTCTGGCCTCTACATACCTTTGTCTCTGTTATGGAACATCTCACAGAGGTTTTGCCTTGTACAGTCACTGCACTTTACTGTGTTTTATTTTCCATTCTTTTATTCCTTCAGTCCTAACTCTTGCCAGTCCCATACATCTTGTATCTCTATACAGATGGCATTGAATAGGTTGATTCGTCTCCTATTTAATCAATTTGGTCTTTTCCTGACAGCAGGGATTGATTACAGCGCTCTCCCTTCTCTCCTGGTTTATCTTGCTTATTAAAATGTTCCAATAGAATTCTCCCACGTGAATTTTTCACCTTTATCTCTCTGATGTGCAACAGTCTGCTACATCGAACAAGGACTGGAAGACAATAACCATTCACTTCGTTTAGTTTGAATTCCAAGAGTGGAACCTCTTCTTGCTAGTAGGAAGTTGGGTATCAAATGTGCATTGCAGACAAGGGAAGGTTGGTATTGTTCTGAGCAAATATTCTAGTAAGATCAACTCCAGTCGTAGGCTCACTGTATATCCTACACAGAGCTATGAACACACTTCCAGTATTTATCTTCTTACAGTTTACCTATACAGATACTGTTTCTATGCTCTGCTTTCTAATTCAAGAACCCAGTTATGTTACACGTTTGCCATTGTTGGTAGTGAACAGCCCTGGTATGCAGAGTATGCAGAGAAGTTTGATTTTTCAGAGACCTACTGAGAAAATCAGAATCACTGTTCCGATGTATAAAGCAGCAAGGAAGAGAGTACGAACAGAGTAGTTATGTCTTTTTAAACACATATACCAAACTTTTCAAACATGCTGTCTCAAGGCTGACAAGAATGAAAGGTGAATAAAAATGCTATGGAAACTTTACTAAACTGTTTCAGTATAGCTTTTTGGTTAAATTCACCATAATTCCTAGAAAATGGAAGAAAAAACAGTCCCAAAATGTCAGAGATGCACAAAAAATTCCTCAAAGATAATTTAAAAAGTTGCTCACCAATCTTCATCTTCATAAAGTTAGATATCCCAGTACGAAACACGCCTAAATGTTTTGCCCTTCAGGGAAGTTTCTCTGCATCTGGTTACTCAAAGCAGCAGGGGGGTTATCCAGATGGTTGCTGCTCATGGAACAAGAACCAGAAAGGTAGCAGAAGCTCCTGAAGACAAGTAGAAGGTAGCTCAGGCAATGAGTAGAGTGCAGCAAATAGCTGAGGAGTGTGGTTATAGTATCTGAAGTAGCAAATAAGGCAGGAAGTTGTAGTGAGATTATTTTAGATTGCCCCAAATAAAGTCCATTTTCTTCTATGATCTAATGGATCCCTACCTATATGCAACAAAACATTGAATCCTGCTCCATTTTTGAACCAGGAAACACTCTGAAAACATTCAAATTCAACAACACTGTACATTCTATGTTTAAATACTGAAACAAAATGCTTTTTAAAATACCACACAGGTTTATTGATCCTGAACCAGAGCTATTCAATACTTTCAGCACAAATGGCACTTAATTCAGCCCATTCAAAGTTAGGACTTTTGGCCAATAAAAGAGGGGCTAAGGAGAACATTTCCTCAGCATAGAGCACAGTTAACTCTGCTTCACTCTCTGACCATCTCAGGAGCCCTGAGCATTTTGCCCTGAGCACATGGACACCAGTATGCCCAGAGCTGCTTTGCTACCTCTGCTCCTGCTGCTGAGACTTAGGCAGACCAAGATCCCCTCCTCGCACAGCCCAATGCAGCAGCATCTGGCTCCAGAACTCAACCTCTAAGCTCATGAATTAAAAAGAGAAGGTACAGCAACAAACATATTTAGAGCCTGTTAGAAGTGCAGCAGCAAGTCCACTGCTGCTCTTTTCAAAAGTAGGGTGAAAAAAAGAGAAATAACTTTCTTAAAGGCAGCTCCTCTCAGTATAATCTTCCTCTTAAGCTGAGCAACCTAACTGAGGTGTCATAGAACAGCCTCAACAGAAACAGAGGAATGGAATTCTATGAGATTTATTAAATTGTTTTGTGAAATCCTTGACCCCCCCAGGGCTTCAGGGCATGGGGAGTAGTGTAGTTAACACACACTTTGGGGTGACAATTTCATTCACACTGAAAAGCTTTTGCCAATACATTGTCACTAGAAGAACACCCTAGTAGGTAGGGAAGTCATTTATAGCAACAGAAAGCTATCAGCCCAGCAAACGGAGATCTCTGAATATCGCACACTGTTCTTGCACTGGCACAGTCAGAATCACCTGCACAAATGTTCTTCCTGGTCCAAACATTGCTGAGAACCAAGCAGACATTCCCTTATGCTCTAGAATTTATTCAAACTTAGAATCATAGAATCATCAGGGATTGGAAGAGACCTCAAAAGATTATCTAGTCCAATCCCCCTGCCACAGCAGGACNAAAGGCCCTCAAAAGATCATCTGTCCCAACCCCCCTGCCACAGCAGGACACCTTGATCAGGTCCAGGTGGGTTTAAAACATCTCCAGAAAAGGAGATTCCACAAACCCTCTAGGCAGCCCCCTCCAGAGCCCCATCACCCTCACTGGGAAGAAGTTACAGAATCACAGAATCAATCAGTGTTGGAAAGAACCACAGGATCATCCAGTTCCAACCCCCCTGCCATAGGTAGGGACACCCCACCCTACATCAGGCTGGCCAGAGCCTCATCCAGATGGCCTTAAACACCTCCAGGGATGGGGTCCCAACCACCTCCCTGGGCAACCCATTCCAGGCTTTCACCACTCTCACAGTGAACACCTTCCTCTTCACATCAAGTCTAAACCTACTCACCTCCAGCCTTGCTCCATTCCCCCTAGTCCTGTCGCTACCTGAGATCCTAAAAAGCCCCTCCCCAACAGTTTTGTAGCCCCCTTCAGATACTTCTTTGTAGCTACTTTCACACTTGGGTCAGGGCTGGGCTTTGACCGTGATCACTAACATTTTTGGATAAGCATTAAGGAACCATTAAAATGCAGTCCAGTTTCCTAGAACAGTCAGTCCCTGTGAACATCCATTCTGCTGACTTGCTATACAGCTTGCTTTACAAACTGCAGGCTCAGAGGCAAGTGAGTGTAGAAAGAACACACCTGCCTTCCCTAAAATAACCCTGCATTCTAAATATGGGCTAACTTTCCTGAGTATAAAGCATCACAGAGACAGAAGAACCAGTCACCTGGACCATATCATCCCCCAGAGACCACTCTCAGATATATCTTCCAGCTTATTTTTTCAGCAGGGAGGAACGGAAGAAGAAACCTCACACTGACTGTATCAGGCACAGCCTGAGTACTCTACCTTGCACCAAGAGGTTTTCTGTATTTGTCAGCACAGGCCAAATACAGAGAAGAATTAGACCAGTGTAGAACAATTCTGAAAGTCTTACTCTACATGCCACTGCTCACTCCTCTAAAAAAAAAGATGGAGAACTTCTGTAAATCAGGGTACTGGGTTTTACATCCCTCCTTTGCAAAGGTAACCATCTCCTGGAGAAAGACTGAAGTGGGTGTTGTGGAGGTGTTTCTTTCCCTGTTTATCATTATGTCTGTGTATGACAACATGAAAAATAGAGCTAGCAAATACCCAAGTTGTTAGTACTGAGGTAAAACTCATGAAAGACAAAAATATATCATCAATCTCCTTCAAAATTGTGATGCAAAGGTTTTTATGGAAACACTTTCTATAGCACATATGTATTCAAGACAGACCAAATGACTTCAGCATGAGCAAACAACCCATTTGTCTAGAGGAGTGTTCCCACAAAATGCCTGAAATTACTTATAATTTGTAATGGCAGAATGTATCCCCCCAGAACGGCTTAGTGCATGGAGAGAAGTAAAGCAACAAATACACACTGTGCTGACAGACTATAGCTCTTCTGGGTAACATCTTGTCTCTCTGCTTGAAGAATACCCCTTAAACAGCATGTGCAAGATGTAGCTCAAAGTATCTGGTTGTGTCAAATGAGAAAGATTTGATGAGAAACCATAAAGAGCAAACCCATGCCTTCGCTAGGAGAGCTGAACTCACTGATCTGCGAGAAGAAATTTGCAGGCTGAGTGTAAAACGAGAGTGCCCATTTGGCCTTCCTCCACCATTTGTGATCAAATCATGTTATCCAGAGGCCAGTATAGCTCCACAGATGTGCTCAGCCTTATAACAAATGAGTGAGGTGCTGTGGGAATAAGGACTTTAATATATGAAACAGACTGCATTCTGCTCTGCCACAAGCAGAGGGATGACTGAGTGAACCACTGACACCTTGGTTTGCAAGTATTCTCAGTTCTTTCCTTGCACCAGACCCCTGCCACCCTCCTCACAACACTGCTCTGTCCAGTTCCTAGAGAGTGGCCCCCCAACCTCTGTGGTAGCACATTTCCAAAGATGCAGACAGGCCTGGTACCTCTGCTTCCCCAAGCGGGAACGGGGACTGGAATTTTGTGAGTCTCTGCCACAGCTAGTCGGATTGAAAGGTTTTGGTCTGAAGTAGGAAGAAAGATGATGGATGTCCTTCCAGGTGACTGTCCTGCAGGTGAACCAGAGGGTGTGGATATCTCTGTATATTAAACAAATCTGATGGTTCTTTGGCACCTGGATTTAAAAAAACTCAGCAATAAAAGCAATGCTTGGAGCAGGGCCAGTGACACTTTTACCAGGGAGGTGAAGTAAAGGCCTGGCTGATAGACATTAAAGTCAGTGCCAGCCAGGGTGCCTTTTTGTGACAGCCCAGAGCCATAATTCTTAGGGTTTCCTTCTCCAGGAAAGCTAAGAAGTCCTTCTCATTGCAAGGGCTCAAAAAGGCAGGATTTAGCCTTTTCATTCCAACTTGAAGGACTAGCAGTACAGATGCTAAACAAAGAAGGAAGTATTTAGTGCCTGTTTGGATAGTCAAGAGACTAAATAAAAAGGGTAGTTCTTATGACTAATGCTTCTACCATAACCCAGACTGCATCCTCCCTCCAGCTTTGTCTTTCTTCAACCAATTAAAAAAACCCCAAACCCTTACAATTTTTGTTGCCATGCCACATCCAACCATGATCTCTTGAGACCAAGCATCCTGAAAGCATCCTGCAATTTCTGAAGTACTGGAAATCTTAAAATCCTTTGTATCTTTGAGATGATCTAGTCTTACAGTTCAAATGGGTGAAAAAAAAAACCAAACAAAAAACAATATGAAATGGGCAAGTATTTAAAATTCAGTAATTACCTAGGGACCCTTTTTTCCAGATGTTCTAATGCAATGTGACTGTGGTTCCAGTACACCAGCTAAGGATCTAACTCTATCCACAGTGGGTGGTCTAAGAAATCTATAAAAAAAGCCAGGATTTTATCACAGAGAGAAGTTTTATAGGTTCTGCCTGAGCAACTTAGGTCTCTTTGCAGAACTAATTGGAAAGGGCTAACGTTCACACAACCTCTGCGCTGCTGAAGGCCATGTCAGGTCACACCAACAGGAAGCATGAAAAAAGAATAGAAAAGCTTTCAATCACGAGTTTACACCATCACAAAATCATTAAGGTTGGAAGAAACCTCCAAGTTCACTAACCCAACTATCAACCCAACACCACCCTTCCCACTAAACTATATTTTCAAGTGCCAGATCTACATGGTTTTTGAACACCTCCACGGACCATGTCTCCACCACCTCCCTGGGCAGCCTGTTCCAATCGCTGACCACTCTGGCAGTGCAATACATATTCACATTTGAATATATCTGTGTAAGAGGAGGCACAACCATTACCGGATATCCCTTCTGAAAACAATGCCTGAGGTGATCTATTCTTTACAATAGCTAAATCCTCCTATTTTTAGAGCAGCTAACAGAAGAATGAGTGTTGGAACTGACTTAGGTCTCCTACTATACTGCAAAGTGGCAAATGCCAGACAATAGCTGAGGTATTTCCCAAGTGTCACCAGAGCATGGTTGCTGTCTCCACCTCCCCTGGAGAGAGTTCAGATTCAGACCATGGGACTCAGGGCTGACTCATCAGTCCATGTTTACACCTCCCACTCCAAGAACGTATTTTGACAGGATGCAGTGTAGGCTACCACCAGTCACAAAGACAGAACATTCTTGGAAGGGAGTTTCTCTCTTTCTTTTGCAATTGATGCAACTTTAAAGGTATTTTTCTGGTTCAGCATCTGCTGCATTTTATTTTCTAAGATTTTACAAGGCTCTTGTTTCTTCACAAGCAACAGCTGTCAGGTTTAATGAGAAAAGGCTCTGCATTTTGCAGAACATGGCTATGGAACAGAGACATTGGGCCAATGTTTTGGCCACACACAGCTGGAGAAAATCTTCTACCTTACACAAGAATTTATAGGAGTAAGATCCATTGTGTCTCTTATGCAGTTCTTTTTTCCATGTTTCTAAAGTTGGGCCAAAAATATCCTCCCATCCAAATTTTCAGCCCAATTTCCACCCCTGCTGTATGTTTCATCCATAAATATCAAATACAGTACTCACAACTTCAGGAAATATTTGACATGTTTAAGTATATTCCTATTGCATTCCTTTTGGGAGAGCAATCGCTTTTAAAATAAATAATCTCGTTCCTGTTCGCACTGTATTTTAGACAAGGCACTTCTTTCAGGAGATCTGTTTTTAATTTCCATTTGAGTGACTGCCACTGCATAACAGTCACTCGTGACAAACATTCAATAAACAACAGCCTTATGATGTGCTGTTTCCTGAGATGAGTTCCATCCTATAGCATCTGCGGAGAAATACATAATTTTTTTTCTTATTTGCTTTTGTTCTCTAAAAGAAATTTAATGCCACTACTACTAGAATATTAGTATTTATTAATAAATCAAGGGGGTTTTTTTCTGCTTTCCCAAGGCATTCATTGCTTAGATATTCTGATGTAATGGCTTGTTTGGAATATTAGATCTATAAATGAGAATGAGGCCAGGCCAGAGCTGCACTCATCAATCTATTTCTGCCCTGAAATTGAATTAAGTAAGGATACTAACCAATGTCTGATAGTAGTTATGTTATGCACATACTTTGTCTGAAAGTATCCAACAAATTACCAACTTAGGTCTTGTCCCCATGAAGAACTATGCACATGGAGAGTTAAGCAGATGATGCTAAAATAATATGATTTCTCTATCGAATTAAACATTATGTTTATCTTACCTTTTCATGATTTGTAGAAGATAAATGTTACTCAAAGTTTAATTGAAGGCAAAGCACACTATAGTATAAAATTTTTCACAAGGATACACTTTTGTTTCAAATGCCATTAACAGAGAGGAGTCATTAAACTACTAAAGAGATCTGTGTAATCTGTAAATACACTAACGTGAGGAATCAACACATCCATTAACAGAACAGGAATACTAGCAGCAGTATTTGGTTTCCTCCAATGACACTACAGAAAGCCTTTCTTAGTTCCATAACATCTTTTATGTTTTTTTTTTTATATATAGACAGCAATACACCTTCATTGATCTTATTTCCATTAGTTTCAAGAACTACGTATCCATAAGAGCTTAAATCAAATTCTCTCCAGTCTGTCACAGCCCACCCATCATTTTTGATCAAACCCAGTAGAAGGAATTAAGTTACTGTTTGGATCTTAAAATCAAGACCATAACTCTTCAAGCTACAAGTAACACAGGAAAAAATAAATATAAATATAGGTATTTGTAGGCTTTCAGTATAAAATTTCTTCTTATTTTGCAGTTTTTACAGGAATAAGAACGTCTGTTATTGCAATGTATTGTAATTGGTTCTTTTTCAGATGGAAAAAACAGGAAATCACTTATCAGAATGTTAGAAAAAGGCTTAGAAACACCTTAGAAATATCACAAATATGAAAGCATAAGAGCAACTTTCAAAGAAGTGACTGACCATGGGACCTTAGGAGCAGGCAGGCTCCTATGCCTCTCTAACTTCCCTGCAAGAAGAGTTATGTTTTCCACAGGTACCTTTAACTGTTATACTAGGAAACAAAAAAGGGTATCAATATAGATTTTCTCTTCATAAAGAAACCAGTAAACAAACAGGGTATTAGAGGGTTTTTGTGCCAGTATCTTTTCCTGAAGGCAATTATTACAAGTTGATCCACCCAGAACTGGAACAGTTAAGCAGATGTGATATTTGAGCTGTTTGGTTTATTCAACACACATGCACACATGTCCAATGATAACACTCTCAGGAGAAAAACTATCCCCACTGCCCAATGCTCTCCATCGAGTGCATTCCTGCACCAGCCTGGTCTGGCTCCAGCCGTGGTGGAAGGCACTGCTTCATTGCTAACATTTTCTTAAAGTCTGGAGTTTTTGCAGCTGGCATGAGCAGGAGAGAATGAACCCTGGAAAATACTTACACAGGTTATTCCAAAGGAATGTAGGGCAACGATGAAATTATAAACCAAAGTGACTTTAAAGGAAATAACACAGAAGGTTGTGTTGGCCATTTAATACGGTCAGTTAGTATCTGACTTTCAAGATATATCAGAGGAGTAGGTGGTAGACACGAAGGAAAAGATGGGACTCCTGACTTGCCTGAAGACTTTTAAAATGTGCCAGGTGGGGTCTACATTCCTCCTCCTTCCATCTCTCCAAACTACTTCTGTTTGACTTGGTGCCTAGAAAATCGGGTCACTTTAATATATAGTTGGCAACATATCAATGTGAAAGTCCACACTGACATCTGAATGTGATCATTTTACTGCCCACATGGGAGGAATGCTTCCCCACAGAAATAGAGAATTGTATAAGTGTTATAAAAAGTTACTGGCACTACAACATATCATTACTGTGGCATAAATTACTGACCTGTACGGCAGCTACAAATCAGTTAGATTGGCAACCGGAACTATCTCTCTGCTCTGAAAGAGCTGCAATGTCAGCAGCATCCCTTTGCAGCTTCCCTCCTTAGTGTCACCCAATGTATGGCTTCTCAAGGGGGATGGATCACAGAATCATACAAGTATAAGGGATTGGAAGGGACCTTGAAAGACCAACTAGTCCAACAACCCTGCCACAACAGGATAGCCTAGATCAAGTCACACAGGAACAGATGCAGACAGGTCTTGAACGTCTCCAGAGAAGGAGACTCCACAACCCCTCTGGGCAGCCTGTTCCAAAGCTCTGTCACCCTCACTGTGAAGAAGTTCCTTCTGATATTTATATACAACCTCCCATGTTCCAGCTCACACCCATTGCCCCTTGTCCTATCAATAGATGACCTTGAGAAGAGCCTGCCTTGCTAGTGCAGAGCATAGGGGATAAGAACCTCTCTTGATTTGCTAA
>VZRI01006368.1:229-84971 GCA_013397515.1 Upupa epops | reverse complement strand
TCATTACTGTGACACTGTGATATCTCCTCACTTCCGTAATGTGACTATCAGTAAAACTGGCATAGTGTAGTTTTGTTGTGGGATGTAGATGCTAATGAAGTAAGAATCATACTGTTAGCAGTGTTAACAAATAGCAGTGAGGCTAGTCAAAATTGCAAGTGCAGCCAAAATTCAAGGCAGTTCTGTAGTCCTTAAGTTTTCTTCTAAATTTTTCTAGTCCTTGGAAACAGTAAGTCTTTAGCGCCTTGCTAGGCAGTTTGATCCTTTAATGCAAAATGACTGGACAAAGATTTGCTATAAGGATATTTCAAACTACTTTTCTTCCTCCCAACTCTACCTCTGAGTGGAAGAACTGTGGAAAACTTCAGTCCCACAGGTTAGTATATGACAACTTATGATTGTGTGAAAACAAGGAATTATAATGGAAACTGATTTACCACTTTAATTATGGTAGTCACTAATAGCAACCACTATAATATATGATAATTACTTGGAGTAGGTTATGTTACAGCACACACGAGATTTTAAAAAAAAACAAACCATGAAGGTTCACTGCATCTTTTAAAACTAAGTTGATGACTCTGTTTGCTTGTAACTCAGTTTTACATTATTAAAAGGGACAAATCCATTTAACTTAATCATACTTTACATAGCAGCTTCATACACAAAAATTAGATTTTAATACTGGAGGGGAAAAAAGGAATATTAAAACGATTAGAAGATGAAAAATTATCTTACCAGAACACAAGGTTAGCATTATAAGTTTAAGCATACATAGACAAAAATTCAGAAACAAAAAAATTAAAATTTTTTATCACAGTTTGACAACATATGTGTGACCCTCCACACGGTCATCTTCATTTCATGGGACATTATGCTTAACGGTGACTCCTACGCTAGCCATAATTCATTAGGCTGAACAGGAGAGGCACCAACAAATCCACTGGAGAAGAATCCCATGCCTTCCTTTGTTTCCTCTGGGAACAAGATGACAACAGAAAAGAAGGAAAAGTCTAATGGGAGATAAATGCTTTGCATGCTGAAGTTGAAAAGTTTCTAACTGAAGATTTAATTTAGGAAGTATATAAATCTCCTGTCACCTAAATCAGCATTTGAAAATACTGCTCTGCATGTTGTTAAAAGTTCATGCAATTATTCAATTATAATAAAAGCAGTATTTCTTTAGCTGTTTTCTGTGGCTTTTGAAAAAAGCAAGAGCTATGTAGAAATTTCTACAATTCTTTTACAGTTGCTTCTTTGTAGAAAAGCACTTGAAAGTTTTTAAACAGGGAAAAACTAATGTCTACTCTTAAATCTCATGTTAAAAAATAAACTGTAATTATTTTTCTACTTCTACTAACTACGAAACACTTCAGCTCAAGAGGACTATACTTGTGGATGTGCAGTAACAGACTAGAATGTATCAGGAAAACATTTATACATTTCAATTATACTTTTATGAAGACACTAGAAATACTCCATGTTCTTGGGCTAAAATTGTTAAATGCAAAATATTTCCCCTAATTTGGGGACTGTAAATACATTCTCACAACAAAAGACAATACGCCACATTTTGAATTATCCCTGTAAGTTTAGGGAATAATAGTTCATCCAGTTATTGATGTTTTATAGAATTATAGAATGGATTAGGTTGGAAAGGACTTCAGAGATTGTCTACTCCCAATGTTCCTGCTGTGGGCAGGGACACCTCTCAATAGACCAGGTTTCCCAGAGCTCCATCTAATCTGGCCTTGAATATTTCCAGGGAAGGGGCATCCACTACTTCTCTGTGTTTGTCAGTTTAAAACATGCTTGTTCTTTTAAAGTAACATCTACAATTTAGGGACCCCATTTTCACCACAGAAGACAGATCCATATTCATTGTCCCTACAAAAATTAATATCTGAAATGAAAATGTCAGAAATTCTACACAACACAAGTTCTACAGAAGTAGTTCTACAACTACTGAATAAAAACACTGACATTTGGGGGACTATCAAAACCACAGATCAGAAAATATTAGTAACCAAGCAAACCTTTCCAGCTGATAGCAAATAACTGATAAATTTTTGTGGTTTTTTTGTTAAAACTATGGCAACAAGCATATGAAATGGTAAACCCCCACAAATATCCATGTAATGAATAAGAAGTGTCAGGATTTCCTATGGTAAAATACTGGAACGCTGTTTTGGTTTATTAGGTAGTATTGTTCAGCAATGGTCAAAGCAACCAATAATGTCCTTCCACGTAGTCTTTTGATTGCCATTTCTGTGCCCTTCTCGAGATAATCAACATGGTTAAGTACACAACAAGCTTTCTGTACTGTCTCAAAGTTTGCATCAAAATCCAGCCCAGGTTCACTTAAAGGTGAACAAACTCCTTTGCAACTATGGTTTAGAGATGCATAAATCAATGTTGCTGCCAATTGTGACAACAAATTTCCCTCCTTTTGCCCAGTTGATGAACTGATGTACCATGACACCATAGCAATTCTCCCCTGACACTAGGAGTTACTACTATTCACAAGACACAGGGTACTCAGTGCCTCTTTTCCGAAGGATGTGGTTTGCACATGGAGTAAGAGTTACTTGAAAATCTTCTAAACATATGAAAGCTACTTGTATTTCTCCTGGACAAACTGACACGTACCTCTGAAGACCAGCTGCAATTCTGCACTCAGAAAAGCAGCAAACATGAATTAAAATGACAATAATGAGAAATAAAAAGTAGCAAGACTGAAGCACCAAAAAAATTTCCTAGAAAACTTATTTCCTGATATCTTTATTAGTCTATGGTAAACCAAACAAAAAAAATTATTGTACATTAACCAATTAACAAGGGTTATATTCCCAAACCACAAATGATGCTTCCATGCCTTTTAGTTCTAAGGTAAAAATACCTGAAAATAAAGCAGATCAACAAACTGGATACAGTTTCTTGCTGGTGAATTGAACTGTATCTTTACACAGACCTTTCATCATAAAGAAGGCACTGCATCATCAATTAATTTTAGTCAACGATAGTGCCAATGACATAATTCTCCTGCCAGGCTTTCTTTTTGTTGCTGTTGGCGAAGCATTTTCCTATCTTGGAGTGGCATAAATCATTACAGAGAAATTGTGTCAAATGTTGGCTCACAACCATCACTTATAAAATGCAGCTTGCTACTCTAATTCTGCCCTGCAGTACTGTGTACAATGACAACAGGATTTTATACTAAAATCTACAGAAGGAGTAACATTAATCAGTAAGGTTAAACCTGTATTGTCTTAAAATATTTTGCTTCAATAATTTCCACTCCTTCCCTCTCCAGTGACAGTGAAACTTCACATTAATCTCCCCTGTTATGGGGTCACCTGGTTATCAACCAGCTATTCATTTTTCAAGGATGAACCCTTGACAGATTCCTGCTCACTTCAGTGTTGAAAAGCAGTGAGGCTAGCAAAAAGCTTGTACAAGGGTGTTGCCATCCGGGTGCTACAACAAAGGGCCAAGGACAAATTACACTGATGTGGTAAAAAAGGCACATCTTTTGCAAAGTGACATCTAACATAACATTTGGGAGGCCCTGTTCAGGACATTTAAAGGCAGAAATAAATCACAGCCAAGTCAAGATTCATGACTTTTTCTCACCTGTACAAGACTTTCTCTAATTGGATATTTCAGAACAATTTTGTTAGAATGGATTTAATACTTCAATTCAGTTGTATTCAGAGAAGATCCCCAAGGCATACATCTTGTGTGTCAGCACAGAGAATGAAAATGTCTAAGCTTACATTCTCTATTACTACTACTTGTTGAAGAACCAGCAGTACACTTGATGCTGTCCACTGGACACATTTACCTTATAAATTGAAGGTTTCCTCCTGGTAGAAAATAACAATTTCCCAGCCAGTGTGACATAAATTTCTTCACTTTTTTCTACTGGCACAAATACTCATTCTGAAAGGTTACCCTGCTAATTGCAGACATTACAGCTTCTTTTACTGTTGTTGTCTTCTCTAATCCTCTCTTACTTCTCTGTTCCATAGAAACTGCACCCGGCTAAAACTGATCCAACTCCTCTGCTACACATTTCCCACGTGTCATTAACACCTCTTCCAAACCTCTAGGGTTAAACCACAAGTTCCTAATCTAATCTGTCATTCACTGGTTTGAAACATTGATAGGTAACAGATCTAAGACAAAGCACAGGAAACAGATTTATAACAAGTGTTCTTAAAAGTTACTTCATTATCATCTCTGCTTTTTTTCTCATAGTTACTAAGCATTAACTTAATTGCTATACTCCCCCCCCCAACACTTTAATAATCTAAATGCATTATCAGATCAACTCACTTCAAGTTTACGTTTAGGCAGCATAAGAAACTATCACTATTTTATGAGCTCTGCCTGGTGGTTTAACCCCAGCCAGCAACTAAGCACCATGAAGCTCCTTCACCATCCCAGTGAATGGCAGTGAGAACTGGAAGAAAAAGAAAACTCATAGTTTTGAGAATTGTTTAATATCTAAAATGTTTAACCATAATTAAAAAATAAGAATAGTAACGAAAAGGTATATAACAAAATGAAAGATATAACATCCAAGAGAAGACAAGTGATGCACCATTAGCTGGGCAATGCTCAAGCAGTAATCTGACCCTCCCAGCCAACTCCCTTCAATTTCTACACTGAGCATGACCTTCTATGGTGGGGAATTATCCCTTTGGCTAGTTCAAATCAGCTGTCCTGGCCACATTCCCCCCATCAGGTTCTTGTGCTCACAGCACACTAACTGGCAAAAAATGGCAAGCAGAACCATTGATTCCTTAGCAACAACTGTTGTGTTTTATCAGCATTCTTCTCATACTGAATCTAAAACACAACTCTCCTAGTAAAAAAGAAGCAAAGAAAATCAGCTCTATACCAGACAAATCCAGGACACTGTCAGCATCACAGCTCCCAGTCTGCTCCTCAGCAAGTTTCTTTTAATCTAAAAAGATTCTTATAAAACCAGTCCAAAAAGTTGCTATTTCCTCCTGTCCACTTATGGCTTTATGCCACAGCTCACCTCCACCCAACTGGATCAATGCAAATTTGGTATAAAACTAAGAGAATTGACTCCATCAAACAGAAATATAAACTAAAATACTACATTGTGTTGACCTCTGAAAATGTATTCTGCAGAGAGGCCTTAGAAAACATACATTGAATTTGACAGTAGTAGAAAGTTACTCATGACAGAAGCTAAAATAATTTTGAAATCTCTTTTGGCCCTTGATCCCAAAGACAATTACAGCCATAAGCACTACAGTTTCTCCTAAACCCATGACATTTTTGGTTTTTGACTTTGACAAGTATTTTCCTTCTAGAGATTAGTTGTTAAATTACTGTTGTAAGTCAATAACGTGGAAAGTCTGTTAGAATTCAGAACCACGTTCCCCTCCATTTCTTCATTAATGTTCTAATGAACTTAACTGGCTCCTAAATGCAGTTCTGAAGTTGGTTTCAACCCAAAGCAACCTGTCAAATGTATTCTGTACATAAGACACAGTTAAGAAAATAATGATTTTAAAAGTACTGACCACTTTTTGTCCCACTGATATCATGCTTTAGGATGTGAAACACTGGTTCTGAGGTGTTATAAAAGTATGAACTGTAATTGAATGCATCCTTTCACTAACAAAGAAACTAAAATTTAATTAAGTATGGGCTTCCTTGCAGAACACTCTAGAACTTACTTCTTGCATATTCCCTTGTGAATTATTCCTATATACAGAAATAAGTTGGATGATATCTTTAATAAATATGCCCCAAGGTTAAGGGACTGTGAGTATGTCTAATGATGTTTTAGCAAATAATGTTTCACTTGCATTTAAAAATCAAGTAAAGGACATTTCCATTTCTTCAGGCTGTAGAGTTAAGATCTATGGGGATTTGCTTTATATGGGGAAAGGAAGGAGGAGTCAAGAAGTACCTCAGGATAGCGGTCATGGGTTATTATACCAACATCCTCAAATCTAAACCTGCACCTTACTTTTCCTGAATAGATACAACTAAATTGCTATATACTCATATGATTCAATTTCATGTTGCTTCAGGTTAAAATAAGCCACACTTTCATGTGTTTGAATACAATTCCCATGACTGCAGTTTTTACAGTACATTTATGCATGGCCTAAATCGCTTCTGTGCATAAAGATTTATGGAAAATAAGGGTGTTTGAGATAAATAATAAAACACTTTCTTTCTTTTTCTTAGAGCACATAAATTTTCACCTTCCAATGCAACATTTAAAAAAATGAAATTCCACACTGCCATTTATTCCCCACAAAAACTACCTTTTAAATACAGTTAAAAGAAAGAATACAGAGTTCTGAAAATAAATTCTGATGAAATACTATATAGAAATGCTTCTCCACGTAACTGCAGTAACGTATGGGAAAATGCATGTGTGTAGAAGCTTGTTAAAGGAAAGGGAAAGTTACCTTTCCAGGGACTTGCATAGAAGGCATTGATCTCTTCTTCATTTTCAATCTGCCGTTAAGTTTCAGAAAAAGTGTACTGCTTATGTGGGAAGGACACTTATTTCTAGCATTCCTGAATTTGTTTTATTTATTTTTAACACCATGCTATAAGCACTAGTCCAAGCTTGGCATGCAGTCTAAATAAGACTTGGTTTGTCCCTGCACAAATTCTTGAAATCACAGTATAAGGGGAAATTTTTTTTGCTAGCATATTCTAATGCTTCATCTGTAACAAACAAAACTTAAAACAACTGAATGGGCATGTCCAGTGATGATCAGCACAAGGAAGGGTTTGCTGTGATCCTTTAGCATCAGCAGGTCCAAATGAAAACAGATGAGGCAAAGAAAAGACATAACATAAGGCACAGGTTATGAATTGTACCAATGATCCAGAAAGTGCTGTCATTACCTCAACACCGCAGCAGTGAGGAACATTAGGACTTGCAGCTGATACGGAACTAATCTGTGTCCTATTACTCTGAATGAAGCTGTAAATTTTGAGAAACCTTTGACCACTGTGTCAATTAGAGATGCTAAAGCAGCAAAGCAGCCACTCTCCCTCGACACACTTTTTTCAAGGACATCTGTACATACGAGGCAAGGTTCTGTTCATACCTGCCAAACTAAAGAAATCGTCACTACCACTACACTTGCCTTTTTGTATTGTTTTTTTCAATTTCTACAACAGTAACTTATTAACTCACAGCTGCCACTGGTATTTATTTTATTTTTTAAAGGAGGCTCAAGCAAAACATGAACTCATCTGCAAATAATTTGACCTCTTCAAATATGCCAACTCCAAGCAATGGCACTTTTGGACTCCCGCTCTTTGTGGATTTAGCAATTCCTATGACTCATGGCATGATGGCATGTGCATGATGGTATGAATCCTTGCATAAACATGCAGACAGCATTGGGTCAAGCCCTCTGCTCCAGTCTAACTGTCCAGTCAACAATACAGAAATGCAGCAAGAGTCAAAAAACTAAACTGTATCTGCTTCATTGGCAAGTAACCTATGCTTTTTGCTACCTACCTAGTTCCTTTTGTTGTAAGATTTGCTCTTCAGAGTAACAATAACAAATTGATGCTGTGCTTATTTCCCGACATAATTCACTGACTGTATTTATTTATCCTTGTAATAATTATTTTGTAAATAAAGATGACTGAAAAACAGATTAAGCACTCAAGGGTTTCTGGGTCAAAAATATACAAAACTGAAAAGATAAACATCAATGTTAAATTTCCATTGTGAATCTGTGTAATCATAAACTAGCCTTTACTTAACAGATTTGCTTCTTGTTTATATATCAGCCCTCAAAGCCAGAAAGACCCTTACTATGCAAGTTCAATAGCTCCAGGATTTAATGAATTTACTATTTTCCCCTAAGGTTCACAAGCCACAGCAGTATCTAGACTCTTGGGTCTCTAATGTTTAAAATTCCTGTTATCTGTCTTCGATAATCCTTCTGATGGTGATGCCATTATGTAATTCATGCCTTTCTAATCTAATAATTAGGCAATATACTAATTTCAAGGTAAAGCAGAATATTTCATAAGTGTATAGCAGTACAGTTCCACACCTATGCTCTGTATTACACCAATTCTGTTGTCAACTGAGTTTATGATATTCTGGACAGACACCCAGGTGATTTCTGGACCTCATAATCTGAAAGGTGGGTTAAATCTTCCCAGATTCAGAGACAAATGATTTAGGTACAACATGGTTCTAAAGGAAATAATGGAGGTCACATTCTGAAAGGTCCCAGAACTCTCCTCCTGGACTCCAATTCTGTGATTTTTCTGTTCATTGGTGTAAATTTATTTTGTCAGAACTGGAGAACAATAGAGAAGTATTAAGTGGACAGCATCCCATGACTACTGGTGAAAGAGGGTCTAGCAGTTAAACAAGTATTGTCAGATACGGGACACCTCCTTTATGTTACTAACCCTGCTGCATAGCTCCTTTGTGGTGCTGAACAAACCTTTCTCACACCTCAACTCTGGGTCTGGAAGATGAAGACAGCAGCAGTTCCCATGGGCTTGGAGGGGTTTATTTTGTGGGAAACAATGCTCTGAAATCAATAACTGGTATGCAGCTGCATGCTGGGATGAGACGTTACTATGCATCATGACTCCAGTTAAGCAACAAAATAAAGGAAGAATTTTCCTTCCCACAAAATCCATTTTGGAGTGTGCTCAATTTGAATGCTTTTTTTTGGAAGCACAGTTTTATTTACCAAATTATTAGGTGTTTACTTGCATTAGAAGTGTTGCAGTTACCTCATTTCAGATTTTCATTGTTCTTTTTCTTTTACCCTTCCAGACAGAAGCTTGTGCTGAAAATCATTCAAAGGGTGAAAAGCCAAACAAGGTACTTCACTCTTTGCTAGAGAGGGATTGCTAACGGTCATAGTTTTAATTTTCCTCCATTTCTTCATTTGCCAAGCTACGTGCATTTTTGCTTCATCTGTTGTTATTTATATAACACAGGATGGGCACATTCTTTCACCGTCCCTCCAGTTCTTTAAATGACAGTATCAGGTAATAGATTTACTTTCACCTCACCGTATATAAGGATATATAAGAAAGATAAAACAGTGCCTCTATTCAGACTGATTATTACTCCTTCTGTTTTCTACTTTCACAGCTATGTGGGTATTTTCAACAGCCACTTTCTATAAGCAACAATTTCTGGAAGATCTTAAAGACACCTACATGCCAGATTTTTTAATTTAAAATGAAATTGGGTGCATAAAATAGCTTTTAACTACTATACTTTCGTAACTCATATATATTCTCACAGAATCATGGAATAATCATGGTTGGAAAGGACCTCCTAGATGACTGAGTCCAACCACACCTCCATCAACAAAAAACCTAAATACCTGATAGATCAAAAAACATAAACTAACCCCCCCGCCCCCATGCCTGCCACTATAGCATGTTACAAAGTACCACATCTACACTCTTAAATACTTCCAGGGATCCAGCCTCCTCCCTGGGAAGGCATTCCAGTGCCTCACCAATTTCTGCAAAGAATTTCTTGTTAAGATGTAATCTAAACCTCCCCTGCCTCAACTTCAGACCATTTCTTCTGGTTTTGTCATGCATTACTAAAGAAAAGAGGCCAACACCTACCCCTCCACAACCTCCCTTCAAGGAGTAGTAGAGGTCAATGAGGTCCCCCTCAGCCACCTCTTCTCCAAACTAACATGCCCAACTCCCTCAGCCTCTCCTCATGTGACTTGTTCTCTAACCCCTCATGAGCTCGGTAGCTCTCCTGTGGACAGGTTCCAGCATCTCCATGTCTGTCCTATAATGAGTGGCCCAGAACTGACCATAGTACTTGAGATGAGGCCTCACAAGGACTGCGTATGAGGGCACGATAACTTCCTTTCTCCTGCTGACCACACCATTCGTGATACAGGCCAGGATCCTGTTGCCTTCTTGGCCAATTTGACACACTACTGGCTCATAGTAAGTCTGCTGTCTACCAGCACCCCCAGGTCCTTTTCTGCTGGGCAGCTTTTGAGCCACTTATCCCTAAGCCTGTAGCATTCCCTGGGGTTGTTGTGACTGCAATGCAGGACCCAGCACTTGGCGCTGTTTCTGGGCGATTAGAGCAGATGGCCTAACTGAATTTGAATCTCACAATGTCAGTGAACCCAGACCAGGACAAACGGACCAGTACAAGTTGCTTGGCAGTTCTGAATACTCTCTCAAGCCAACTCTGATCTGCCAGTTTTATGCTGGTGCTTCTAAGCGTTCTTTCAAATTGGTTGTTGTGAAGCTATACGGAAATCTTTCTTAAAGAATGCTCAGTAAAGGTGAATATTATTTTTTCTAGTAGATTACGTACCCTGTGACTCAAGTCTGTAAACCCATTTCTTTG
This sequence comes from Upupa epops, assembly GCA_013397515.1. Taxonomy (NCBI): domain Eukaryota; kingdom Metazoa; phylum Chordata; class Aves; order Bucerotiformes; family Upupidae; genus Upupa; species Upupa epops. Next base: position 74,572 of record VZRI01006368.1, on the reverse strand, counting down.
TTGAGGAGGACTGCCGTTCTTAAAAAAGTATACATTATTCTTCAAAACAATGGAACACAACTGAAAAAGGAGGAATTCCTGGTCTAGTCATGCTGTAGCTTTAAAATTCTGCCTTAAGAACACCCCTAAATAAATTTTTATCCATTTTTATCCTGCATTAATAACTGTTTGACTTTCTTACGCTCCATTAGAGGAGTATGTATACTTCATGTTACCTTAAAGTATTACATTAAGATGAAAATAAATGTCAACAATACAAAACTTAAGACCAATATAAAGCATTGTAGAAAAAAAACCCGGCACCACCAAAATGCTACCTTGAAACTATATATGATAATTTTCTATTAGTAGTGTACAAAATTTGTTACAGCAAAACTCACACATCTATGATTGAAGACAACCTAATGGTACGTCTCAAAGGTACTTCATCAACACATGAATTTGAAAAAAGGAACAGATTAAATATAAGTGCCACAAAGAAGAATTAAAAGAAAAAAGAGAAGCCTATTTGGTTTTCTTTGAGGCTTAAGAAGGCTTTGTGAATTTTAAATTGAACTCTCATTAAGAAACATGACTTGGTTTTCAACTGCAATAACCCTTCAATCTTCTACCCTCAGAGTCCCAGTACTGAAAGAACCATTCACTTTCTGCTTCACCCACCCTGCAAAATTTTCTGCACGGTGATGATAAGAGGACCATAACCTTACCACTCCTCAAACATAAAGATCTACTGCAATACTTTGATTGCCTGATTTGTTTGTCATTGTCAATGAAGAAATATAAAACTTGTCTTAGGAAAGTTATCCTTTGTCCAGTGTCGTTTTGCAATCATTTATATTCCACACAAAAATGACTCTTGTTATTGCTGTCTTGCTCTATTTTTAGACATATAGAACGTGTGTATCAGTTTTTTCTGCTCATTTTTACAAATGATCCCTCTTTTCCTTAGCTATGATTTCAATACAGTGAAAAGAATGGCTTTTAAGGAAAAAAAATAAAGCTTTTTTCAGCTTCACTGAAAAGGGTACTTGTAATTAGATGCTACGGGAGGCTGACCATTGTCCCCATCACTGTGGCTTCTATGCAGAACTTACTCCCTGATGTTTGTGTTTAAGAAACAAAAGCAAGAAAACAGAGATGGTACAGATGGGCTAAGGCTAAAAAGCTGACCTATACATCACCCCACTCTTTCTTACCCAGATCCATGCTTTTTGAGGCTTTCAGATTAATTGATTCAGACTGCTTGGCTGGTGTCAAAGATCCGAAGTTGATGTGCTGATTTGGTAAATGCACTGCTGAATTTATGATAGGGCTGTAGAAAAAAAAAAGATATGAAATACTTAGGGACCAGTTCAAAATACAAGTGAACTAATTAAAGCATGCACAAATATACATGTGTTTCTTCTTCCTATCACTTACAGCCATGCATTTTAAAATCAGTTATTGGATTAACTTTCTATTCTGAGCCTGAACATATCCAGTCACTAGCTTTTCATTGTAGATGGAAATACAAACGTAAATGTGTAGTGAAAGTTGCTTTTCAACAATTAGTATTTTATTTAGCAGAAGAAAAGATGAACATGCCAATACCTGCTAATTATTTTCATTTTCTCTGATACACACAATGAATAGTACTCAATATTGCATTTACACCATCAGAAGTATTAGACTGAAATAATGCTTTGATTCCAATCCCTTGCTACTTGACACAAAGTATATGCCATCATGAACTTAACCATGTTTACACTTTTTTCTGCATTCCCAACATGTGTATTTACTAAGGAAATAAAAAACTGCAGCTGCCGTCTTGCACGTCAGCCTCTACAAAAGGTAATCCCCTACTAACTTCAGTGTTCAAACACACTGAAGCTTCATTTTGCAACCTCAAAAACAACTGTGGCTGATGCGCAGTGTAAAAGGATTCTGTTACCTGCAAGCTGGGACTTTTAGAGCTTTAACAGACTTCAGACACTGCATCTACATACAGCTAGCATTGTTACAGTTTTAAATTAAATTTTTATCTTAATTGGGATGCTGGGTACTATGGTCTGTATATCATGGGTAGCAGGCACACTACACTAATGAACAACTGTACTATAATATTCACAGCTTATGCTAAAGGATCATCCAGGTGATTAAAAACAGTGGTAAAATACTTTCCAAAATAAAAGGTGATGTTAAAATCATTTAGAACTAGTATCACAACCACTAATGAGCAATTACGGCTGTAACTTTAAAGAACAGTCAAAGTCCAACCTGTGATTATAATTCTCATTCAGCAGATCCTCATTGGGATGTGGTGGGAGAGGTGGAGGGGTTTCGTTTTCACCATTGCCACAATCAGACACCAGCAAGTCTGAAATAAAATTTTTCAAAGGGTTAAACAAGTGCATTACACCAGTTCACTGATCAATGATTGGATTGGAAGGCCTCAAGCAATGCTGAAGTAAGCCAGAAATTATTCAAATCCCTAAACTGACTAAACTAGAATTAAAATCACACCAAGCAGAAAATATACCCCTTGGGATTTCCTGAAGAGCTGATTTTCAGATTTGCATATGCATAATTAAAGATAAATGTAGAGAAATTTAGTGCTTATAGTGAAGTTCAGTGCAAGGCACAAATTGTTTTACTCTATTTTAGTGGATTTTCACTTCTACTTAGCTGCATCCTAACTGATTGTAGGTTCATGCTTTCATTCCCTTTGAAGGGGAGCATTTATCACCTTTCAGATACAGAAGAGCCAAAAGTTCAGAAGAAGAAAAATGTCTCTTATTCCGTGACAAGAGAAGAAAGAGGCATTTCTGAATTAGTGTCTTCATTTTCCTACCATCACAATAATTTCCGCTTTACTTTTAGAAAAGGCATTCAGCTCACAGCATAAAATTACTTCGGACCAAGATAAACGCAAACTATTCAATTAAACCATTCAGTGGTTTGTTTGCTAAGCAACAACACTTACATACCTGCAGCAATTAATACAACTGCTGTGCATGCTCTAGTCCAGTTCATTATTGGTCTGCAATTTCAGCTTTTAACCTAAAAGTCTACTCTTATAATAAATCCCTAGATTTTTCCATCTTAAACTTGTCTTCACCCCACCAAAACTTAACAGGAAACATGCACCCTCAATAATTCTTGGAGTTCAATGGTAGGTAAGTGATCTAATTATACTGATGTACCACACTTATATGTCACCTGTTCAATGACATTGAATATGCTAGTCCTTTTGCACAATCTTGTGTAAAAGTACTTATCTACCTCAAGTGAAAAGGAGTTTAGAAGGAAGGGATCAAGGTAAGCAGCAAGAGATTTCATTTATTAGATAACAGCATTGAGATAGTTCCATAAAAGCAAAAGAAGTCCCCTACAACCACACTACTAGCTCAAAAAGCCTGTAAAATTCCTGTTGGCCAGATAGCCTCCTACAGATCACAAAGATAAGAAGCTTTGAACAAAGCTGGCATCTTAGGAAAAGTTAAGGTCATCACAAGAAAGTGAAATTGAGCAGATGAGAACACTTTAATGAGACCTTAAAAATTACCGACTGGCAGCATGACACAGAAGACAAGTGTGCACTACCTAACATATATGCACACTGCCATATGCATCGTCACATTCTTTCAGGTTGCAACTTTAGGGGGGGGAGCAGAGATGAAGAATATATGGCAAGTTCTTACAGTAAAAAGAATTTAGAACAAAGGGAAACTTGTTCTCTTCAATGTAACTAAATTATTTGTAAGATTAATCAGAAGGTAAAAATATTTACTCATGTAAAAGCACTCGGGGCTACCAAAAATAAGCAGACTGTAAAGCTCTGAAAAAAAGATTTCATGATATTAAGTAGGAGATGCAAATGAAATTCCCTGTCAGTGACTTCAAAGTGATACTCATGGCAGTGGACTGACACATGCACAAAGGCTGTTAGTGTAGCGATTACTGCTCTGGAATGATGCAATAGAAGTGCACTGGATTGTTCTTTGACTGTGTGCTGAATGAAGTCAAAAGGAAACAGACATTTAGAGCCTTAAGAAAAGTCCACTAGAACTCGGAGTTAATGGTGTGCCTGTAATGTACATTTTAATAGATGCAATATAATTGAAAATACAATGAAAAGGTGGCAAGGGTAGATGGACACGTGTACAAAAATTCCTAGAAGGAACAGACTAGAATTCCTTGGTTTAGAGTAAGAAACAATAAGGGTATATGGGGAGTCTATAAAATTGTAAAAGATACCCAAAAGGTGATAAAAAAAGCTCACTTTCTCATACACAGTAACTGGAAGGCACCCAGTGTAACTCATCAAGTAGCATGCCCAAGACAATCACAAAGAAGCATTTTAAATTATGGATCTCATTGTTTTGAACATCAAATAAAAAAAAAAAGAGAGAAAAGAACTAAATGCTAGAGAAGCATCAGTGACACAATGGTCCAGAGAGAACCTCTGATTCAGAAAGACCCTAAAACCACTAACTACCCAAAGTAGGAAATAGATACCTGATGCACACAAAGAAAGAAAAAAAAATAAAAATCACTCTGCACCCTACACTGTGCCTTACTCTCTTAGCCTCTGTTAGCCATTGCAACAGACTGAGCACATTTCTGTAGTTATATTGACTTTGATTCACAGTAATCAATGTGTCTTTTCACAAAGACTGGCTGGTAATGGTTTACCACTGGCATTTTTCTTGAAGTATATAAATGGCACACACAAAGGAAAATGTCAGGCTTCCAGAGTAAAGCAGAAATTATCACAAGGGACCAAAGATCCCAACAAAATAGGAGCAGTAGCAACAGAGAGAGAAAATTTAACCTATGAGGCAGTCACTGGCTCCATGCTCAAGACCTCAGGAAATTATTTTAACATATCCCAAGAGACAGCTAAACTATTAATCAAATGGCACTGAATGTTGCAATATTGAACAGTTTAGGAGAGTAAACCATTGAGTTTGTCTATAAGAGACATTTAATGTTTATAAGTAAAATCTAGATATTAATTTAAAATTTCACTTCTTAATTTTCTATCTTTATGTTACTACACATGTATGAAAACAACGATGTTTTTAGAACCATGAAGATTCTGCAGTTTATGCTGTTAGAGTTTATGATTATTCTACTACTTAACTGGATAGATGACAGAATTTCCCCTATAACCATTTATAATGTAGAGTTATAAGAAATATATAAGAACCTCTAATGAAACACATTCCAGTAATCTTTCAACACCAGAAATGTAAAGCTGCTGGCAGTGAAGTATCAATTCTCAAAGAGGTTGTTCTAAAAAACATCGAATCTGTGCAACAGCTTGGCAGCAAAAGAAGTGAGGACCTGAAGGCAGCAAGTATTATTCATGCAAAAATAGAACAAACACTGGCATTTCAATATTGGATCAGTAGTATCCCATCCCCCTTTATTTAAATATCCACAGGCAAGACAAAATGCAATGTCTTGGCTGTAATTATTTTTCCCCAGACATTAGCTTTACTTGCTCATGTATAATAAAAAAGATTCTTAAAACAGACAGCAATATTAGCAGGCCAAGTTTGAGTGTATTTTTTCTGAGCTTTTATAACAGTTTTATTGGTCAGAGCAGGGAATGATACTGGAAATAACTTATTAGACAACATTAATTGAGAAAGTGACATTTTATTAAACATAATACAGCTCCTGTCATTAAGCTCTTAGATTAAATCCTGTATTATGTTAAAATATCCTCTGTCTTTTATTACTCTTTGTAGAAAATGTACAAACTGTATTTCTACAACACTATTTGGATACTACCCCATAAAAATGGACAAGGGACTGTTCCTGTCTGTCATAAGAAGCTCACAGTGCCTGTGATTCACATCCTTAAAAAGACACACATTTGAAAGCTTGTAACTGAAATGCAGGCTGTGCAGAGGTGTAGTGTTTTGCCTTTATAGGTGCCTGTACAGACTGAGGACAAAATATTGTAAGAATCAATGCAAAAACACTTTTGAACCAGTGGCTAGAAATAAGTTACCAGTTCATATGCAAAGCAGAATGAGTGCTATTAGCTCAATAATAATGACTACCATAACTTCAAGGTTTCTACCACATGCAAGACTACTCTAAATCCGAAATGTCTTTCACTAAGAATATTTCAGATTAGAGCCCTACTGTAGACACCCTGCTGCTGGAAATGCCCCTGCAGTTCTCCACTAAAATGAATTATACTCATCAAATGCCAAATCTCCAACACAATCACAGCACAATGATACTTCCACTAAGTGCTAGATGCTAGTTGCCCACTGATTCCAATTCCAAACTACTCCCAGGCCATGGCTGGGAAGTCCTAGCCATGCCAAACCCTCTTGGTCAGTAAGCTTCAGCAGCACGCCAAAGAATTCTTTACACAATCAACACACACTCTCTTCTGAGGCCACCACAGGTTTTTTTGCTGTAAAGCCATCTTACCATAATTCTGTAATTAAAAAGATACCTACTGAAAACAGTTTTATGAATGAGCTGCAAACTAGTCATCCTGATGTCTGGATTTCCGCTGGAAAATCCTTATCTGAAAGGACAGCTCTTCCACTGTTCTTTTTTTTTGAAGTGATAAATCACTGTTGCCATTCACGCATATCAGGTTCCTTATGTTTCTTCAGGAAGTGTTTAAACATATTTGCTCCTTTCTGATTCTTTGGCAAGGACTAACTCTACAGGGAAGGCTAGCTCTGAGGATCATACTTTTCTCCTCTAACTACAGAATCAGTGTGAATTCCATACAAAAGAAACATAAGGTAGATCTAAACAAAAGGATCTCATCTTTGAATGTTTACAATGCATGAGTCTATATGTAATTATTTGTCTGGAGTAATATTGTCAAAACACTGAAGTCAATGCAAATGATTTACCCTTAAATTATAAGGGAATTTCTCTTAAGCTTTACAGATACAGGCTTCTTTGGTTTAGGCTAAAAGTATTCCACACAGCCATCACAGCAGCCTATGAAATTACTTTCCTGCAGGCCTCCCAGATTCCATACTTGTCTTGTGAAGTGGGAAAAATTGTGCATAATTCACCTACATCAAAGAAAATATTTTTCTCCTACTGAAGGGTATTGAAGTACGTGCTTGGCTTGAAGGCTAAGAGCACACTTAAAAGGATAGGGGTGAAGACCATCTCAAATACTTAAACTTTCCAAATAACGGGTACTTTGCTGAATCAAGTGCAAATTGGACAGGTAGTACAGGCCATCAGAAATGAAAGGGTATGAGGAAACAAGTGTTCTTAACAGCTCGTACTTATATGCTTATATGTGTAGATCTTCTTCATACAATGTATACGTCTAATTTTTTTAATGAGTTCATTAACATCATTCCAATTTCTAAATTGAGGAATGTTTATAACCTTTGAACAAATTTTACCAGTAAGCCTTAAATAAGCAAATGTATTTATGAACATCACACTTTTGTATAAATTCATTAAACATGTAATAACCTGGGAGTTAATCTAAGAATTCAATGCAAAAAACCATTGCACTCATTAAAGATATATAGAAAATAAACATTTTGACAACATACATTTTGCACTCATCATTTGTTTTTTATCCAACCTTACGTGTTGGGGCAGCGAGCTAGAAACTGTTACTGAAACTGGAATTTGTGCCAGGAATTTAATTCACAACTTCTGAGTCAGCTCTCCCACCCGCGCTGGATCTTCAAGCCTCAAAGTAACATAATGTGCACTTACTCTAATTAACTGCTTTTCTAGTGCCATGGATTTAAAAAAAAAAAACCAAACCAAAACCACAAACCACTTTCTTTTAGCACAGAGAAGGATATCTATAGACTACCTTTTATTCTTTCTTGAGGACTGGATGTTACAAATTGCTGAAGAATAGCATCAGTGCGTCGGGAAGCAGCTGTGTAGTTATGACTCCCATCAAAGGCTGATTTTTGAAAGACACTTTGGTCTGAGCGTTCCTAAAGAAGAACCAGGATCACATATTAACAAAAAAATTTTAAATGTTCAACAATGCAGAAGATCAGCCATCACCACTGACAGCACAAAAATACAATGTAATGTCACGTTTACACTGTACATAGCTTCCTTTCAAATGATAAACATGAAAGATATCTTCAAAAATGGCATTCTGTTTTTGCTGACCATGAGATAAGGCAGTATGTAAGCAGTAACAGTTACTAAGAACGATGCACAAAAATGAAGACTATTTTTTTTTATGACCCACAACTGGCTTCATTCAAATTCTCCATCTGGGAGGGCAGCTTGTGACATTGTCAACACAAGAACACGGGCAATGCCAATGGTATTTTTCTGCCAGCCAGCTGGTTCCCTTCTCTCAGAGACTGAGTGCATATGTTCTGATGATCACACACTAGAGCAGTTTTGCAAGAAAGGAGTTACACCAAACTCTCAAACGTAGGTCTTCTGGCTAGCAGCTAAACAAACTCCTGTCACACCTCTAGTCAGCTTTTCTTTCAAGACATTTCCCACCCTCCATACATGCCATGTCACTTGATTTATTCTCCTGAGCAGTTGCTCAGAAGAAAAAAAAAGAGGGGAGGTGGGGGGAAAGTAAACCACAGTTTCTAAAACTGGGACAGACCCAGAAAGATGTTCCTGTACTCACTATTCAGGTAAAATGGAAAATCCACACAGGGGAAATTATGGCTGGTTTTCAAAATAACCTTTATAGTGTCTGTGATTTTCTATCTGTTTTTTGAAGAAGCTTCCAATTCGCTTCTATTTTTAGAGAGCCTACTCATTACGCCAGCAAATGTTATATTAAATATATAATTTCTTAAAATTTCATAGTCAAGTCTACAGAGGAATTGCATGTAGCTAACCCATGTCATTTCTTTATTAAATTATGCAAGATGTTTAAAGCATTGGCAAGTGATTGCTTGCAAACCAACATGTAAGGAAGAGCAGTGTGCTCTCCTTTGCAACCTGGCTTTTGTACTTAATAATCATGTAAAAACACCAAAGTAATAATAAAAACACTGGCACATTACTAATAAGAGTTGGGGTTGTTCAGCTTAAAGAAGAGAAGGCTACAGGGAGACCTTATTGTGGCCTTACAGTATGTAAAGAGGTCTATAACAAAGATGGTGACAGACTTTTTAGCAGGGCCTGTTGTGACAGGACACTGTTTTAAACTGAAAGAGAAAAGATTTGGATTAGATATAAAAAAGAATATTTTTTAAAATTAAAGTTGTGAGACACTGGCACAAGTCACCCAGAGATGTGGTAAATGCCTGGAAACACTGGGTCAGGGTAGGCAAGGCTCTAGCAACTGAATCTAGTTGGAGAAGTTCCAGCTCAATGCAGAGGGGCTGGACTAAATGACCTTTGAAGATACCTTTCAATCCAAACAATTCTATGATTTCTTATGCCATGAGGCCCACATCTACTACTTTCTCACAGACACTGCTAGCTAAATTCAGCTTTGCAAATTCCCAAATACTACTACATTGGAGACTGGTACACAGTGGCATAGGAAGTCTTAACAGCAACAATAAGCCTGCTTTTCCAACTCTTTGATAAATGACACAATCAATAACCCAACAACTGATCAGTAACCTGCCTAATTAGGGTACTCAGTTTATGAAACCTAGCTGCCATGGAAGACTTCCATTAGTGTCCTGACCAATAAAAACAATAATGCATTTCTAAACATATTCCCTTCTACCAAGCTGAGATATAGTACTCAGGAAGCTGTTTTGGGGAAAGGAAAGAATGGGCAACAACCCATTTCTGCTGTAGTCTCCAGACTCAAATGGAATTACAATTGAACCTAAAGTCTACCCTATAAAAATTAATTCCTGTCTAAAATGAATTTGATTCAATCAAGACCTCATTATGAATTCTTCATAGGGCATGAGTCAAGATTATTTACCCCTTTCATACATCTGGATAATATACAGAACTATAGACTTAACTATAAGAAGCAGCCTCATACTTTTATTAGGTCAATGATATTTCACTAAAGGCTTCTTAAAAAGATTTGGGCTTCTGTGAAATGAAGAAAACTTGCACACTAAGCTGCAGGGTGAACTGTCTCTCATATGTTACAGAAGCATGCAACAAATACAGCAGGTATTTTATAGTTCTTCCTTATAGCATATGTACTATGTAACCAGAAAAGCAAACCAAAACGTGCTGTCCTCTAACACTCTTCAGAATTGCTAATGAATATTTTTCATATTTTTCTGGTGCAACTGATACCAGTATGGCTTTGGCAAAATAGCCTCTCAACAAAGTTAGAGGACACTGTTTACAAAGCAACTTACTTCTAGATCTATTTCTCAATCTATCAATTAGCAGGGCTAATGGAAAAGGGTCTGGAAGGTAAGCCCTACGAGGAGAGGTTGATGGAGTTGGGTCTGTTTAGCCTGGAAAAGAGGAGGCTCAGGGGTGACCTTATCGCTGTCTATAACTACCTAAAAGGTGGTTATGGTCAGGCAGGGGGTTGGTGTTTTCTCCCTGGACACTGGAGACAGGACAAGAGGTCACAGTCTTAAGCTCCATTGGGGAAGGTTTAGGCTTGACATTAGGAAGAGCTTTTTCACTGAAAGAGTGATCCAGTTTTGGAATGGGCTGCCCACAGAGATGGTTGGGTCACCGTCTCTGGAGGTGTTCAGGGTTAGGCTGGATGAAGTGCTGAGTGGCATGATCTAGATGTCAGATATTTAGGTTTACTTGGTTGGTTTTAGGTTGGACTGGATGATCTTTAAGGTCTTTTCCAGCCTCATCATTACTGTGATAATGATAATGGTAAATGACATACAAATTTACCAGGAAAATATTATGAGTTAACTACACTAAAAAAATCCTCCATTCTCTTTCCTCTTTGATGTTTTATACAAATGTACCCACAAATATGATTGTTCTCAACATCTAATAAGCACTGATGGAACATTTCAAAAATCAATGGCTTGAAATAAACTCTTAGAATTCTATGATGGGATTTACTACAACCTTATGTAGCATAAATCCACTTGTATCTATTTTTATCTTAAGGAACTGTGTAGTTGTTGGAAACGTATTAAATATTTACACAAAGGCCAACATTAAAACTGGGGTGAGTGGCAAGGGCAGCCAGTACACACACACTATCTATGTAAACCTTTCAGCAGGTGTGAATGTGTGTGCATACATAAAAAAGAGGGTCCAAGAGATTTCATCAAACCAGCCATTTCCAAAGTAAGACATGAATGAAAAACAAATTTATCTCAGATTTAGAAAACATCACTCTTAAAAATTATTTCTTCTCTTATTTATTAAAAACCACATAAGTGGGTTTTATGTGAATCAACTCAGAAACATGTCCAGAAGGGGTGACCTTCATCAGGTAAGGGAATAGGGGGGATGGAACCAAAAGAAACAGAGCAATCTGTGAGCAAGACTCTAGCCATCATTTGTTGTATGCAAAAACACTGGGACTGGAAATACATTAATCTAATAAATGCATTTACTGCTTTACCACTGTCTGCACCTCCAGTCTCCGAACAACTACTAGCTGGATCCTCCCACGAATGTTCCCCTCCATGGACATGGAGCGCCTGAGTGTTTCCATAGCTTCATGATTTGACTTGCCCAGAAGTGACTCTCCATTTACTGCAACAAGCTGATCATTTACTCGCAAACGACCATCCTACAAGCAAAACATACAAGCAAAAAAACCTCAAAATCACTAGACAGAGATGACACACAAAGGTGTAGACAATCAGACATTGCTTTCTAAAACATAAGAAACAAGAGACAGCATAGCATCAGTTTTTTAAAAAGAAAAATCTTAGTGTCTATTAAGTAGCTGCTTTTCTCTCTTGATTTACTACATTTGGGGAAGAGTTCACAGGGCAAACACAAACATAGAACTGCATTCATATGCTGCTGTTTTTCTGGCATGTACAATTTAATTTATATAAGTTCTGAAAACAAAATAAGAAAAGGAACATTTGGTTAGTTAGAAGTATCCACACCACAGCTGTTAGCATCTGCAGTGAAACCACAAAAGAGTACTGCAATGTATTTCCATGCAACAGTATCTGTTATTATGGTCTGGTAAGAAACAGCTCCAAAATTTTGTCTTACAGCCTCACTCATGTCTGTTTTGTCACAACTACCAGACCACCATAGGGGGTGGTGTTCTCAGTTCAGAATGGTCATCAGGACCTAAACATCTTTATTATATTTAATGCTGTCCATGTATTTTAGCATCCAAACCTAGTGTCAATAATAAAATTAGGGTTGAGCAATATCAAGTAGCTTACAGTTTGAAAAAGAATCGTGTGGTTTCACTGACAAGGTTAACTGACATTTGTGGGTATAATAAGCTCTTAGACACTGCTATTTTGTGATATAGGAGTCCTACTGCTGTTGTTATTATTATCTAGGATTTATTTATTTTCATAAAAGCATGTGCCATGGATTTTCTCTCTTTAATAAGAAAATAAGTTCTATTTAATTAAGAGACAAGCATTATTTTAAAGCTTATAAAGTTAACAATTATCAGATTGGCATCAGACTTCAAAAAAGGAACACAAGTACAGAACTAAAAACATCCAGTATAGAAGGGCAGTGAAGAAAGAGCAGCAAGGAAAGAACTTGCACAGAAATACATTGCTTGGTTAAAATGAATGAGATTCATTAATGGGCTCCTTACATCGTCTTTATAAGGCACTCATCTGAACTGTTTATACATTTCATGCATCTGAGTAATCCAAAATACATATACTTTTTGATTTTTATTTTTCCTGTCACTAAGATGTTCAATTAACTATTCTGCTATTGCTGCCAAGTCTGTCATTTGTGCCCAAATGAGTTTCAGTAGCTGTGACAAACCCCACTTGCTTAAGTGTTATTTTTGTTGGAACAGGGTATCATTATTACCATGGCAGAGCATGAACAGCCACAGAGCTGAACAACAGCAGCATATACCATAATCCAAAATGAAGAGGGAGGGGCAAGAACATGGAAAGACAGGATTGGGAGATGAGTCACTCGGTGCAATAAAATTAAAACTTTTATTGGGAGGGTACGGGAAGAGAGGATAGGAAATGGCAATGCCATTTGGAAAAGATACCAAAACCTCTCCCATTTCTCTGCTGAATATTTCATGCCAACATAAACTGATGCACAGCCAAAGTCAATAGGTTAAACCCACCCTTTCTCTATTACTGCAGAATAATTCCATCACACATGCTAAAGTTTAGGTTGAGCAGAGTTAACGTTGTTAAACTGGAAATTTTATAATTTGCACATGTTGCAATTCCTTTGTGTTCTATCAAAATTTGCTGAGATGAATGGAGCTATTCAGAGCAACAAGAGTTTGAGGAAAAAAGAGGGGATTTTGTGACTTTCTATAAGACTTTGAAAATTTTATGGGTCCTTATGTCCTCCTCCTATGTTCCCCACAGATTCTTGGATTACTCTTTTCCCTTCTATGGATAAACACTGATGTATAAATATCTATTAAATTTTCTTACTGAAGTACATGCAAATACATAAAATATATCTCATCAAAACTACACTGCATGACTGTGCCACCACCCTGGACACAACACACAATGTAAGTGAACCACTGCACACTCAGTACAGTGGCCTGATTTTTCATTTGTCTTGTAATACTTTTGTACAAGGCTTTGCATTTATGTATATTTTAATAATGTCAGCTCTTAAAGAACTTGACGCTTCTCTCTTTTTTTCACTCTGCTGCATGCTCCACTTAAATGCAAAATTCAGCTTGAATTCAGCACTGTAACTATGACTAGAGAAAACGAGATGTGTGCAATTTATGAATGCTGATCATACACCAGGCTGGAAGACATCTGAATGTTGCTTTCACCAATGCTTGGTTGAAAGTTATGTCATAGAAAAAACTTTTGCTATTCTGAAAACTGAAAAATATAAACCCCAACATCTAAACTGTTTCCAAACACAGACTGGTGTTTGGAACATCATGGATGCTATGATCTGGTTTAGAAGGCCTGGTTTTAGAAGACAATCTGCCTGACTCAAGACAAGCTAAATTTTGCCTTAACATGCTGGTTTTCTTCACGTCTGGAAGGTGGATTCCTTTGTGGCTTCTGAGTTGAAAAATAAAATTTTCCATTTCAGCAAATCTCTGAAGGACAAGTGAGCTGTTCTAATAAAGGGTAAAGTTACTGTTCCCTTGCTTATTCAAAAAATGTTGAGGTTATTTTATGGAGACTCACAGTGAGGGATAAAACCTACCAGCATATGGCTACCATATTCAGACAGTAAGTCTGACTCTCACAAGACTCTCATGCTTTTTACAGTAGAGCAAGGAGTTGTAATGTATGTTCTTCATGGCTTTATTTTTACAGTCAAAGCATACTAAGTTATTTCCCTTATTGTATCAATGAAATTTCTCTCAGAAGCAACTCACTGACACCATTTATTGGAATCATCTGATCTCTCCATCCACAGCACACAATAAGCAATGTTTACTGCAACAGCACTCAGAAGCACCGAGGATGTTCACACTGCACCATGTTTTGGTTTGAACAAATGCACACAGAAAAAACATTCCATTATTTCTAATAATGGCTTTGCTGCATTTCAGCTGCAGTGGATAGCGAGTACCTGATCATCACGAATTCATCACAAGTGAAAGCCAAGATGTCTTGAGATGAACAAGGCTGAAATCCCTAAAGTTATGGGGAAAGATGATGCGTTTAAACTCAGTCAAATGTTACTTTTCTTCATGTGAAAGGCTCTGCATAATTACAAATATCAGGCATTCTATTCTCTTTATCTTAGGGATGATAAAAAATAGACACTTCAAAAAAATTACAAAAGTAGGTTAAGAAGGGATGTAATGGTTCAATCAAAGGAACTGATGTCATTCCTGCAGGACACAGTGTTAGAATACCAATTAAGAAAATTAAGTCTTTGTTAGCTTGTTTGCTTTTGTAGCAAGAGCAGTAAATGGGCACTGGATTTTACTGCACCATGTATGATGCAAGAGGCACTGATATTTAAAAAAAATCTTTATCTAGAACAAAACCCCCCATTAAAGTATAAAATTATAAATTTTCTCTTATGCTTTTAAAAAGTGCCACTAACGCATCAGAGCTAGATTAATGTGTTAATGTTTTGAAAAGCCACTTATAAAATCTCTTCAGACCTTTAGTTCAGACCATTAACAGGTAACAGTAACAAAGCAAAATTGTCTACATCTCATATATAACTCTTAATTGTAAAAAAAAACTCGGTGGAATAAATTTAATATACTGAAACTTCTATACAGCATTAGAAGGACTAAGAATTTACTTCAGCAGTGTAGCAGATATGTTGAAGTTCAGTGCATTGCACGTCATCTTTGGAAGACAAGCGGTGACTGCAGAGACAAGGGGACAATGCTCTCCCTTATATTAGCATGATATCACAGAATCACAACAAATCTTAAACTCTAAATGCTGAAGTGAGAAACAGTGAGAGAATTCTCATGTCAGTGAGCATTACAATTTCCTCCTGTGATAGCTTCCCAAGAAAACTTTGTACAGTGAAAAGCAAATGCACGTAGCTAAAGTCTGCTTCAGAACCACAATGAACAGCCTAGGAAAATGCTCTGGACAGATACCAGCTGTAAAGAAAGGTTCTTTATTTAAAATAGAGTATGGACAACAAGGACTTCTTTAAATATTTATGCACAAATATGTGCACACTGCTTATCTTCACACAATAAATTTTATTAATTGTTAATACCCACCCAATTATGTTTTGGGCCTATATAAAGGTCATTAGACAGGAGAAAGACAGCTGATCTCCATGCACATGCAACAGTAAACTCTGGTTCTTAAGACATTGCCAAAATGACTGCAGTCTGTGAGTACTCATATAAAATATATAGGAAAGATTATCTATCAGTTCTGGTTGAAACTGGAGTCTCAGCTATTAGCTCATTTGGTCTGGAGCCTGCACTCAGATCTATTGCCACACATTTCTAAGCAGTGAAAGGGTTAGAACAAGGTAGAATAGAGAATAGGTCACAGGACCACAGGCTATCACAAGACAAAGCAGTCATGGTAGCTAATTCTGCCAGCTGCCTGTTTACCTAGGAGTGAGCACCAAAGTCCTGTGTCAATATTCTGCAGACCCCTTGAGCCAAAATTAGCTGCTCATGAGTAAGTAACTTTGAGAGAACAAGGAGTTATAATCATAGAAAGTGAGAAAGGGCTCCCTAACGTGTATGATTTGAAAAGTCAGACAGCCAACCCACCGACACTTTCAGACTATGTCTCCACAAGCTTTGCTATGCAGAATGACAAATTTACTTCAATAATATACACTGTCACTACAACTGATGTGGACAACTCACAGAGCTGGGAAAGCAAGTATGGCCATTCTAATTTTTACAGTAAAATGAGTTGTGCTCTGTATCAGACATGCACAACAACTGAGATTATCCAGACCTAATTTGGCCAGTTGTGCTTTAACTCATTTCTGATTACACCAATCAGATGCGCTCAGTTGGCATTTAGCCCTCAGTTATACTTTAGAAGATCCAAGCTTTGAAATAACTGCAGGACAATGGCAGGTAAGTAAGAGAAGCAGGGAAGTATTAAACATTTACATCAAAGCTAAATCGTTGTTTACTGCTATTTACCAGCTGCTGTAAATAGATGATTATGAGAGTTTTTATGCTGTGAATTGTCTTACTCAGCATGCCAATGTCATTAGAAGAAAAGACAACTGCAGGGAATTGCCAAGATAACACAAGAGAAAAAGATTACTCTCTGGATTCACGAGTTAAAGCATACTAGCACTGATATATTGAGACTTGTGTTCTGCATTTCAAGAAAGTTACCTTTCACAAGTTTTATTTGTGAAAAAATATAGTCAACAGGCTTCCTAAAGCTTAAAAAAATAATTAAAATACTTTATAACAAAGTAAAATAGTCCTTGTATAGTTTTTAAAGGGAGAACAACTCACAATACTGTAATTCACCAACTTAATACTATCAATTCAACACAATTCAGGAACAACCGAGTAAATTCTGCACAACTGATACTAGGCTTAGCCAATTTACATTTTTACCATAGTAGTAAAAATATTTTGAGCAAAAAAAGAAAGAAAATGATGAGTTAACCTTTTATCTGCAGCATAAATTAAACACATAATCCTTAACCTCACAGAATTGTTGATTTCTAGATTTTCTAAAGAAGATTGTCTTTTCATTGCTTTTTATGTGAATGCCTGTATCAATTTGGGAGGACCCAAAACAGTGCAGACAGAAAATAAATGCAGATATCTAACTTCTCAGTCACCGAGCTCAGCAGCACACAAACTTTCTCATGCTCTTCTGTGGTCTCTGGGGAAGCTGAGAGGCAGCCTCTCCTTGCACCCACACTCCCTTCTTCTTTCCTCCCTTCCTCATTTCCCATTGCATTCAAATATCCCCAAGATCTCCACCTATTCAGTTTTCTTATGACAAGACCTAACACCAGAATCTTGGGATAAAACCTTAGAAGATTTGTAGTTCACTTAATGGAATGAGTGGCAAAAAGGTATTGGTTCCTCGAAAGCTTATCAAGTGAGATTCAGTATTCAGCATAGAAACATCAGAATCCTACGGCAGTCACCATCTGATGTGTTTCTTTTGTACCTTAAAAGCAGCACCTCCATGAATAACAGATTTGATAAAAATTCCAAGATCTGCTCCAGTATCCCGAGATTTGTTGCCTTTCAAGCTCACACCAAGTCCTGCAGAACCAGAATCATTCAGAGGAATCTCAAAAGTCAGCTGTTCTGTGGTTTCGGAAGAAAGAATACTGCAGTTTGGCTCTCCTTTCTGTGGACAAAACAAGGATGAAAATGCAGATTAAGAGGGGATAGACACAATGCATAAACTAGGTGCACCCAGGTTCACAGGTCTGTGGGCTGGAAAGGACTTCAGGTCTCATTCTAGTCCAACCTCTTAAAGCAGCATACAGCTTAAATTAGGGCTCTGGGCAAGCGTATCAAGCTGAGCCTTAAAATTGTCTACAGTTGAGCAATCCACCACTTCCCTTGGAAGACGATTCCACTGTCTAACAGATCTCATTGTGAAAAATCCATAGATTCATATGGCAAGAAACAGTCATGTTCTACCAAGCAGTTTTAAACAGCAGCCTCAGAGCCAACAATGCATTTAGCTGACATTTTGTCACATGATCTGCCTTAAAATGTTATTGTCATTGATACCTAGGAGTGCACCTAGAGAAGGTAAAACAGCTTAATTCCACATGATATAAAAGTGAGCTGCCGAGGAATATGAAAAAGACACCTATTTTAAACACTGCTGCATTAAAAACATAAGCCATAAAACTCAGTATTTTTTACATGCAACTCACAAACTGTAATGACAATCATACTGTTAAATCCCACTCCCCTCTGAAAATTGAATTTCATCCTTAAAAAATTACCCTTTCTTTCAACCAGTCAACAGAGAGAAGTTGGTGTAACAAAAATGAGGGTGAGAATTGAACAGGCAGTAATTCATTCTGCACTATCTCCCTTTGCACATACTTTCATTCCGTAGATGTTTGGGGCTTTTTTCCCTTCTTGGGTAGGTTGATCCTACCCAAGAAAAAGGACTTTTCATGTATTAGATTGCTGTTTACAAGACTGCAAAGTCTTCTAGATACTATATCCATGGCTAGGGAAAATAAGAAACAACTTTCTATTACTGCATTTGCAGTTTTGTAGGGTTGAATCGAATTCTTGCCTGAAATCCTTATACTGGCACTAATGCTTATATTTTTACCTAATGCAGGATCATTTCCATGGCCCAAGCAGCTGTACCTACAGTACCAAATCAATTGTCAGCAAAAGTGCCAGCAGTACAGATGATTTCTTAGCAACGAGAGTATTTCCATACATTTATGTATTATACTGATTGATCAACAAGAAGTATGATCACAGAACTAAGACACTTGTATCCTGAAGCAATGAAAATTAGAAGCAGTTATCACTAAATATACTTCAATTTATTTCAGATACCTTTTTGCTGGTAAGAAGCAGTTACTGACCAGAGAGGCATTGCATGAGCCAGAGAGCTCAGACTATAAACCTCAATCCCAACATGCACAATGCTCAAATTGTTACTGAAACGTAGCTACACAATATTAAGTCAACATAATTTGCCCAATTGCCAAAAATAAAACTGACACGGAATCAACGCTGCCAATTTCTGGAAGCCATCATCCGTCTCCAGTCCCCGTGTTACTCATTTGTGTTTTTGTCTTCACAAGAAGTAGTCAATTCAAGCCTAGAAATCCATCACTTTCTTTTTTAGCTGTGGATATAGAAACATCCTGAATACAACTCCCCAAACCCTACAAATTCACATTAACTACTACAAGTAATACAGAGTGACAATTTGTAAAACACTCCTGCTCTGACTTCTTTCAAAAGAATCAGCTTAAGGAAAAGCCCCACTATTACTACTACACTCCTAACATAAGCATTTTGGATTTAACTGTCTCAAGGTTTTTGATAAAGTATTTTCTTTTCATTATTTGGTTTTTCAAAGCGTACATTTCTCATCAGCTGATCTGGTTAGATCAGAGCTCTGTATGTCAATACTGTCTTTCCAAATATGAGAAGGCAAGCATTGAGGGGGGTTATTATCACAGGACATAAAAGCTCCCACTGCTCATGCATGCCACCAGAACAGTCATAAATTGATTTACAATGTTACCTCAGTATGAACTTGGACTTCATGTAAAAATGAATTTGATGACATTCAGATAAATTTTTAATGGGGATGGCTGAAGGTAAGCACTGGCACAAAGG
Organism: Upupa epops; assembly: GCA_013397515.1. Taxonomy (NCBI): domain Eukaryota; kingdom Metazoa; phylum Chordata; class Aves; order Bucerotiformes; family Upupidae; genus Upupa; species Upupa epops. Next base: position 54,777 of record VZRI01006368.1, on the reverse strand, counting down.
CTATTATTCTCCAATAAAGACTTTCAAGGAAAAGATAGCACCATATTTCTATCAAGAAAACATTACACTTTTTTTTGTTACCTTCTTATCTATTTCACTTTAAGCTCCAAGATGTACATTAATTTCAAGCTAAGGACTTCATGCATGTGTTAACAAACTTGTGGAAAAAAAAAAGCCAAGAGGATCTACACATGTCCCTCAAGCCAAAATATAAAAATAAACTAGGCAGGTAAGTCTGCTTGAATTTGAGTGAAGCACTCTAATCAATATGATTCTCATTTGTACTATGGCTCATCTCTTAACCAAGAGTGACACTGCTGACCAGGCTGCAGCCCTCCAGGCACTGCCCAAGGCCATAGAAACACTTGATGCAATGGTGACTGTAGGCTGCTGGTTGTGTCCCCTTCTCATTGGTACAGGCTCTGTAGCAGCACTGTGCTCAGCTCTAGGCTTCAAGAAACAATCTGGATGGATTCCAGAGAACAGTAATCCAATAACCTTATTTAAACTTAAAAAAACCCAACCCAGCTGAAAGGAGATGCCAGTAGTCTTCCAAACAACTTACAGTACCATCTTCCCATTTTGACTTGGCAGACCATTTTTGACATAAGAAATATCTCACTTAAGCAGAGACAAGGAGATAGACAAGGAGATGAAAAATGACCAACTAGGTGGTCACTAGAACTCTCCCACTAAATTGCTAAAGCAGAGTAATAAAAATAAGTAACAGTTGTTCAGTTTTCTATATTTCACAACTTCCTTCAGCAAAACTCTGCTGTCCATTAGCTCTTGTTAAGCAAGCAACCTAGCAGATCACTGCCTGCATGCCTGGATGTCTTCTATATCAAACACTGTGTTCAGCAGGACACCAGCATTTTTTTCCCAACATTCTATTTCCTGTACTTTCCTTGGTACCTAATTTGGAATCAGTAACATTTGACTACTGTTCCCTTGCTACAATTCCCTGTGAAACAGGTTATTTCACCATACAAACACCTTAGTAAATTTAAGTTTAAAATATCTCTGCTTCTACTTATGACTGGAGTACTCCCTGATTTTCCTTAAAGTCCTATACAAATCTTCCTATTCAACACAGCCCAGTTACTCTACAAGTCTCTCCTTTTCATTATTTATATTCACACTCATCCTAGGACCCAGCACAAGCTGATTTTTTTTTTTAATAATACTATTAAAAATTTGTTGTCCACGAAGGAAGGTGAATGACATTTCAAGGGTTTCACAGCGATAGTTAACAAGGAAAGGAAATGCACAACTACGAATCAATGATGAATTAATTATAAGTAAACTCTATATCTATTATCTTCAAATTTTCATTCACTACTTGTTGCATGGCATCTGAGAGCAAATGCCTTGTAGTCAGTCTCTAAAATCAAGAATCTTTGATTCAAATGCAAGATTGAAAACTTCCCTTGTGAGAGAACACAATAAGCAACAGAAAGGCAGAGAATCAAAGAAGAAATAAAAAAGTATTAAGAAAATCTAGAAGTTCAATTTCTTCCTGTAGTTGCTAAATGGTTTCAAATTATTATCGTGATTACAGTTCTGTTCCCAACAACTGCTTTTTCACTGATGAACAAAAAGATCTCCAGCCATCCTTACACTAACAGCTCACCAATTAAGTGCTTTGTTTGGGCAACTAATTTCATGAGTGATGGTCCCTGTTCCTAGAATATGTTGGTATGAATATTAAATGCTGCTGGTGCCTTACAGAGCTGGATTCCCACTGCCTTTATTTCCCTGACTTGCTAATACATTATCCCAAGACATCAATAATTTACAACACAGCAAGCACCATCAGATGAATTATGGTATGGATAAAGGAAATCCTCTCCAATGCATTAAACTTTGAGTTCTAACAGAAATACTTCTTATATCAAGATCATTCTAGAATTTGTATTCACTCAAATACATAATCAATGAAATGAGCTGAAACACAAATATCTTTCTAGTCCAGGAAGAACTCATTTTAATGTCATAATTTACCCATTCAATAATCATATTGTGCATTTTGCATGACAAAAGCATCACACCTCAGCACACCAGGAATTAAATGATAGTGTATCACTGCAGTTATTCCCCACTGTAGACATAGGTAAACAATGAAGTGGTAAAAAATGAAAACTCTTCACATAAACCCAAGTCCATGGCACAAAGTGATGAGACCTCAAGATGGCTGGGGCTTTGAAATGGCTTGGCCTGTTCTTCTCCTTTAAGATGGGAGCACGAAAGACAGACAAAGGGATTTTAAACTCCTAAGTATTAGTAAAATATACTCATGGGTGGAACAGGATAAAGTTAAAGAAAAAACAAAACCAAACAACCTTGAAAAAAATCCATCCCCACTGCTCACTTTGTCTTTGTTGACCAGGTCCTTCCTACAGCTTTGCTAAATCTTAGCCTGTCAGGTTTCAATAGCTTCCTAAGCTGCAACACGCTCTGAACAGTCCCCTGTAGATATACACATCTATCTTTACAGTTTCCTTTGCAGTCTGGTGATGTTTGCTCCCTACTATTTATAGGACTCTGGCAACCTTAGCTCCTGCTGCAAAGCTCCCTCCTGGTTGCACCATCCAGCACTCAAGATAGTCCCCAAACTCTTTCAGCTGCTTGAGGAAAACAATGATTTCCTCTCTTTCTCTAGGTGGTTTCTCCTGTTCAAGAATGCAGCAGTTAGAAGACCAAGTGGCAATTGCTATTCTGCTGTTCACACTCAATTGTTAAACAAAAGAGAGAAAATAAACAAACAAACAAGTACATTCCTCACAAGAGAAGTCAGGGCAGGAACGTTTTCATCTACTTAACTTCTATGAAGGTATCTTGGTAGAATCAATTCTGACATTTACTGCAAAAGTTCGATAATGTTTGTATTAAGGTGTGAGAATAGGAGTTTGCTACATTTGCAAGCAGAAAGCTCTAACAATATGTACTTGGTAACATTCCACCAAGCAGATTGAAAACATTTATCTAAGAGATTTGGGATGTATTTGATGAATTTATATTCTGCCTATGGTTTTATTTAATTTTTAGAAGCACATCTATTTCTCAGGTATCCAATTCCTTAATTAAATGGGTAGAATAAATGATTCTTAAAACAATCTAAACAATCTAAACTTCTACTGGCATATGGTTAAGTATCACCAAATTCTCTTCATTTTGAAGAACAGAATATATTTGTATCCTTCTCTTACACCCACAACGCATAATACCTGCTCAATCACCAGCACTAAGAGAATTTTAACCTTTGAAAAAGATAACATGCATTGTACTCTTTGCGTCTCTAGTTAGTCCATGGTTACATCTACTCAATATGGTGTCAGTCCTCCGCCTACAATGGGACACCACTTTCAATTAGTCCCTTTATTTCTTCTTACAACGCCTGTTCTCATTGACCATGGAACCTTTGATCTGTGGATTTATGATAGTCTAATGCATATCTCTCACTGGAAAGGTTGCCTTATTTATCCCTATTGTTCTTCTGTCAAAAGACAAGCTTACAAAAAAAATTAGCTCCCTTTAAGACAGGAAGGAAATAGCATTTGTTTAACACAACAAGAGACCTTTCAGTACCTGTCTAGTGCCCTTGACCAACATGCTATTATGGTTTCTCAATATGCTGGCTGCCCCTTGCCTGGCTGCTCATTTCTGATAAGAGATGCCAACTCCCTGGAGTGCCATTCAAAGCCAAGAGCAAAAGGCAAGAGACCCAGGAGGGTTATTTTCAAAGGCTTGTGAACGAAGTGAGACATTTACATGCTTTTGCAATTACTTTCTGAAAAAAACCTGTAAAAGACAGCATTTAAATTGTGGCAGTGCATAACTATCATTGGTAGAAAAGCTTGAAAAGAAGATATCTCCTTATCTGCACTATTCTCTATGTTTTTTCCAAGAGCTTAGCCACAATTAAGAAATACTTTGCTGACAGCTCAGGCTCACTACAAAATGTACATGGTATTTTGTAATAGATATATAGTAATACTCTTGAAAATACTACTCGAAGCTAATGCACTGCTGTAATCTTGTCACAATCTAGTAAATAACTGATGTAATTGCTGCATGTTTTCATTTTCAGCAGTTTTGACAGATGTTTTCATATTGCCTTCCTTAACATTATCTGTATTCCATACTGCAATAAAACTCCAATGGTCACTAATGGCACACCCTGCTAAGACCAAAAAAAAAGCCACTAGCAAATCCACAGAGATATCTTATACTGTGCTTGGATACTTCTTACATTAACACAGTACACTCCAAATATGTGCCATTTTAGATAGAATGGTTCTGGTATGAATTATGTAGGCTCTCTGGAATTATAGCTTTGAAAACTGACAACATTAAATTCAGCTCTTCATCCAAGGCAGATACATTGCATTTCAGAGTTCAGTCTTTGATGTTGCAGGTCACTTCAAGAATGGAGATTTTCCAGTTTTCTTGACACGCCTAGTCAAGACCCCTTAACCAGTTTTGGTTTTTGTTGTGGCATTGCACTTCAACTTTTAAAAATACAGCCTCAACCTTTTAAGTTACACAAGCATGGGATATAGAGGGAGAAAAGCTAACTAGTTCAGTCCTTCATCGAGATATGTCCAGCTGTGGAAAAAAAATCATTTTCATCTCACATATGGGGTTAGCCAGTTGCCTAAGCAACTTACTGAGCTGGAACCTTATGCAGTTAATAAAATACCTTGCCACTCAGATCCTAAAATCTTATCACTTACAAAGATGAAAGATTGGCTGGTATTTTTGTGGAGAATTTCGGTTTGCCGTTACCATATACTTTCAGAATACATTCTGGCCAAATGGGTCACAGCACCAATATACAAATCCAAGTCTTTTATTCGAATTACTGTTTGTTATTTTGAATGGGCAGCAAACAAAGCAACAAGTAGCGTATTATTCTTTTATGCCTATTTCAAAATGGCATGCATACGTTTTACATTAAGTCAGCTTGGCAAAACTCTTTTCATGGATTCTAAAGCAGAGAGACTTAAAAATTTTCATATGGTACACAGAATAGATATGGTGACCCTTGTAAATGGCAAGTTACTACAATTGTTAATAAGATTTAAGAAATGCACGAATACTTCTATTATATGTGAATGTGGTCAAGCTGGCTAAACTAATCTAAAATGTATGAAGATGCAATTTATTTTAAGAGCCATATTTTATAAACCTCTATTCTGATGTATACATACCTCTGATTTCATACATTAAAGTGGGCTGCCAAACAATTTTGGACAACATCAGGGCTGACTGATGCTGTCGAGTAAACAACTGTCATTTGCCAGTGCTCTGAGGTAGGATTCCTCAGTGTAGGAGCTTTGGGCAGTAATTCTGTAAGCAAATACAATAACTGATGTTACGAGTCATGTTATGCATTTATCTTTACTTGTCTCCAATCTACGTTTTTCTTTACCAGCAGGCAAAGCACTAACAGAAGTTCTCGTAGGCAATGAAAGCTCTGACCAAAGCTTTCAGATGAACCTTTTAAGGTTCCTCATAATTGCTGGAAAACAGAGTGGAATACCAGAACCCAATGACTGCTGGATGACAACACTTCAACAGGCTTGAAGGAGAAAGCAATAGAGGACCAGATGCAATAAGGTCTGTGTGGCCTCGAAAAGACTATTACTATTCACACTGAAAAGCACAGTAAACATATTTGCTGTGCTGGTAGCTATAACAGCACTTCATAGAATATGAAAGCTCATTCTGCCATTGCAGAATGGTTGGATCTAGTTTAAGAAAAAACAAAAAAACCCAACAACTTTTCAAAGATACATTCACACAATTTATTCCTCTCTGGTAAAACCTAGGATAAAGGACTACTTTTTGTCACACCTTCTGTTTATTTTGACAGGAATGACTGTCACATTCCTACTAACCACTGATCTCTGCCTTCCATAATGAGCACAAGAACTTATCATCATGCTTCAGTGCAGTTTCCACTACTCTGTCTAATAATGAACTTGTAACTATCTTCTGAAACACATAATAAAAGCTGAAAACCTTTGAGAGGCTGCACACCAGTGTTTTCACTCTGAAAAAACACATTTGTGTGGACATAACATATACTCACTTCTTGACTAGTCTAGATAACGCCTCACCACAAAATTAAACTTATTCCTTCAAAGGTTCTTGGGGGAAAAAACCAGAATTCTTTACAATTTACCAATAGTTATTGAAGCTATGTATAATTGAAGTTATTCAAGATAAGAGTTGGTATGATTACTCTCTTAATTATGTAAAACAACTCAAGAACTGACTCTTGTGTATGCTATTAAAATCTAATATATGCACATGCTGACTTTTTTTCCTATTAGATTCTTCTCCCTTTGAATAGAGATACCTCAACAGAGAATTTTCACTTGCTGGACCCACTTTTTGACTGAAATTTGACCATTTTTCCTTAATCGAGCGCTAGAATCACTGTATAGAACTATTAAGCTAGGAGCAAAAATAATGAAGTTCAAATTTTACCTATTATTTCCTGTGTACAAAAATGGGAGAAACAATTAAAAGGAAGTAATAGAAGTTAAGCTTTGGATATTAAAAACAGAAAGAACAGAACTCCAGACACATGAGTTCTGCTTCAGCCATAGAAGTTCACAGTGGAAGGCAATAACTAGAGGAAGGACTGAAAGATAAAAGTTAACCACAGGTAAACAGAAAAATTTCTTAATTCAACTTCCCACTCACCCTGCTTCTTTCTATCCTGCAGGATACATACATAAAATTAGCGAGATCAACCACTACATTTTATATATATAGTTGTTCTTTAAGCTTTTGTTGTAAAAAAATGCTGCTCTGATCACTTTCTTACCCTACTCTTCAGGATCTATGAATATGCCAGGGAACCAAAAAGAAGAGTGATTACAGTTGAAACTGGTAAATCAAAGCAATCTTTAAAACCAAAAATAAATCACATACAAAAATTACAGTATATGTGTGTGCTACAACTTAAATGTATTGAAATATGTTTTGGTTTTTACTATTTCTGGCAATTGCAGAACAGGCACATTCCTCTTCTTACATGTATCATAGCCACTATCCTGAAGGCTCATGAAGAATAAGAAGAACAATGAATTGCATAGGTTTACGGTGCAGAATAAATTACACCAGAGCTATTCTAATTCAAGGATTCAAGGAGCTTTGCTTGTTTTCCAGTAAAGGGTAAGGGTAAGTGATCTTTACATCATTAAAAGAAATGGTACCATCAGATCATACATTTTCCCCGGAGAAAAAAACAAGATGCAGCAAATATACATGATCAAAACATTGACTTTTCAAAACACAACAGAATGATAGCTACAGTTTGAGGTGTATTCCAATGCCTTTGACAAGAGCTAGAAAATCCAAACCACTTCATTAAGCCAATTTCTCTCTGTAGTATTCACCACCCTTCAGAAAACTGTTACACAATTTAAAACCCAAATGCACCTTAAAGAATACACTAATCACTGGCCACTCTGTAGATTATGGTAATTAACTGAATCAAGATCTTCCCCTGAGTTTTGGAATCAGCTTCTTACTCAGCTGCTACAATGTCAACAGCTGGCACGAATTACTGGGAACATTTGGTTAACTGGATAATAGTGAGAACAGCCTGTGGAAGGTCCAAATTCTACTTCACTGATCTCCTTTGATTAAAAAATGTATCTCATTAGATCCTTTTCTTTTTAAAGCAGTAACAACACTACAAAGATGGGCTGCTATTTTATTCCCTCATTATGTGCAAACAATGTAACTGTATAACTCTCAGTTGTTGCATGGATTAGTGTAACCAAAGCCTCAATTCCCTATAATTTAATAATGCAACACTGAGTCATCCTCACCCATATCACATCCCTCTCTTGGCTGGTGTGGAAAGGTTTCCTACTCTGAATACACTTTTCTATTTGCTAGCAATTCACTGGCATAGATCGCAGTAACAAATCCCCTGAATTCTGCTTTCCTCTAACTTACTAAAGAAAAATTTGGAAAACCAAGCCTTCTCCAAACCACAACTTTTTTACAACATCAAGTGGTATTAGTACAGACCATACAACTTCATGATACCTGCTGTTACTTTGTTCTATTATTTGCTTTGTGCCTTTGCAGCTATCAATGTAAGAACCCAATTCACATGGATCAACATGCTCAAAAGTGGTTTTGTACATGGTCTCTAGTGGGTCCAAATTCAAGAAGTATCTTTGTCTCAGGAAGTTGTTGGGAATGAGCACCTTTACTAGGGGATCTTTTTCCAATCAACAGGTAACAAAGAATCTAAAGAAAACAGCTTCTCAGATTCTCTTTGGAGAGCTTCTCAAATCAAGCCTGATATGAAGCAATTATCCTATTACATCCAGGCATTAACAAAACCCCCAAGTATTTAGGTAAACTCCATGTGTGTTAGTTAGTGCATTCAGTCACAGCTGTCCTTGAAAAATACTGGATTATCTACTGCCTCCCCTTCCAAAACCAAACATTGAGAGTGTTGGCTTTTTTCCCCATCTTTGATAGAAACAGCACTGCAACTTTTGAGGAGAGGATTAGTCCAATGTAATATTATAGCTAAAGATAAAAAAACAAACTAATTTTTTTTTTTTTAATTTTTGCTGAGACTATTCTCAGATGTTGGCTGCATTTTAATAAGCAACATGTTAGTATCAACATCTGGTAACTCAGTGCTACAGTAACTCATACTTTTGCTGTGAGCTACCAAACAGATGTTACTGAAAGGCTTTTTAATTTAGAAGGTCTGGTTCCATAAAATTATGCTGTGTATTCATTAAGTCACATTTGTATTATATTGTACTTGATGGGGATAACAAGAAACACAAAACAGTATTAGAATTCATGCATCATCACTGTTACAGTGAGAACCATTGCTTGCATGTCATCATTTTGCAGAGAAAGCAACCTAAGCGAAGGTCAAGCAAGCAGGATAAATGTGGCTACTTTCTGGATCTTAATCACGCCAGCCATAAGTAAGTCACCTTTAGAAAGGTAGTTGATCCTTGCTGTAGGGGCTGGAATTTAATAGCAGGCAGTTGTGGCAGGTAAAAGTTACAAGCAGCTGTTAGATTCTTTGAGATTTTTATACACACACACTGTTGCAGTGATTTCCAAGAGAATTTGTACTATGACAGTAAAGACTAACGTATACTGTTGGGAGAACAGGAGAGAGAAAAGAATATGTTATTTTTAAAATATATTTTTTTCCAGATACTGTGTTCTGTAACTTGAAGAAAAATAACACACACCAGAAAAAATGTTTATGGGTAGCCCTTTAAAAATATAAGTCCTTATTTAGAAAAGCTGTGAAAGAACAGAAATCCTATATAATAGATAATTTATTTCAGATTTAGACATTGCTCTCCAATCCACACAGAAGCTGACTCCACAGCTTAGGGCTTACTGAAGAATTACAATAACAGGCAACAAATGGCTAATTTCAGGTCTGAAAATATTCTGCAATTAAACTCCTTAAAGATTACACAATAGAAAAGGAAAACAAAAAATAGGTTTTTTAGGACACTTAACAATTGCTCTACTGCAGGAAAATGTGGGCACCAGCAACAGAAGAGGAAAGGTTCACTTGAGAAATTCTGAGCTCCCCTCCAGCTGCTTATTCCTACTACAGGCAAAAAACACTTTTACCCCAACAAAAAGTTGTCCAGTTGGTAACAATGAAAAAGAGGAAAACTGTCAGCAATGTTTTGTGAGGAAACATAGTGGAGAAGATCCTACTACTGTAGAAGATCCTACTAATTGCCTAAAGCAAAAGGGAAATCGAGAAAAGAATAGTTGTGTGCTTTAATGCAGATAAAATGAGACAAAGGCAGGAAACACTGTCCTTCCCTTATCCAAAAAACTTCTTAATGAAAGGTCAAGTATAGCCATCAATCAAGATAAGGAAGAGACACCAGAGAGACGACCTTCTCTGAGGGGAAACAAGTATGTATCAGATAGCACTTTTACTCTAATGTAGTCCTTCTATATGTGAAAGGACAGACAATTTCATGCTACCTTTTAAAAAAAGAATTAAGCACTTTATATTGAAGAAAATCAGACATGCAAAGAATTGCAGCCATGGAAAAAATTACTTCAAAATTGGTGAGGACAGCAATGGAATTGTATTCCTCATCACTCCTGTAGTTTGGGCACCTGGCTTAGGAGAAGCATCTCCTAGGGTCAGCCACCCTCACTCCTTTGTTAACTGATACGTTGCCGGACTCATTTACATGCACTTTACACTTCTGTTTTAAAGTTTGTTGCTTTTCTGGAAGAGAATAATCCATTTTCAGTCATGCTTGCCCTCACAATGACAAAATCAGTTTACAATATTCCCCCTGTGAATTATGCTTATGATGTCATTTTGGGGATAAAAAATTGGATTATGTGGAAATGCACCTAAAGTAGATAAAATAAATATCTTTCAAAATCAAATGTGACTATAAGTACTTCAGAAGACACACACCCTTTGTTGGCTTTCTCAGACAACAACAGTTCATTTCTATTTCTAGGGCTAGTTTTAAAACATAAAATTGTTTCAATATTGCTCTTCAGAAAAAAAACACGTTTACCAGCTCTCGAGGTAGAAAGGCCTCATCCTGACGAGCAACAATCAGACAGACAGTTTCTCCTTGCTTTGTGCTCCTCAACATAGCTACAAGCTCTTCTTGAGTCCTGCCAGTAATGTCCCATCCATTCACCTACCAGACACAAAATAACAGAGAATGTCGTATCAGTAAGTAAAGCTGTCTTTTGTCATTCTCCTCTCACCTAACACAGATGTCATTCAGAAAATGAGACCAAAGAAGAATTAGCAAGAGCTCCCACACTGTCTTCCCTCTGGCCCTGCACAAATCACTTAACCTTTTTTCCCCTCATTTTCACCATCTATTAAAGAAGCTCTGTTCTACTTACCCACCTTGCAGGGGGTTTTAAGAGGCTTAATTAGTTTGTAAAGCACTTTCAAGATGAAAGGTACAGAAACAAGGCCTTAAGTATTAAAACTGTTTACCTTAAGAGCTGTTTGAGGTTAGTAAGTAGAAATAACCCATTAGATAATGAGATTGTAAGTCACAGATATCTGAACATTTTAAACAGCCTGATTTGACTAACTTGACCAGAATTTCCTTAAAATGACTAATTAGTTCCTTCAATATTAATCAAAGATTGTTTTGGACAAGGCTAAAGGGGCAAGACAATGTTTTGTCTCTGAAGTGATACATTTATATGCATTAAGAATCAAGGGGTTACCAGTTCCCCCTTGTTCAAACAGCCCAGGGACCCTTGTGAAAAGCACCTTTTTCAAATCACCATGCCAAATACCTGTTGACAAATAGTAAAAAAGGTCACAAGACTTTTTTTAGAATGTGGTCAACAATTGTAAATCCACAATTCCATACATCAGCAGTACCTATACAGAAATAAAGGTTTGAGGCTGAAACCATCAATTAATAGTGAGCAATGCAAACAGAAGAGATGTTTATCCTAACCTCCAGGATTCTGTCTCCGGACTGCAAACGACCATCTTTTACTGCTGCACCTTTCGGTAAAATATTCTTCACAAAAATTGGGCCAGGACCATGCACTGAAGAGTCTCTGGTAACCACAGTGAAACCAAGTCCTTCTGGACCTGTGTCAGACAAAAAAACTCCAAAATATAAATTTCAACAAGCAAATAATGATCCTTAAAAGTGAGTAAACAATGTCAGCAATATGTCACAGACATGCATTTAGGTTAGCTCTTAAAAGAAAGCAAACAAAACACTGTAAACGTAAGTTTATTTTCTGCCTACTCTAGAGAAGAATTCTAACAATATTAGAATACATGCTCAAATATTCCAGCAAAAGCAGTGGATGGAAATACTTTTGGATAGCCTACAAATACAAATTTAATAATAAAGCAGCAAGAAATTGCATTTTAAAGCATTTATCTTTTGTCTAAGAACAAATCAGAGCAATCAGAATTGTTTAATTATGAGCACAAATGGATTTAACAGGTTTTATTCCAACTTGGTGAGAAGTAGAAAATGTCACAAGATTTAATGCAAAAGCTGCTGACAACACACTGTTAAGTAATATTTCAAAGCTTCCATAAGGGAAGTTATTTGCTGCTTGGAAATGAACAACCTTAACTGTTAACAAATAAATGTTTTAGCAATCAACAGGAGTAAAATCAATGTTAGCAGGTATTGCTTATAAACTACCAAAATCACCCAAGAATAGCAGTGGCCATAAAAAGCTTTTTATGTAAAGCAGAATTGCTACCCATGTGATAGTTTTCAGAGGTAACATCATATAAGTAACACATCTCTGTGATTTCTAAAAATACATACTACTGTTTCAAAATCAGAAGAATTCCATCTGAAATGGAGAAAATTTTGAAGGAAGTTTTGTTAGTGTGAAGCTGAAGAGCTTAGAAGTAAAAATGAGTTAACAAAAATTACTAAATGACATCTTTATTACATTCATGATGTGTTAAAAGAATAAACCCACCATTTTTTAAAAGAGGCCACTTCTAGTATCAAACTTAACTCTCAGCCACATCAGAGACAAAAATTAAACAGAAAATATACATGCTAATTTGGGTCTGCTTAAGCACATTTTACTACAAGTCCATAGATCTGCTACTCCACACAAAGACAAACAGTTACATGGAGCAGCAATTAAAGATACACACAAAAAATTCAGCCTACTGACAGATGAATAAATACAGATGGAAAGAAATGGTTTGTAGAAAATAAAAAAGGGAAGGACAGATAAAACTGTGGTCAACTTTTAGGATAATATGAAACAAAACAGAGCATATTTTAAAACATAGCTTTAAAGGGATGTTGGAACAGTGCTATGTTCAGCCCTGAATATATAGCAGTTCTGAAGAAAAATAACAAAGGTCACAAGTTCAAATTTCTCTTCCATACTTCCAAAATGGCTGAACCATCTCTTAATGGTGTATGTTGCTAATGAAATACTTTTCATATCACCAACCCAAATGTTTTAAAAATCTAAGTCTGGGTAACACACATCCACATTTTTCAAGAAAGCTCACTGTTTGAGAACGTTTATGTTAACATTCCTTAACCTCTTAGATGTTTCAGAACTTACAAATAACTTGCTTGTACTTCTAATGGCACTAAACTAGTTAAAAGTTAAAGACATCGCTATAGAGAACATGATACAGATTAAATTCTGTAATTCCAAAAGACTTACCTTTTTTCAAGTCTATCTTTATTTTCTTTGCATTTTTTTTATTGCCAAAACCCATAAGGGGAGACAGTGAGGGAGAGGATGATTTAGATGACTTTCTACCCAGACGTGGGAGGTTAGGGCTCTTTGCTTGCAGTGTTGCATGTCCACCTGCCTCCATGCTGCTTGCTCTAGAAAGATGAATTGTTTTCAGAGCAGGTTTGGGATGAACAGGAGGTGGAATCTTCATTTTTTGAACTCCTTCTTCTCTGTTATCCAGAAAACAGAGAGGAACAATAGCAGACTTCTCATACTGTTCTCGATTACATGGAGGAAGGACTTCCAAGATGACACTCTGAAATTTCATTGCCTGACGGAAGATGTCCTGAGCCCTTTAAAAAAAAGGTACAAAACTCATATAACAAAGCAGAAAATTTGGGCAAAGTCTGAAGTAATTTACAGAGAATAAGTAAAAAATGTATCTTAAAAACAAAAGATATAACTTCACCTTCAGAACTATAGAATACTTTTCTAAAAATTGCTCATGAAATAAGATTTATAAACTACAGTATTTCCTTATATTTAAAGAGAACTGCACAGAGCTTCCAGGGCTTCAGGATTCCAGGGCTGCTATGAAATCCTGCCAGCCAGAATAAACTAATTAACACAACTCTTCATGTGAGGGGTGCATTGAGAAGGGAAGTTCTGATGGCAGACGCTCATCAAAAGACTCCAGAAGTTATTGCTTGCTATCTTTTTTTCAAGTGTTTGTTAGATAAGTTCTTGTTGGCATTGAGGCACTCTGAGCACTTATGATCTGTGGGATACATCTTCTCTGAGCCAGCTCACAACTCCATCCTGCTCGGACTTGGTCTGGTTGATCCTGCTGTGGCAGGGGGATTGGACTGGATGATCTTTCCAAGTCACTTCCAATCAGTGATGTTCGATTCTGTGACTTGGTCTAGGTGTCCTGCTGTGGCAGCGAGATTGGACCAGGTCCATTCTGATACCTGATGATTCTATGATAAGTACAGCCTAATGGACAGTCAGATTCCTTCTTCTGATGCAAATGTTGGCTGATTCCACCAATAAAAAAAGATGAAGGTATGGAATACATAGATGCCTTCAGAACAAATACAGCGATTGCAAACAGTGCAACAGAAGAGGATGATTATATTGGGTGTATAGACATCAGAAGAAAATCCTGCTTTCTGGAAAGATGAAACTATTTGTGTGTTTCTACATAAGTGGATAGATAAATAGGTAGATGTTACATCTTTCAAGTAGCAACCACTTGCTAGAATGGTTATGTGGACTTTGTTTAATCAATGCCTATGTGTTCAATTGCAGAAACTGTGTTAGAGCATTTAATCAAATTGCACACCTTGAAGTGGTAATAATACGGTGTTTGGGCTCCCACACAAGATAAGTTGGCCAAAGCAACTGTTCATAAAGCCTTATTATGAATAACTTGTATTTAGGTCAATCAAATCATTGTAGGAACCCTGGATTCTAAAGGCACAAAGGTGACTTTATAATTTCCCCTCCTACCTTCTGATGAACTGGACAGATTTTCTTCCACATTGCAGAAGATAACTTGAGTACAGACAGAAATCATAGCTTAAGCACATTTTCAGAACTCCTTCATAGTAGAACTGGGTCAAAAGAGGAAGTAATTGCCACATAATTTTGTTTTTAAAATCACGGGGTTGCTTTGGAGAACAATTTATACATCTCCTGCCTTTTTGTGGCAAGTCTGTCAAGCAGATAAAGTAAGTATTTCACTGAAGCTTTGGCTTTGAATTTACAATGAGTTATACAACAGAAGATGATGTTGAAACTACTTCCAAAATAAACAGGTTTTGACACTGATAGAGGCACCACAAACATCAACATCTTGGACACACACTACTGTTTTTCCAGATCAAAAGAGCTATGAAATATCTCCACCTTACCGCTGTAGGTAGTAGAGGGCAGAAGCTCTTTTGAGAGGGTGATTGCAATGAAAACACTGAAGTCAAGGGCAGTCTCAATGGATACTGCTGTGGGAAAGACCCATCTGGGCTACTCTGAATATATGTGTACATGAGTTAGAATAATTGCATGGACTGGAGAAGCTGCCAGAAGAGAAACCTCAAAACGGAAAGAGAAAGTTAGCAGGGAGAGCGTGTAGGAAGGCATTCTTTTGACACCATCCTCATGAGTAATGTTTCAGGACTGTCCTGGTGTGTCTGCAGGAGTTGTAAGGTTTCCTGCCAACCTATATAGTCTGAAGGTTTCAAAGGGCATGTCTTACCCTGATCATAGAAATTGTGGCATGCTCCCAACATAAAGATGTCAAGTCTTAACCAAGTATCTTTCACATCCTGTCTTCATCTTTGCAAGTAGCCACTTGGTTGTAGCTTACAAGGTAATTTAGTAATTCAGGAGATTAATATTTTAATTATATGAAAGAGAAAATATACGTTCATCTTCAAACAAAAAATAGTGGAAATAACTATTGGAAACATCCTGTGGGAAAGGCTAAGTGCAGTCTTCAGGGGCAAAATAACTGGAAACACATCAAAGAGAAAAAATAATGGATGGAGAAATTCACATTTCTTGAGACCCCAAATGCATACATTAAAGAAATAAGGGAGTCAATTAAAAGAGGGACTGAAAAACTGCAACACAACAGCATGTAATTGAATAGATTAACAGCAAACCAAAATGCAGACCAACAGTCCCAATATATAAAATGATTATAAACATGGGAATACAGAAAGTAGGCTGTTGCTATTACAGCTGCAGAAGCAGTAATCATCAGGAGCAACACAAGAAAGTCTCTGCTGAAAATGAAGATGGTATGTAACAGTCTCTGCTAAGCTGCTCTTTAATGATTATGAAGAACTGTCATTTTGAAACTAGCAAACAGATTTTTCTCTCAAAGAAAAATATAGTAACTATTTCTAGGTTGATAGTCGTTGGGACAATACTTGATCAGATCCATTACAATTACTGCATTTCTGTAACTTGGATTTCTTTCAGGTTACTACAGTTATGTCTTGTCAGATAAAAAAAAAAATTGAAAAAAAATCACCTCTGCTTACTTTAACCATTCACAACAGTAAGGGAAGAAGATGATACAGAAGGCTATTCTGGAAGTTTCAGCAGAACAATGTAATAAGTCATGGGACTAGGCTAGAGCTTGTCCAAAATACAACCACAGAATGGTTTGGACTGAAAGGGACCTCCTTTAAAGCTCACTTTGTCCAACCTCTTGCAGTGAGAGGGACATCTTCAACTAAAGCAGGCTGCTCAGAGCCTTGTCTAGCCTGATCTGGTTTCCAGAGAGGGGGCATCTACCACCTTTGCAAAGTTTAATGCAGTATTTATAACTATTTGAAAAATCTAGTAACCTTACAAAAAATATTCAGAGTCCTTCAAACCACAAGTATCTCTTAAAGTCTTTGAAAATCCAGTTACATTCTGAAGAGAATACAAAGGAGACAACAAATTTGTAAACAAAAGAACACACATGATTTTGAAGAGAGATTTTGATTCAGGCAAAATCTTGTTTGAAGATCATCTATATTCATTACAAAACTGTACAGGTGAGGCAATGAACATTTTAATGTTAACAACCCTTATGTTCTGATAAAGTTCTGAGATTTCATGCATAAGTGGAAGAGAACGGCATGCACTATACCAGAACAGAATACATTTACCACCAAATATGCAGAAAGCAGTAACATAGAAATCAGGAGGCAAAAAGCATAGCCTCAGAAACAAGGTAATGCCTATCCCTAACAGAACTGTACTGCTTTTAAGCAAACCTATTATGCAAATATTTATCTCTAATAGCAAAATTACATATTTGATTTTAGTCTAGAAACCTTGAACATTTGGCTTACTGTTTAGAAAGTTAAGCCCCAATTCCTTTGAGATCTCAATAGGTTTTTGATCTATTATAAACAATCACTCAGCTGTCTAAACATATGGATTCAAAGTAAAAACAAATTACTGTTTAATTACTACAGTAAATATCTGTGAAATTTGAGAGGCTATTCTTTTGTGCAACAGTCATATTAATTCACAGCTGATCAAAGCCTTCTCTTACTTAAAGTCATTTGAGATAGAGATTTCTAATAAAAGTCCTAAGAGGTGAGACTTACCACTCAGCTCAACTAATCATAGTCTGACAGAACTGGTATTTTAAAAAAATTAAGTGCTTATAAATTCACAACATCAAAAAGAAACTTAATTTCATTTGCAAAAGAACATTAAAAGATGCAGAATCACACAATTATTGAGGCTGGAAAAGACCTCTAGGATCAAGTCCAGCCTATGACTCAACATCACCACAACCTAGACCATGGCACTAACCACGCTGCAATGTTGACTCATTCTGAAGGTCTTACAAGAAAAAAAAAACATTCAAAAAAATAAGAGAAGAATTAAAAAAAAAACCAAGATAACTATTAAAAAAGCTTACTGCTATTTAAATTAAATAAGCACAGTAGGCTTACTATGACCACAAGAAGATTCTTCCTCTCAAATTTCACCTTACTTGGAGATTTCAGAAAAAAAGTTACAAAGCTCTTGCCAGGCAACAATTTTACAGGCATTTTAACAGAAATAAGAATGAATCCCTTTGCATGAATCACTAAATAAACACACTAACACACTTTGCATGAATCTCTAAAGAAAATCCTACTTAACACTATCAGTAAACCAGTGCTTACTGTGCAAAGGTTTTATCTGTAAGGTCCACATTGTTAATCTTCACAATGCATTCGTTTTCACAGAAAAGCCCATCACGCCTAGATCTGCTATTTTCTTCAATATCACGGATGAAGAGTCCCAGCATCCTAAAAGATAAAGAAAAGTTAAAACTATCCTTATTCTGCTGGTATAAATTTATAGCAATTAAAAATAGACATTAATCTCTACTGTGGATGAGCTAAAACAGACCATTATGAAGTGCTTAACCCAGAGAAAGGATTTCCAGTTCACTCTTTAACTAAGAGAGAGGGAACTGCAAGTAACACCAAGAAAAATGGCTGGACACTAACACAACAGTACTTATACAACTTTAGGAAGCATTAAATCCTGTAGGTCATACATGGAGAAACAGAGGAAAACACCTGGATTTCTCCAGCAACTTAGGCATGACTTTTGTGTCATGAAGTAAGACTACACTAGTCCAAAGAAAATCACAGATTAAAAGCAATTTTCTACCAACTATAAGAACACATACAGGCATTAGAAAAAAGTACAAAAAACCCACAACTTCTACATCTGAGAAGTCTCAAACTTTTCAGTTGCTGAAGTCCCATGTTTTGCTACAGCAATGTTAGCTGTGCGGCAGGAGAACCTGCTACCAGGTTATGTGTCAACTGAAAACTCAGGTGCAGCACAGAAACTTCTGATAAATGCATTAATGGACAAGTGTGGCAAGCGCAGAGTTCAGTATAGCTAACTCTACTGGAAGCACTGGGCTATTTCTGACCTACCTGGAGCATCCCTGTATTGCAGACTTTGACTCACCATAGACATATCCAGTGATACCATTATAACATCCAAAAAACCCCAGACAACTGTATGGTTTTACAATCAAGTTTTCACCCCACACCAACATCAAGGAGAGTGACCTTTAGAGACCATTTTGTACCACTTATACTTCATAAAATATTAATGTGCAATTTTCAATGTGCCAGCACTCCCATCACAAAACAGAACCCTTGCATTTTTCTCAGATTCATGGCCACCCCTTGCATCTAAGTCTACTCAAGAGACTGACAACACACCATTATGTATTTCAAATGACATCATATTCACATACATCTGATTTTAGATTTTCTGTAAAATAAGATTTTAATTTTTTATGTATATTTGATTTCCAGGTAATATTACTTATTCAAAAAATCTAACAGAAGAAAAATATTTAATTTATCATAGAACATTTCTCTTGCACCCTGTGTTATCCTGCACTAAACAACCGAAAAGGACAGCAGTGGTGAGAGGCTATAGCCCTCTGATGGCAAACATCAAACTAAGTGGCAATTAAACCCTGAACCTTAAGAAATAATTAAATATAATTAAATTAAGAGGCAAATAAATACAAGCAGAGAAATAAAAGAATTTACAAATTACATCAGTTGGTCACTAATCCTACTGTGCTTAAATGCTGCATCCATATAGATGCTTGCAGATAAGAACTGTGTACTTGTCCGAAACTTTTATGTACTGTAGCACCTGAAGAAGTGGCTTGAGTTATATACTCTGTGGCTGCTCAAATTCATGGCTCTGTTACTTTTTTCCACAGCTTCAACTGCAGTATTATTTTCATGCACTATTAAATTTTTATTTTCTTTTTACATTATAACTGCAAAAGGAAGGGCAAAAATATTTCTATTACTTCTGTAGTTTCTGTATAAAATAGATTTTGTAAATTAATACAGTGTTGTAACTACCCGCTGAAAAATTTTGCTTGGCAGTACTGCCACAATAAAGCCATTATCTTACTAGAAACTTCACAACTGAAATACCAGACCAAGTTAGTCATGTGAAATGTGTCTCCATAAATTGTATCTTGCTATTAACAAAATTAAAAGAAGCTCTTCTGCACTTTCTCATGCTGTGATGAGTTAAAATATATACACTAGTCTCAGGCCTGGACTAAGTAAGAGGGACAAGTGAATTAAGTCACTCTAATGTTTCTACAAATGTATTAGTATGGTTCTGCCAAGGGTCACTAAAATTTCAAGACAAATATCTAAGCAAGTAGTCCATCTGTCAAAAAACATTTCTGCTCCAGAGGATGCCCAAAAGCATTTGTAAACAAGGACATATTAACATGCATGCAATGTAGACCAAAGGATTCCACATGTTCCTTCAAGGAGACCTTTAAAAGCTACAGCAAACACAATGACATCTTAGTAAAGATTGATTTTACTATCTTGCAATTTACCACATTTTTGACATGATTATCTAGAAGTACAGTGTACACATTACAAGAGTTATGGCACACATATAATGAAAAACTATTGTCTTCACAACCCCAGGTACCAGTACAGGCTGGGGACTGACCTGTTGGACAGCAGTGTAGGAGAAAGGGACCTGGGGGTCCTAGTGGACAGCAGGATGACTATGAGCCAGCAATGTGCTCTTGTGGCCAAGAGGGCCAACAGCATCCTGAGGGGGATCAGAAGGTGAGTGGTTAGCAGATTGAGAGGGGTTCCTCTGCCCCTCTACTCTGCACCAGTGAGGCTGCATCTGGAGTACTGTGCCCAGTTCTGGGCCCCTCAGTTTAAGAAGGACACAGAGCTGCTGGAGGGTGTCCAGCATAGAGTAACAAAGATGATGAAGGAAGTAGAACCCCTCCCTTATGAGGAGAGGCTGAGGGAGCTGGGTCTCTTTAGCTTGGAGGAGGCTGAGGGGTGACCTCATTAATGTCTATAAATATGTGCGGGGTAGGTGTCAGGAGGATGGAGCCAGGCTCTTCTCAAGGTCATCTGGTGATAGGACAAGAGGCAATGCATACAAGCTAGAACAGAGGAGGTTCCATCTAAGTATCAGAAAAAACTTCTTCCCAGGGAGAGTAACAGAGCATTGGAGAGTTGTGGAGTTTCCTTCTGTGGAAGGAAGACCCACCTGGATGTGTTCCTGTGCAACCTGTCTAGATGATCCTGCTGTGGCAGGGGGATTGAACTAGATGATATTTTGAGGCCCCTTCTGATCCCTAATGATTCTATGATTCATGATGGGGAAGCAAACCCAAGTGTCATTCTGAAGACAAACAGGCAGCCTGCAAAGCCAAGGACACAACTCAGACGCTCCTACAGGAGGAGGAGCAACTTTCTTCTTGTGATCATGATGACATTTTCCCAGGGAGCAGGTGGACCCTATTTTCCATTTTGGCAAATAGAACACTCTGAAGGAATTTAAGTCTGCTCTTGGCAAGAAAATATTTACACACTGACTTCTACAAGGCAATTCATATTCTCTGTGCTACATGAGACAACTAAAAAAATGTTTAAGAATTAGATGATTTTTACTTTTTCAGTAATTGTGTTACAGGCAGCCATTTTACTGTAAAACGGTATCATTTATGGCACTGGGAATATCCCATCCCTTACTCACGGCTGTCAGTACCAAATTAGCTTTCTGGTTAATTCTCCCTAGGTGAAACTCTAGCCTGAAATTTTTATTTTTCTTGTTATTTTATACATTTTTTTAATCTGAGTTATGTCACTTGGAAAACATTTATAATGAAACTGCTGACACAATCTTAACTACAGTACATCGATACAAGTATGCTGCTGTAATAGGCTTTTGTGATCTCAAGAGACTACGTAAAATCATTTATAATTAAAGTAATTGTATTGTAACAGCGAGAAGTTCATGGTATAGTGCACATTTTATAAATACTATACAACCAAATCTGAAAGATAGCTTGAATAATATGAGGCATGACCAGGCAAGCAATTATTTTTACTTTACTTGTCTGATATGTCATAAGGCAAGGACTTCGGAAAGAAATCCAACTGGAAAAAAATCCAGCTAGGAATTCAAACAAAACAAAATCCCACACAACCAATATCAAATCACACCCCCATAAAACCAGCCCAACACCATGAAAAACAGCTAACCCAGTAGCCCTCCCACATTTAATATTATGCTACTGTATAGTCTACTTCATTCAGAGAATTAAAGCAGAGACAATTACAAAACCATACATGAACAAAGGAATTGCTATTGTCTTATATATCACTTTGGTAATGAAGACACTATCATAGACCAACTTTCTTTTAAGCAACTCTTTCCCTTACTGTTGACCAGCAGGTATTTAAGAACAACCACAAAGAAATTCACTCTTACTTTTCTAGAGCAATGTCAAAAAAAATCTTACCTTCCACTCAAAGATGAAAAAAAGGGCACTACATGTATTCCTAAGGGTCCACCTTCCCCAGAAATCTCCACTGTTTTTGTCATTTCACTATAAAAAAGAACACAGAAGAACACATACCATTATGCTCTTTCACAGAATTCTAAAACCAAAATCCTAATTGACCCGACAGCAGAAAGAATAGGAAAAAATACTTAGAGCTCACTTAGGTGTGAGCTCTAAAATAAAATGAAAGGTAAAATGCCTAATAATTTCTTAATTTTTTTTTAGTTTATCACTTGTGTACATTGGAAAAGGCATCAACTACTAGACATTTTCATAAGTCAACCATTAAGTAAATTAACCAGAATATTAAGTCAGGAGAGACTACATCATTAAAATTAAGGTTACTCTACATGTTCTGAATTTAAGCTCCGCATGCACTGCTTCAGTCAATTTCCTCATGTGGCCACATTATAAACATGAAGATCACACATCTAGGACATCAAGCCAATAAGCATATTAGTCAAATCACAATTAAGTATTTCTGCCCTCGATTGCACATAACCTCTGTGACAAACAAAGAGCAAACCAAACTGTAACCAAAAGCACAACTCAGCTCATTTTATCAGCAAGTTTCCTTCCTCAAGTACCATTACTAAAAATCTCTACATTATCTCTGTCAGATTTTTGCAGTCTCATGGCCATGTGCTATTTCATTTCCTATCGAGCTAGCCTTACAGTGACCTTAACTCTATTCTGGGTGATCACAGTTGGAAAATTAAGGTACTTGATTTGGCTAGAACATTACATAAAAATAGATTAGATAAGAGAGCCGGATGGATAAATAGATAACATTTACAGAACATGAAAAATGGAACCAAATGGCCATTTTGCTTTGCTAATTCATGGCAGTGTATAGCTTAAGTGATGGAAGTGCAGGCTGCTGTTGAAAAATGACTTCTACCCTTCCTCCAAAACCCATGCAAAGGTTCTCAAAGAGTGCATATTTGCAACATGAGAAAGATGACCAAGGTGACTTTTCCACACCACACCTCTCTCCTGACCAAATTGTTTGCCACTAGTACAACTTTCTCTGGGATAAGCTAACTGATCTCTCATGGTCTTATGACCATGTGGTTCCATGAAAGAATCAGCAGCAATGCACAGGTATTAGACAGGAATCTGAAACCACTCTTGAAGTGCATTTAGATTGATCACAAGAACATATGGCACAACTCAGCCCTCTCACAAGGAGAACGATTACTGCAAATGATCTAAGACAAATTCCTCTATTGCTTCCTAATTAATAACACAGGGATATTGTGTGGCTTTTTGTTACAAACCTTCAACCAATTGCATAAATCCTAATCAGGAACAACTTCCCCAGATATAATAATTCTTAGCTCGGTCAGCTAAATGTGGAGTAAGATTGGAAAATTTCGTTTTGGAGTTTAGGGAAATGGGTGGTTCCTTGGGAGGATTTTTTTTCTAAACACTAGCACCAGAATGAGTTCAGATTCCATAAAAATAAATTGTACAGACCCAGAACAACAAACCACCACTGATCACAACATAACACATTTTTATGCTGCTATATTTATAACACAGGCATGATCAGCAGGCACTTCTTTGCTGATTTGTTGTTTCTTGTATTCCCCTCTCCATGAATCAAACAGGGAAATCCTGATAAAATTTTCCTGTAAGTTTCTTCAGAATTTTTTTTTCTAGTGAAACTGGCCAGATTGATAATCAGGGTGGTTACCAAAATATCAGAAACATATGCACAGGAATTGTCTTCTTTCAATTCCATCCTCTACTTCCTCCAATTCTCTCAACAGACCAAAAAACCCTCCAAAAAATAAAAGGCTACTTCTATTGTCTTTTGAACTTCTACATATGAGCAAATTAAGTAGCTAATCTTATAGATTCATAAACAGAGGTAGTGAATGAACTTTCTTTTGCAGAGGGAAAATTTAAATGTTATAGTTGTCCCCATATAACCCCGTGTTGCTGAAGTACTCCAGGGAAGAACTGTCTTCCTAAGCAACTGTAAAATGAATCAGGAATTTTCTTGAGGGCAATCACAACAGACAGGTTAGCTGTCATATGAAATCAATGCACTTGCAGTTATAAGTAGGCTTAAAGCCAAAGATAACATACACATTTATTTTTAAATCCAACATGAAATCCACACACCAAGAAAAACAGGTTTAACTATGAAAACAAATAGCCCACATTTACTTTTAGAACTAGTGTAGTACATCCTATTCTTTAGGATATGAATATACTAAAGCACTACATAGGCAGAATAAAAGCACACACTCTGTGTGTATATATACTTATATATTTATTAAAATATAAATAACAAATACAGTATGTATTTATTTTTATATATTTTATATATAGTGTATGTATATATACATTACTTTAGAATATTATTTTTTATAAAAAATTGTCAATTACTTTTCATTCTCAAACAAATGTGATTCTTTGTCACATCTGAGAAGATGAAACTGCACTTCACAGCCACTGCAATAGATTCTCGAGGGCATTTTATATATTTTATAATTATGAATACCTAACTCAAAAATTTAAAAAGCAATATAAATGGGATTTAGTGTTTTCCCATTCCCCCTTTTTTAGGAACCTCAAGGATTAAAGCCTTGAAAAAACTGACATCATTTATTCATGACATCCATCTTCCAACAGGTTTAATCTGAACTGCTGAACTCAAGCCATGAACTATTCCACATTGGCTTGCAGGTACTGGAGACAGTATTCAGAACAAGGAGTATCTTTCAGTGGGGTCCTATATGGGATGAATTGTAAAAAATACCACTAAATTCAACAGGCACAAGGAACACCAAGGTTCTAAGATTCCTGAGTTTGATGGAGTTGAGTCAAAAAACTGAAAGAACGGGATGTGAAAATGCAGGATGGCTTTCCACTGCTGTTTGATAACTGTGATATTCACAGTTGAGAGGGCAATTTATTAATTTTCTGCAATATTCAACATAATTAAAAAACAACCTCATCCCCAAAATTCCATTCCAAAAGTCTGTAACTTATTGGAGGCCTACTGCTGTTTTAAATCTCCCCTATGTAACTTACAAGCAATTTGCAGTAAAGGAAAAAATAGGTCTCGCCTATGAAGTCAGTAAAAAAGACCCAGAGGCCAACTGGCAGCTGGGAATGAGAGGCTGGTAGCACTGGTGAGCAATGCATGGACAGTGCCTCAGCATGCTACACTGCTAGGATCTCCTGCAGCTTCTTCAAGGAGCAGAAGGGCTTGTCCTTTCTGAGTTTGCAACCCAGTATCTAGAGAATACATATAGATACACCTGCATCTATGGGTTGTGGCTTCCAAGACCACTTTCAACACTCTACTATTGATTTTTAACCTGAAGAAGCTGTGATCATTGACTACTGAAATTCTTCATTGCTTGATGTTTATTGATTTCTGCCAGATTCTTTACAGTCTATCACATTTGTCAGGAAGGGGTGTCATGCATGTTAGTAAAATGTTGATGAGTACAGTTTAGGAAAGAGAGATAGAGACGATGGATGCGTGTGTGCAGGGTGCATGCATAGCAGTCCATTTGTAATGTGTAAAGCAAAATTTAAACAGAGTGCTGTGCATTCAGTGACGCATATTCAGTGGTGAATCAGTCTAGTCTCCAGATTGGCAGTGTCCTGGCTGTCAAATACTATAGCTCCCTCTCCTGAAAGCTCTATCAAGAATTAGCAGTTTGTCAGTTATGCAACAGGAAAGAATCTGTTAGCTGAAAGGTTTTCTGCAAACTATCCAACACTACTGAAGAACCAATCACATCACTGAACACACAGATGTTTTAAAGGGACTTTTCCCTCCAAAAATAAGCCTATTGGCATTTTGCAGCAGGACCTGGGACACCAAGGTGCTTTGACCTTCCTCAGATAGAAATCCTGGGAGAATCTTGGTAGATTTTCTCAGAGAAGGAAGCAGGTATAGCCTACATCAGATTGTTCTGTGATATACTGAAGACAGTACGCTGGAAAAAGCTGCTTTCTGCATGGGTTATTGGGCCAATCTTGTCATCATGTATATGTCACAAGAATCTACTGCATGAATAAACACAGATCAAGTATTTATCACTCCAATGGTATATTCTTTTGCTGTCTTAGTCTTACTCAACACTGACATGTAAGTCTTCAGCAGGATGAAGCAAAAACTAGGTAACTGGTTTCCTGGTATGTTTTTAAGACAAAGCACAGATTAGTAAACTGCTGCATCTGAAGAAAACTCTTAGCACAGGATGTTACCCTTGCAAACAGAAAAGCACAACAGATATGCTGAACCATAGAATCATTAGGAATCAGAAGGGACCTCGAAAGGTCATCTAGTCCAATCCCCCAATCATGCTTTGTGGCATTTTCGTCGACTGCATCCAAGTAAGAGGCAAATGAAATACCACTCATATGCAGAGTTGTCACAGATGAATTCATGGAACTGTGTTCCATTGCTTGTTCATCACTTTTATCTCCAGCCCCACCACCTAGTGCAGCTGTTCTAGGGGGTGCTGACATCTGGCAGAGAGCACAGGCCTACAGGTGATGTCAAGCAACTAAACAGACCAAGATGAAACATGTACTAATTTAGCCAAACAAAGAGAATGATGACTCTGTCCATGTACTTTTTCATACTAAACCAGTAAAGTTGATGGTAAAATATTTCTTCCAGATTCTTACAGACAGGTTTCCAGATTCGCCTGCCCAATAAAAGTTGTCATACAGCACACTTCCCACTCACTACCTTTCCATTTTCCAAATCTCTCCCTTCCTCTTTTAAACTATGTGTTCAAAGCTCTGACAAAAATGTCTTGAAGGCTCTGAAGAAGAAACTGGAGTTCACTACATTAAATAGTGTGAATACCTTCAACTGATTAAAATCTGAGCTACAACTAAATGGGGCTGGAGCACACCCACCAAGAAGAGACAGCAACTGAAGAATGAAGAAGCAGCTTTCAGTGCACAACTATGGAAAGTATCTGCTCTTTTTTAGAAGAGACAGGCACATTCCAGCAGCTCCCTTGTACACAAAACTAAACTATTGACAAAGTTTAAATATTTACAACAAAATTGTGTCAATCTTCCAGTTTCAGGCTTGAAGAGAAAGCCAATCATTCTCCCCTAACTAAAACTATTAATCTAGTAAAGATGCCACTGCAATTCATATTTTTTTCTGTGCTAAAATTAGTTTGTTCTTATGAGATTAAACACCTAAAGGTTTAGAGAGAAACCAGACAGCATGCAGGCACCAGATTTTTGTCTATTTTTTTCTTTATTTCAAGTTGTTCAAATTCTGTGTTGTAAGACCAATGAAAGACACAGTAGATTAAAAAAATAGTGAGAAGGGGGAAATGCTGCAGTTATGCTTTAATTATGTATCTACAGTGCTTAAACCAAAGAACTGACCCTGACCTCTGCTAAAAGGAAGTGGAGAGGCAGCAAAACAGAACATAATGAAAACACGTAATGAATTATCTATGCATAAATTACCCTTTGAGTTTCAACTAATCCACTGCAATTAAGCTAGACATCCTTTTCCAAGCAGATTTGTGCTTACTGTTCTCCAATACATTCTACAAAGAAAAGGAAAGTTTTCAAAACCAGTACTTCTGCATATTTTATGCTAAAGGATTCAATAGTAAAGGTGATGTAAAATTTCTACCTGGCTCCTGCACAGTATCAAGGCCTTGCTTGTTACTTTTAAAAATCTTTCAGTTCTAGTCCACAACATGAAGGAAATCAAGGAAAAAGATCAAATTTTATACACTGATGGCATTAGTTTGGCTTCTCTTACTCTGAACATCATCTTTACTAAAAAATTAATTTTTAAAATCCACTTTCAAAAATTACAAAGATGTTTTCATTAGTCCAATCTTTATTTCTTCATTTTAAAATCGTACCAGTGATGCACCTTTCAAGTCTCTCTTCTAGCAAAGTTCAACTCTCAAAAGGTTAAATTAAAATTTTTAAACTTCTGAGAGATACAATCCTGAAAAATTTCTCAATATTTTTATAGTGAAATACTTTAAGATAATCCCAGGAAAATAAATCTCCTATTAGACTGAGTAGAAGAGCTAAAATTCCTCCATGCTGCCACTCATTTAATTTACTCAACATGGAACTAACCTTGCCTACTTAAATCAGTGAACTGGTTTTCTTCACATGGAACAATTTTCCTACGTGAACAGCCTTTAACTTCAGCTGACTACGTTTCATAATCATAAAGTATTAACCATCCTTCCCTCTGAAACACCTACTACTGGCTGTAGTTAGAAAAGACACGCTGACCCCAGACAGATTGGTGCTCTAATGAAAACGTTCACATCATTTTTTTGAGGTGACTAGCTATGATTTTGCTTACATACTAAATTCAGTGCAGGAAGAAATAGATTCTACTGTAAGCAGCAGGGACAAGAGTGATTTTCTTTCTCCAGTGGAATGGAGTAGCTCACAGTTAGGCTAAAATATTAGTTTTATTAGCATCAATTAACTTCACGTGGCTTATTTAAATGAAGGCTTAAGGTATCATGACTTGGTGGTCCTTCATGGCCCTGACACCTCTGAAATATGACAAAAAAGATAAATGCACTTATCAGAACTATAAAGAAAACTGTTGTAAAAAAAAAAAAAGAGTGCAAAAGGAGTTAAATTAGATATTAAGATAACTACTGCTCTTCTAGCTTTGGTTTTAAGGGTTTTTTTGGCCAATGTTTCTCCTTAATGTACTAATCTCAGTCCAGATTAAAACAACGCAGTTTATCTCAAAAAGAAAAGAAAATAGGATGAATGCAAAAGGTTTTTTGTGAATACTTCGTTCTGGCCAGCTTTCCTCTGTTCCCTATCTGTTCAACACTTTGCTCAGACACCAGTTGTGTGGGCTCCAATCTGTACTCTTTATCATTTTTCCTTCCATAGTCCTCTGTGTCAAGACAGTTTGCAGCATTCAGCAAAAACCTTAAGAGATCTACAGAAATGTCAGTTTATTTTTGACTGTTTTACAATGTGCCAGACAAGGCCTGGCCACTGCAGAAAACTGAATACCTCTGAAATGTATCATTGAGGTCTTTTTCATTTTCAGCATTTCCAATGGCCACCAAAGTCAAGTTACAAAGGTTAAAAGCAAACGAGTATCATAATTTTCTTCTGAAGAACCCCAAACACAAGGAGTAACTTGTTTAACTCAATAAATCACAATATGCTTTCAGAAAATTCCTACGAGGACTAAATTGATCTAAAAAACCCAGTAACAGCATAAGGACAACAGTAAACATGAACATAGCATGTACTGAGCTTGATTAATCCTCATTACAAATTAAAGGATCAAGAGACAAATGAGTGCATATATTTGGTGATGCATAACAATTACCTCAGGTTAAACAAGCTGTGGAATCCTTTAGGAATATTCCATACGGAGAAAATAAGGATAAGCATTAGCAACTAAACTGACTAAGTTCTCTATCTGTACGATGAACACTAATCGGCTAGTCTGCAACTTGGAGGCCTGGCAGGTGCAGAGAAAGCTGGAGGAGCACTCCAGTTCCTTTTCATGATGAGAACATTCTAAACATAGATATTACTGCCAGCAGGCAAGAGGAAAAACTACAAAAGGGAATATAAAGCAGGTGACAAGTAGGCCTCCAAATGAGAGGAAACATGCAGACACATGAGTTGAAAAGCACGATGTTACTAAGATGAAAAAAACCTCTCATCAGAGAGAAGAAATGATGACTCAAAGATTAAGAGAAACTAAGAAATTAACTCTCTTGCAGGGAAAAAATGTTATTTTTGATGCAGGAAAAATGATCCTTGTACCAAAATCTTGACATGGCTCAGAAGACCACCAAGTTTAGAGTCCCTGATTTACACACTTCCTCACAGGTTTTCATCAGCACATAGCTACATGTCTCCTTCTTGGACCTCATGTAGGTGAAATGTGAATATTAACTCCTAGGTTTTTCCCAAGTGTTTGCAATGATACATGCTCAAAGATTAAGTCATGCAGATACTGTTTACTTCATGGTTTTAAATAGCAGAATTACAGCAAATTTTTACTTGCCTTCATCACAATTGACACAAATTAAACTCTGACATTTTAGCTGTCATGCAGAAGCCTGCCATGTAATATTTTTTATTTTGCTATACATTGTGTTATAATACTACCACAGTTCGGCATAATCTCAACACCCTGGACAAAGGACTGGAATTCTTTGCCTACTTGAAAAGGTAACTTCAACAGAACCTGCATCACCAGTCAAAACTGAAATTTAAGCTTATGGTAGAACAGCAGAATAGCAGCATGGAAACATTTTGCTCTACATTTGCCAAGTCAAATCCTGTGTTGAACTATCTGAGGATCTGACTGACCTGCTTTGTGAAACTGTATTGCAGCCCAGATTGTTAATTTTAGTGTAACAAGCATAACATGCAAAACTATCTTCTCCATTACAGTCATTTGGAATTTTCCCTGTTATTTCAGTAACAACAAACTACAAAGCTCATTATTAAACCACTTGAGCACACCTACTTCCCTCTTATTTTGGCTACGTAACTCTCTATGTAGGCCTCCAATGCAGATTATATGTGTACCTAACTTTCATTCAAAATACAGCCTGCTTGAAAAAAAAATTATTTCCCAAACTATCAGTGTTACTGCTACCACCTCCAGTTATAACAGCACTGGCCATTTCTGGTTTGTAGTAAATTAAGAGAGGCAAAGCACACATTCCATCTGACTACTTTGGTGAGGTAATGCACAGGGAAATACCACAAATAGTGGTTGTAATTTTCACAGTGTATAAACACAGATATAAAATCTACCATGGGATATAGCAAAGTAATAATCATCCCACTCAGATGTGACATTTTAACAGAAAAGATAATTTTAGGAGTACATAGTCCAGCTGACTGGTTATTTATTGAGATTTACTACTCAAGAACACTATCTTAAGGCATTAAATAATTGCAAGACTGAGTACAAAGCAAAACCAGAGAATACAATAGTAGCACATTTTCCCCCTAGCTTTATACTACAAACACCACCATAAAATCACTCAGATTCATTAATAAGAGTCAAAGACTTGTCATGCACATATTTGTCCTTCACTATGTGAACTGAATGCATTTTAGGATGGGACAGGGATAAGGAGGAAGAAATTATAATGATAATGATGAGCCAACTGCAGATTCACAGGTGCAGTCTTGTCTTGTGTGCTGATACACCATGCTTGAGTCAGCACTGAACAGATGTTCCTACCTGACAGGGAGCCGAGCCTTCTGAGATGACAACAGTTCTGTGGGTCCAGTGAGGTTCATCTCCCCATCCTGAAAGGATACCTGGGAAGTATCCTGTTGAGAGATTTCAAAGCACTTTTTTAAACTGTGTACATATTGATGCATATAGAACAATGGCCATGTTTGTATCTGTAAGTCAATAACTGGAAGAGAAAACAAATCACAAGTAACATCATCTTGGTGACAGTGAAGACTGAAAGACCCTTTCTGCATGCAGCACACTTGACACCAGGGTTCAGAGAAGCAGTAGAGCATCTAAAGTCCTACTTCCACTGCAGCATCTCATGGTACCACATCCTTGTCTACCTACCTAAAGTGAATACCACTCTTTCCCATCCTGAGCCACCTCCTTGCTCACAACAAATTTCAGAGGCCTTGGATAAACCCAGTGGATTTTTTTTCTACTCTTTGTATCCGTTGGTAGCATTTATCTGGTAAAGAAATACTTTCACAGTCACTTCATAGACAGAAGAATTTATGTAACTATTTGGTCGGGCACAAGATACAGTGTAAGCAGGGACCTGGCAGTAATACTAAAGCCCTTGGAAAGTATTACTTAACTTCCTTTTTGTGGTTGTTAGACTTTTGTGGTCCTTTTAGCGTTTGCGTTTTTTTCATACTGAGAGCGTGAAAGAGCCACCAATGAGATAAGACCACTGTCAGTATGTGATATATTGGCTTTAATGTACTGTACTTCATCACCACCCTTATGGCAATAATGTAAACAAAGCAAAATCCGTAACAAAGACCTTCTTTGGAGAGGTCACTTCTGCCAGCTCTGCAACAGGAACAGAGCTGGAAGACATAAATCTTCAGCTGTCAACACACTAACAGAATTCAATTCAGAGCTTGATCTTAACTAGATAAAGCCTAAAGTTAATAGTTTTGTTGTTTCTGTTGCAGTGGTACGGTTTTTCAGTCTATACACTGGCCACATCAAGTTGTCTCAAGGCAAAAGGTAGAAACATTATAAATTAAAGCCAAAGAACAGAGCCCACTAGAAAGGTAATTTAACTTTCAATAAACGTGCTACACTGTACATTAAAACTTCCAGTTTCTCAGATGTTTCTGCTCTGAGAGAGGGCTTCAAGGTTTGGTGTTTTCAGTTCCTCAGAGATTTGCAGAGTTTATTCTCAATTCTTAAGTATCAACAGTATTAGGAATGAGAGTGAATTGCTTTGCTTTTTGAAAACAAAACATGAGCAGCCTTGCAAGCAAACCCTTGGAATACACATCAAGCTGGATATCCCTGTGGTTCACACACCACTTTTGAACCTGTAACATTGGTAGCGAATATCTTTGTGTGTTAATCAAAGCACAAGCCAACAGACTTGGCTTCCTCTGCAAGACCAATATAGCTCATTGAAAGCGAACTTCTGTCACTAATGGAAGAACTATTTTTAAAAACGTATATTGAGTATGTGCCATATCCTCACTCTTCCCATCACTTTTCACAGTAGAACCACATATCAAGGAGCAATTTGTGTTATATGAAACATATTCCAGACAAACCTTGTAAATGAGAAACTCAACCTCAAGCACTGCACTAGCAACAAACAGAAACCTGACACACAGCCTTCATATGTTGACTTCATCTTAAAAGAAGATAGCGCCTTGGTAGCAACAGATGCCCAATAGCAGACAAACTTCTTAACAATAACACTCCCAACAAAGCTAACCTCCTTTAGCTATGCAGTGAAAACAGTGGTGCTATGAAGACTCTTTCTCAGAAGGTTGAAAATAGCCCTGCCATGGCCTGATTATGCATTTTGGGTAAACTAAACTCTCTTTCAGACACTGGCTGCAACATAGCACTGCTCAGCATATGATGGAGAACTTGCTACTCACACCTCAGAACTGTTTTGCTATTTAAAGCCTTCCTTTGCAATCGACAAATCTGCATAAGCTACCTTATTTCTCTATTTCTGGTCTTCTGGTTAGTGTTCTTGCTGTAGTGAGGTAAGGGGGTGCTGACATCTGCATCTCCACTTCTTAGGAAATGGATTTCACAGTAATGACATGTAATGACACAGAACACAATCTCTCATCTTTCTGTTGTTTGATTCACAGGTTATATCCCACAAAGAACCATTTTTCTGATCAAGTTTAATCTCATACTTTGATTTGTTTAGTGATGCAACACAACATTAGTTCAGGTATAGGTACTTTCTGAGATAAAATGTTCTTACAAAAAGAAGGCAATCAACAGCTTTCTTTTGTGCTTAAAACCAGACCAGCAAAAAGTGTCTTGAAGCTGGATAGAGGATCGTTATAGATAGAAGAAGTATCAGACCTTCAGTTAAGCTCTTCAAGAACAGATTTATAAGCACAAATATTTCAAGACTTTTTCATTCCTGTGCCAGAAAATAATGGTTTGGCCCTGTGAAGTGCCTGATACTCTGCCATTTTCACATTTTTATCATTCCAGAAAATAACACTTTTGTGGGAACTTCAAGTCCAGACTCCATAACCGTAATTACAGCTGCTCACCCTTTCAAGGGTAAAAGCTCCCAAAGCTACCCTCTTCTTTACTGGACGGAAACGTGTTAAGTAACTACAGAAATGCCACTGAGGGAAGCTCAGTGTCACAGCCCCCATCCTGCACACCACCGCCTGTTACAATTTGAAGGCATACAGTGCTCACACATACCACAGATTATCACATGCTCAAGTCAGCAAACACAAAGCCAGATATATTTAAAGGCTTAACTGATCAAGGAAACATGCATCATAACACTGAATTTATAACTGAGATCTCCGAGAAGGACATTAGAGTTCCAGTCACATAACAGCCACAACAAATGGACAAATGCCTTTCACACTTCAGCATTTCATTAGAAGCACAGTAAATTTAAACAGATCATCTCCTGCCCAACTAGCAGAATGACAGCAAGTCAACAATTCACAAGAAAAGACACTATTGTAAGATAAAGAGCCAATAACACATGAATTCTCAATCTCCCGTTCATG
The DNA here is from genome assembly GCA_013397515.1 of Upupa epops. Taxonomy (NCBI): domain Eukaryota; kingdom Metazoa; phylum Chordata; class Aves; order Bucerotiformes; family Upupidae; genus Upupa; species Upupa epops. The sequence goes on along the minus strand of VZRI01006368.1, from coordinate 20,399 downwards.
TTTTTTAAAGACTGGTTGTTAGTTTATTTAATAGCAGCAGAATTAATGACACTGACTCCCAATACTTGATTCAAATTCAGCTGACAATGTAATAGATTTACAGTGACAGTACTGCACTTTTCACATAGGAACTAGAAATAAAGTGCAAAATGGCGTGACAAAAACAAAACCCAAGAAAACAGATATATCTAAGAACAGTAGCAGTTCTAAGATTTATTTACATGAGGATAATTAGAATTAGGCAATTTTTCTCAGTGCTAGAAAGAGCTAATTATGGCTGAAAGAGGAGAGATGGATCCTATTAAATGATAGTTCCCTGCAAACAATGGTAATGAGAATGCTTGAAAGATTCATATTCATTTTGTGACAGCTCTCAAAATATGTAAACATGTACATGCAAAGCAGAAAGAGTGACAAGAGTACAAACTAGACATTTTCTACTTCGTGAATGTGCACAGTCTTCTCAATTCAACAGTCAGCATGGACATATATCAGCCTCGACAAGAAATTAGTCACAGGTCTTAGTTCCAGTACGGAGTATGAGAAATTCTTTGCCTTTTCTTTAATATTTTTTTAAATGTCCATTTCATAAAAACAACAAAGCATCTGAGGGTAAAAAGGCAATAGTGGCACTTTTGGACAGAGACATCAGTTTCTGGCTAGAAAAAGAGAGCGAGGAAGAGACAGAATTGACTGGAAATTGTTAAAGCAACTACTTTGATTTCTAGCAAAGAGTGCAACCCTGAGCAGCTAAGAGACCAAGCAGTTCCCCTGACAGCCAGGCTACCCACCACCCCCATTGCTCTGTGTTCTCTCTCTAGCTTCATAACCCTGAAAATCTACATTTTTGCATCTTCAAAAAACTACAGCCAGAGTTTAAGTAGAAAATGGATCTGAATGTAGTGGTTTTGCATTACATTTTACCAAAAAAGAAAATATTTTTAGCTATATTTTGCACATTCACCCATGTGGATCACGCTACCTAGTCCACTAAGGTGAATATATCACTTTTAGAAAAGCTATATAGCAACAATAAATCTTCTATTGCTACTAATCAATAACCAACATGAGACAAATCTTAAAACTAGATAAATTTAAGGACTAGAATGTGTAACTAAACAACTGGAGAAGATCCTGATTGCAGGTTATACTTGAAGTATAAAATTGTCACGAAACACTAACAATAAACTCAAATGAAGTAAATTAGATCTATTATTAGAAGAAATGCATACAGTATCTGTAATTATAACTGAAGCAGTCCCATACACATAAGGGAAACCTTCTTTAAATGGAACTTTCTTTTAATGACAAAGTTAAAAGTGAAAATGCATGTCTGAAGTTCTAGTTTACACTACTGAATTCCCTGTGAGCATCAACTTTTTACAATAAAGAAAAGGAATCCAAACTCTTAACACAGAAGGTCACAGAGCAGGATGGCAAGCTGCAGAGCTCCCTCCCCCTACTTCATCAACACTAAAACTTCTTCCAAGAAGGTTCGGTGGGAGTTCAGATCCTACCAACATAACAAATAGTCAGACACATGGAAACCTGGGGCTGAAAGGGATGCTTAGTTTACAAATGCAGGAAATGTCTCATCTACTGTTCCCACAACAGACAATTTTAATTACCATATTTAAAATTGAACATTTTTAGCAATACTTTCAGGATCACATGAGCATTTCTGACAGCCAGAATAAGTTTGAAAAGTCATAGTGTTATTTTTAGCTTTAAAAATCAACACTTTCATAAATATTCCCTTAACAATTAGTCCATGGTACAAAGGTGTTTATGTTTAGTTATAGCAACAAATGCTGACATTGCACTGAGAATATGGTTCCCCAGATCATATATCTGAGGGAATACACAAAAAAACCCTTTTTCATTCAGTAATAATATAACCAAGAACAGATTAAAATAACTAAATCCTATCTGAACCGGTTATTAATATCTTAACATAACGTCCTACAGTTAGATCATAGATTCACAAAATGGCTTAGGTTAGGAGGGACCTTAGAGATTATCTAGTTCCAACCCCCCTGCTATGGGCAGGGCAACCTTTCTCTAGACCAGGTTGCCCAGAGCAGCAGCCCACAAGCGCAAAAAATGTGTTAGCTTTTAAATCCTGCTTACTGTTTGGCCTTCAATCCATACCAGGCCTACTCGGAACTGTGGCCCTAAACTCCTTTATTAAGCAGACAGCTAATTTGTCTTTATTACTTATGAAGTACAGAGTCAGGCTGTCACAAAGCCAATGAAGTACACCATAAGCTAGCAGTTCACAGAAGCCTCTTCTTAAAATACCTTGTGGTTTGAGCCAGCATGAAGTCCGGTAACAGGGGCACAAAAGGGCGCCTTCCCAGCTCTGGGCAGAACCTGCCTCTGGTTCAACCAGTCAGCACCTCTGCAAACTAATATATTTGGGTGGGATACAAGTTTTGGAATGTTTGGAGGCAGGCTTTTTGTTTCATTTGGGGGCTGTGTTTTTTTTGAGAGCTCCCATTTTTGTTTGGGAATGGGAGGTGGGAAGACAGCAGTGTCACAGGCCCAGTGCTGTGGAAACGGAAGGACGGGTAAGGCTCTGACTTCTTGGACACATCTGAAAATGGCAAAGGTGGTGCTGGTGAACTAAGATGGGCTAGAGCCCATAAAGCATGTGGAAGCCACTGTGGAAAAGGGCCAGCAGTGGCTGGGGCCAAGACCACAGAGTTTTTAAATCAACCATGGCTTAGAGGGCTATGCTGGAGTGGAAGAAGAGAGCCTCCACCATAGTGGACACAGATCCTTCACTGATGGACTCTCCTGCAAGGGGTTAAGGAGTCACCATAGCCTGGAAAGACTTCAGTTTTCCCCAGAAAGGAAAGGAGATTTCAGAGCTGTGGTTTGGAATTTACCTAAGAGGTTGTGATCTTCCCTCTCTCCTGCTGCTTTGTTGTGAGAGATTTGTTTGCTTCCTATTGGATGCTGGTTTGTTTGTTTGCATTGGGATACAGGGTTTAGTTGTAAAAATTAATTTTGAATTGATTCCCAAAGTCATGTTGTCTTGTCTGTTGCTGTAAGTGGTAAATTATCCCTCCTCATTTTGTTTCCAAACATTTTGCTAAGCAGGACCAACCAGTGACAAAAACCTTTCACAAAAAAAAAACCTTGCAACTGGGAAAAAGCAATACAATCAGAGGCTCTGAATAGGTTAAACATAACACAATCCAAAATATTAACTTTAAGTGAACTACATAAAACTCAAAGCAATTCAGGTATTATGAAAACAGAGTTGATGTCTGTGTTTTGTCTGCTTAGGTCACTTTCCATTGCCAGGCTGATGCACCAAACACCCAAACCCACTCCCTAATGAAGGTTTAATATTGCAAAAGCATGCATAATAGCTTAAAATTTTGCTATTTTCACTCGTAATCTTCCTTTTCTCTTCTAAAAGAGCCTAATGAAACATCATGCATCCTGTTAAAATGAACCAGTAATAGAAAATTGAGTAAGTTTCTCAGTATGTTCTTCAGTATTACAGAGTTTGTCCGAAAAAGAGACACTGATCACCAGACGTGCAAGCTGTCATACTTAAATGAGTGTATTTATAACTACAACCAATTTATCTCAATTAAAATATTCCTATCCATCTAACACCCCCACAGAACAACTATCATCAATACATCAAGCACTGAAACCAATGCAAATCAAGCTAATAAAATACTGCTAAACTGAGGGGGAAAAAATATTACTGTTTGGTACTGCGTGTTTCTTATTTTTCCAGTGGTCTGCTTGATTTAAATCACTCTGCCTCCATAAAACGTGATAAGTATTTTTAAACAGCTCACAATACTTCCATTTCACTTACTGATTACACTACATCATCCTCTCAACTATTCAAAATGAAATTCATTTGAAATGGATAATTGATGCAATTGTGCAGTATCTGCAAATGCAATTAATCATTTGCTAAAGATGATTTCCAGGCAGGCGACAAATATGAAAATAAGAATCACACTGTTTCTTTTAGTGTTGTCAATTGAAATGTATTCTACTGGAATGGTAAAATGTATTTTTCAACACAGGAATAGCTGTACATCTTCAGATATTTGCACGTAACATGCAAGTGCATTTACGTTTAATTAGCATAGCTATAATACAGTATGGCTTTTAACAGTTACGTGACAGGTTCAGTTAACAACTCTGCTTTGGGTTATCATCACAGCCGAACTGCAATGGCAGATTACGTATGTTGTGTTGTCCGGAGCAAACAAAAATCAAGGTGGCCAAAACCTCCTTCTCTGGCAGGTCCAAGTACTCTGCGTAACCACAATGCAGTAGATTAGGAGCAATGATATCACAGGGACATTCAACTGAAACACTCAGGACGATCAGGAAAAGTGGGACAGGAACATCCTAGGCACAAACATCTATTTTCAAAATTTTTGCTTATGCCATAGCTCAGTGATCAATAACTGTCAAAGAACATGAGGGCGAATTTCAAGTAGTTAATGGCTTTCTCACACAGAAACCAGGAGGAAGAGTACCTTTTAGAGTTAATTTTTAGAGTTAAACATGGGAGGCAATGTCTCCTACCTCCTAATTACCACTGCTGCAAAGTAAGCAAGCATCTTTGGGCCACTCACTCACTACCTTCTACGTGGGGAAGACAATGATAACAACAAACACAGAATCTAAGAATTGCAAGAGCCAGCAGAAACCAAAGCTAGAGGAGCTTTACTTCCTCAGAGGTCCAAGCTACACCTGGCAGTTTCTCAGCTCAGTTTCGCACTAAGCTCTTTGGGATGTGTTCACCCTCTACAGGTAAAGTAAAACTTGCCAATGCCCATCTTCAAAATCTTCTCCCTCACTCTTCCTTCTCTACCAACTTTCCATTTGTTTCCAGTCTTAACCATTCAAAAATCTAGCTGAAAAGCATCCATGGAAACAGCCAGCAATGAATGCTGTTTCTTTAAGTCCTACACAGACAGGCAGTTCTTTATTCTTCAGAGAAGCAAGGTTTGATTTAGGCTTGGGCATAAACATTCTTTTTGGTCATGACACTCTCCAAGAATCCTCAGATGAAAATTTTCTCTAACACTGAACAAAAGGAATTATTAAAAAATCCACTAGTTGTTTTGGTGCTGGAGTTCACACCTTTTTTGGCAGTTCGTTTGCATGGTTGCAGGGAAGGAAGAGGCGCAGCCTGAGTACCTAAGTACTTCCCTTTGTGAAGGGTTCAAAGAAAAAGAAAAGCAGAAAGTTGCCTCAGATACACGTCTCCAGAAGTAGTTTTCTTGCACATAACATTCTGGACTCAAGCCCAACATTTTATGAATTTTCAGGGCGGGGTATGAGCAGTGTTTTTTTCCCAAAGCAACAGAAAATTGCTTTTAAAAGCACTGATGGCATATTGATAAATATTTGGATTTACCACCTCTATTGGCCAAGAATCAATTTTTCAAGTAAAAGGAAGTTTTGTGGTAGGGATAACAACACCCACACCACACATGAACACCAACCAAAGACCTACCGAAAATGTAAGTAATATGGCAAATGCTCACAACACTTAGTAGCTGCCAATACTGGAATCATTACTGAAAGCCATGTTATCATTGGCACCTTTAAAACAGAGGACACATTTATTAACTCTTTCCACCCATTTATCAGCCTGATTTTGATTGCCTATTTTGATCACGTAGGCACTCAAACACACTTACACTTCTGAATGCTTCTAGAGGTTTTTTCACGATGGAAAATACATTAGGATTCTATAGGGTGTACATAATGATGAATCTCTATTTTCTACAATTAGAAAACACCAGGAATAGTTCAGTGTCAGATAAAAATTAGTTTACCAATACTGGAATAAAAAGTTAAAGTCAAGGTACAGATCTTTTCTCCATGCAAACAATATTCACAGGAGAAAATGACAACAAAATTATGTAAAGAATGTTACTGAATTAATACTCCTCTACTGCTTCTGAGTGTGCTGACATGGTTTTTAGAAGGGAACATGAGCTCCCTGCCTGTACTGCAAGCCAACAAGGCACTGTGAAGCAGTACTGGGACATCACTGTGCCTGAATGAGTACCAACTGCCTCTCAGCAAGAATCTTAATTTACAACCGTCCATGGTATGAGCATTTTAAAAGATTTTGACTGACCTAAAGCACGGTCCTAGGTGTTAGCAGTGTCATAGGCAGATCCTGGGATTTTTTCTGGGATGTTAAATATTTAATTCCCCTTTCAGTATTTTAATTTCTGTTTTAAAAGCTATTGCTATATCCATTGGTGATCTTTAACTTACAGAGATTTATCAGTGCCAACAGCGAAGGCAGGCAGTGAAGAAGTGTTTTCAAGTTAAGCCCAGAGATTTCTTCAGTGTTGTCCACTTGGAGACAAAAATATGTGTTCTAAGTGCACAACCTTTGGATATCCGAGCTACTACATACATTATCTGTAAGCATTCCCATGGCAACAAGCATAATTGTAAAAGTGTGCTACAATTAGCTCTACAAATACACACTAACAGCTTCTCTTTGTTGTAAGTGGTCATAGGGCAATAAGTAGTGCAAAACCAGGAAAGATAATTCATGTTTCTACAAGAATATATATAAAAATATTTTCTTAGACCAAAAGAACATCAGCATTAGTTTCCCTAGCTTTTTAAAGCCTCCCAAGATCTTTAGCAAGAGATTTGCAAACTACAAATTGTATTTTGACTCCTTTCTTATTTGTGCAAAGAGCAAGTATTGGTATTCCATTTTAAAACTCTGAAACCACTATAAATTACACCAGGATATTTTTTTCATGGATGTATCACTTAGTGAACATCTAAATCTTACCTAGACAGTCTTATATATCATGCCACATTACCACTTTCCACAAAGATAGTAATCAGATTTTACTGACACTAGATAAAACTACTAATTCTGAACACCTTATAAAAAATACCCCAAAACACAACCCACTAATGCACAGTACAGAAAAGAAAAAACAAATACCCTTATAAATGTAACTGCACAACTAAATTAAAACTTTCTGCTATTGCTGCACCAATGTGCACTCTGAAAGGCTTCTAAAGAATGTACATGATCCACAAGCTGAACAAACAAGTGATACTTTAGCTTCACACCTTCAGTCCATGCAAAGTCTTCTGTTAAATGTAGGTGTTCCATCCAAACAAAAATGACTTATTTCTTCATCACCACCACCACAGCAGTGGACTTGTTCAGGAGTGAACAACAGTGACTCCCAAAATTTAAGACCACATCCATTTTCAAGGTTAAAAAAAAAGGAATTTCACACTAAGGACTGTCTTTGACATTTTTCTGTTCCTTCTCCCTACAAATCATGAATAAAATGTGAAGTTTTCAACAAACTACAGTGGTCAACAGGAATGTATAGTTCTGTTGACTCTGTAACAGCAAGGAAAATCAAGTTGCTATCATCCATTCTGCTCACAGCCTGTAAGAGCGTGATCAAGCTTAGTCTTAGATCAGGACTCGCTACTCATTGCTTTGAAATTTAAAATGTATAACATCAGTGAGATGCTGCAATGGTATCTTACTTTAAAAGTTACTCTCATAGCTGTATTTAAGTCAAGACAACAGACACCTTCAATAACCAACACCAGATCAAACTTGGAAAATAAAAGATAAGCCTGGGATGATCATGGAACAGAACCTTCTAGAAGTTCACCTATGGCACGTGGAGAACAGAAAGGTGACTTCAGACAGCCAGACAAGCTTCACTAGGGTAAGTCCTGCTTGACCAACCTCCTATGATGGAGTGATTAGCTCAGTGGAAAAGGAAAGAGCTAAGTATGCCATTTGTCTGGACTTCTGTGACATCTCTGATATGGTCCCACACAAAATCCTTCTCTCTAAATTGGAGAGATCTGCTTTTGATGGGTGGACTGTTTGGTGGTGGATAAGGAGTTGGCTGGATGGCTGCAACTGAATGGCTCTATATCTGGACAGAGATGACAACTGGTGTCCCTCAGGTCCACACCAGGACCAGTGTGGTTTAATATCTTCATCAGTGATATAACCAGTGGGATCAAGTGCATCCTCAGCAAGCCTACCAATAACAGCAAGATGAGCAGTGCAGCTGACATGCTGAAGGGTAGGATGACATCCAGAGAGACCTGGACGAGGTGGAGAAAGAGGCCCATGTGAACACTGTGAAGTTCAACATCGCCAAGTGCAAGGTTCTGCATCTTTCCTGGTATCAATACAGGCTGGGGGATGAAGGGATTGAGAATATCTGAGCAGAGGAAGACTCTGGGGTGCTGGCAGATCCAAGGCATGACATGATCTGGCAATGGGCACTCAGAGTCCAAAAGGCTAGTCATATCCTGAGCTGCATCTGAAGCATGGCCAGCAGGCCAAGTAAGGTGATTCTCCTACATCACTCTGGTGAGACCTCACCAGGAGTACTGTATCCAGCTCTGGAGTCCTCAGCACAAGAAGGACAAGGACCTGTTGGAATGGGGACCACAAAAACAATCAGACAGCTGGAACTCCTCTGCTGCAAGAACAGGCTGAGACAGTTGAGGTTATTCAGTCTGGATAAGCCTTCTGTAGAAGGCTCTGGGGAGACCTTTTTGTGGCCTTTCAGTTCTTAAAGGCGATCTATAATAAATGAGGAGACAGACTTCTCAGCAGGACCTTCGGTTGTGACAGGATAAGGCATGATGGTTTTAAACTAAAAGAGGGGAGATTTATACTAGCTATAAGAAAGAAATAGTTTTAAATGAGGGTGGTGAAATACTGGCATGCATTGCCCAGGGAGCTGGTAGATGCGCCATAATACAGATCAGGTTGGATGGACCTCTAAGCAACCCCACCTGGTTGGAGATGTCCCTGCTCACTGCAGGGGTGTTGGACCAGAAAAGCTTTAAAGATCCCTTCCAAGCCAAACAATTCTATGGTTCTATATAGCTGACCATATTGACCACATCTTCTCAGACATGCCTTTTTGTAACACACCACTAACAGATGGTAACCTGAGATGTACCCTGAACCAGTAATCAGAGGATTGCACTCACATCCAAAGACCACTTAGAATTAGGCCAACCTGGCTGGCCCACCTCTCCTCCAGCAGACAGGGCTGTCTTGCTGAGGCACGGCTCTGTTCCTCCTGATCTGGTTTTGCCACTTACAGATTCCTACATTATGTTTTCCATAGTGTACAAAATATGTAATTTCTAGCTATCTTACTACTGTCCCTCATGTGGTATTATTGCAGTGAAGCAACAGCACTGATTAATCAATTAGCATGGATTCATTAGGGAAGAGATGAAAGATAGGGCAATGTAATTGTGTGTACTGAACAACGGATGACAGTGTGCTTAAAGCTCAGGATTTCTAATAATACGCAGACACCTCACATTATATATACAGAACATTATGAATATCTAGAACATTACCACTGCAGAACTAGAGAGACAATAATTAGAACACAACTCTGTATGCTCAAGTAATGTTGGAGCCTGAAGAATGCTCAAGAGGGGAGAGAGTGCAAGACCAGTGGCGCATGCAGTCAGATGAGACAGATGAATATTTCAGCTTTAATTACATCTTTGTAAAACAGCTATGTTATTTCCTATAGTCCAGGATACACAGGCATTCCTGCACAATACTGTGGCCAGCAGTATAAATAATCAATAAAGGTGCCTCAGCAAAACCATGCCTCATGCCAAACCATGTTAAGCAGAATGCTTGAAAAAGCTAGTCTGTTTTTCTAATTAAACACCAACAGAGCTGACTCTACGAAATAGGCAGAGGCATACAGAATAGCTTAGAAGGTTTTTCTCCAGATGCCCAAGGCACATATCTCTCTCACTGTTTGCCCTTGTCAATGTCTGACCACAGAGCTGACATCAAGTAACTAAAGAACACGAATACCAAATTCCCAGCCACGTCTCATCTTTCACTGTATGATTCCCTTTAGGCACTAAAGCAATAGCCAGAGATCTCTTCTTCTGTCTCACAGAGATATTATATAGACTTGCCAGTAATGCATAAGGATATGAAGAGATGAGAGAATAATCTTGAAAATATGGTGCAGTTAAGAAGTATTGAAATACAGCTTCTGCTACACTCTGCTTGGAAAGATCAAGACTAAACAAGAACGTAAAATGTTATGGAGGAAATGCTTTTCTAAAAAGCTAAAGAAGAAAACATGCCCACCATGTTCCATGAAATTAGCAATCTTCACATAAATCCATCAGGGTCACAGGAGAGACCAAATCTACAGCACAATAAGGAGTTGAATGCTCTTAGTCATCCACTCATCCAGCATTTTCCTAAGCTCCTTATACAAGGTTCCAGGGAACCAGAGGTTGTGATTAGTGTAGAGCTTCCTTGGCTTGGAATGCAGTCCCTGAACAGAAGGTATAAAAACTACGTTGTATCTAGATTAAAGGCACTTTCATTCCTGCTGGGATTTAAGTGTTCCTCCTTAATTTTGTGGGCTGCAAATTTACTTACTTTCCAGAAGATTCAGGCATTGAGATAATGAAAGACTTACCAGCTTGCTTCAGTCTAAGTGGGCTATTAGTAACAGTCTGAGCATCATACTGTGGACAGGTAATACTTAACCATTTTCTCCATACCGTAATAGATGTTAAATCCTCAAAGTATGGTTTTAACTTCTTTATTTATAAACATATCTCTATAAAGAAGCAAGTGTATGTAGATAGGTAGGCAGTGACATAGACAGAAAACCCTTATCAATAAGCTCCCCATCTAAATAGCCTTTAAACATATTTAGAGTGAAGTTCATCCAAAAACAATACCTGGTCATGGAGATACTATGCAAGCCTCACAACATAAGAAAAAATACAAGAAAAAATATGCAAATCAGTCTTACCAGGCCTCTCTCTGACAGGTAAACCCCAGACTAGAGATACCCCTTCATATCTCTGTTGGCATACCTGAAAACTAACTCTAAGAAAGGGCTTGTCAGATGAAAAAGAGTCTTGAAGATGATTTAAGGGACCACAAGAGTATCCTCACCTAGAAAGCATCTAACAACTGCATAAGGGTTAAAATGTTTTCTGAATCTCTTCAATGAATTGTGACTTGCCTGAATCCAAATGGAAGAAAACACACTGCCCTATATAAAGCCCTTGATCTTCAGCCCAATTCTCAATGGAAATTAAGGCAACTGTGCAGCATTTTAATTCTGTGAAACTGTACACAAATTCTTATTTTAGAATCTGAAATTACAGGCAGTGTTCTGAATTTATAGGTGGATATTATTAATAAACCTAAGTTAACTCCAGTCAGCCAAGACATTACTATGTGGGTGACTCCTTTTTCTCACAAGGAAGTTACATTTATCAGCAGAAATGGTTTTTTTAAGGTTAAGAGTGGTCTTAATTGCACTACAGTTGTTGAATAATAGTAGTGTCTTTAATTGCAAGAAAAAAGGTCACAGAACACATTGCTGATGCTTAGGTGAGCACGACAGAAGGCACATCTGAGTAACAAATGAGTAACTCTCTGAAAGACAGACGACTGTGAGTTATCAGTTCTCCTATTTCTTGCATGTGTTCCTGGACAAATATTCCTGTTTCAATGTAATGCTCAATTTAAAGGTTTTGAGAAAAATAGGATAAAGGTGTGCCATGTGAAGTACTGGTCTTCGATCAGAAATTCATGGATTTCCTTCATTCCTGTTTTAAAATAAATATTCTCACTTTGTCTCCTGGAAATAAAATATCCCAGAGGCATGTTTAGTATACAAGTGCTTGCCACAAACTGTAAGTAAATGACTAGTATACCTCCCTACATGCCTTTACATAGCTCCATTATTTCCTAACCATTCCACAGAAGATGCTCAAGCTGGTGTTAGATACAGAGAAACTACAGACAGGGACAAAACATTTTCATTGATTCCAGTTCCTTAGAACACAAAAACCAAAGTGCATCAGCAAACAGCTAAGTAACTCCAGTCTCAAACTACTTTTGGTATGTGTCAACTCTATACCAAACTATTATTCCTTTTTCCAGATAGGTCTTGACCAAAGCAAATCACATCAGGGTGCTCCAGGAAGATTCGAAGTACTGTACACAATTAACCCAGTGAGACACAAGGATGTTCCATGTTTTTGCAGATACACATCTTTCTTTTCAGTATTCTATTTGATTCTGAAGATTTCTAGAAGCATTTAGAGTAGCTATAAAAGACAATGTTTCCTTTCTTCATTATAGGCTACAAAACAAAACACACAATCTTTATCACACTCAGCATGACTGGAAAACTGAAAGCTTTGTTTGAAAAACTTCTAGTTTGAGCTGCATCTCTATCTCCAAGACAGCCTCAGTTTATTATGGTACACTGAATGAAAATATCCATAGTTCTTAATGGCCTTGGACTGAGCTGTTGCCTCTGTTATGTATTTGAGTCAGTTTGTCTCAGATAATGGTAGGAAAGAAGAAGATGAAGCAAAGTGTAGTGAAACACTTCGTGAACTGACTCAGAGGCAGCAAAAGTGCTCTTGGAAATAACATGGTTAACAGATCGGCTTTACATCTACAGCAGAAATTCACTATTAAAAAAATAATCTTTGTGCAAGTCAATAGACCCTCCAAACCTCATCCCAGACTTGTAGAACAGATCTCTCCTGCAGTTCATCTCTACCAAGCCACAAACCATCTTCTTCAGCTTTCTTCATTTTTACAATTCTGTCCTTTTTCATGGGTGCCTGGGAGGGTCGAGGTTAGTTAAGACTATGATCATGACAGGAAGTGAGAAATGTGACAGACACGAGAAGGAATGCCAAGGTTCAGTACATCCCAATGCTTTATGATGCTTCTGAGCCAAGGTATGTGAAGCTAGATTGTTCTAAATGCTAATGTTTCCTGAACTTAACATCTCCTTGATTAAAAATAAAATAATCAAGCAAACTCAACAGTAAGTTAAAGTTCCTACCTGTGTGAATTATTTAAGCTTTAAAACTCCAGTACAGTATGCTCAGATGCAAAGCACAGTTCAATTTTATTTACCAGTTAAATATTTCAAATATTATTACTTATGAATAAACCTAACATGAATTATCCAGGTCTGACTATAATTAGAAATACTCCACAACCAGAAATACTGGAAGACTGGCATCATATTGGATGTAAGGGTTTTTTCATAAGATTGGTTGGGTTTTTTTTTTTTTTCCTGGCTGACTTTAAGCAAAAAAGATTATCTCTGCCAAGTTCATTGCAATTTATTATTTAGAAAAACAAATTTGCAAAGTATTTTGTATGGTTAAATTTCTTATGCCATCACATGCAAAATCAAAGCTTTTTCTGAAGACTTGATAATTGCATTATAAAAATCCAAAGCACTGCAAGCTTGACTCTTTATTAAATTGAGCACTACTAATCTGTATATTTAATGGCATCACACAACTGTAATGTGTTCTAGGTACTCAAAAGTAAAGACATTATCTTTTCTTCTAGAAGAAAAAGGTAGAAATAAATAGCTTCAATGGGTTGCTTTGTGGAGGAAAGAATAAGGTAGACTTCCAAAAGAAAGGCATCTCATTCAGGGATGAACTTTACCAAATTCAAAAGGAATTGAAGGAAGCATTCACTGCTTTCTTCTGAGAACGAGCTTAATAGTTTAGGACCCCTGAAACATGGTACGTCCTGCAGGCACGAGCAATACATCCTACACAAAGGTAGCTCCCAGTAGAAAAGAGGATCGATCATGGGGAGAATAACATTTTTCCAAGCACCTGCCATAATCTCAGATAGTGCTTTAGATTTCAACAAAAAAATCACGGTGGATTTGGTTTAATATTTTAATAGGAAGTATTGGATACATGAAACAAAACAGTGAAATAACAGGATAATACTTATCTGTATTGCTAAACCAGTGTATTTCACTAATACACATTCACTCCTGCACAAAGGTAGTGGATCAGTTAATCTTGGAGATCACAAATACAGGGGCTTGAGGAGCTGGACTGCAACTCAAAAGCCTCCGTCAATCATGCCTATACAGCACTGCCTACAGCACAGTGTTGGGAGCACAAAAGGATTCCAAGTTCTAAGAAGAACAGAGATGAGGCTTTCTGTCGGCTATACCCTCTCCCACCAAACAATTCCTCAATTTCAGTAGCAACAGTTCAGTTAGCAAAACATCACTAGAACTTAAATAGGAACTCAAGCAGAGCAACTTCAGAGATAATTACACTTGATCTGGACTTAAAATTTATTTGTATGTGCAAGAATTCCCACAGCAGTATCCAATTACAGCAATGATGAACACCATCAAGTCTCACAAATGCAAAGATGGAGGCAGGTTAATGCACACAGAAATAATAGTCTTTCCCCTCCCACTCCCTATGCCTGAATTGACTAACACCCTTGTAACAATAAAACAGAAACGGTCTACCATACGAAGGCAAATATTTTTCCTGTTGTTATGGCTATTTGGACATTTGATAGCCTCAGGCAACCCAAAGGGGCTCCAACAATAACAGCTCAACTTAAAAGTCAAAGGGCAGATACCTTTGAAGTGAGAGATGACACAGAAACAGTAGTAGACCTTGAAGTTTGGTCTGGTGGAAAGGACCTGAATGCCTGAGAGCATATTTCCTTCATCCTGACAACTCTCTTGAAGGCAGAAGAGACAGACTTGGTCACTCATGGTGCTAAATGTCAGAAATCCTAACAGCACAATGTTCTTCATCTAGGAAAATCCTCCTCCAGGGAATCCACAATGGCTATCAGCAGTTGAATTCAGAGGGGATTAGGGCTCTGACAAATAAATGCTTCTTGTCAGGTTCACAATTAACTTGCAGAGAAGGCAAGTTGCTATTAATTTTAACTGATTAATTTACATTTTTCAAAATAATTCTGTGGCAAACATGAGTGGCAGAGAACCTCTGTCAAAGAAAAGAGTAGCTTTCTCTATCAAAAGGTTTGCTTGATTTTTTAGTTATCCCAGTGAGCAGGCATGCAAGTTTTAAGACATCAGTACCTCAAGACTGCTGTTCATGACCCTGTTCAAACTAGTGAAAACTACATCACTGGAACTCTAGTTCTATGTTTGGCTTGATTTTTAGAACACTTTCAAAACACAATTTAGAAAACAAAAAAATAAAAGAAATGCTGGGTTCTAGGATAAGTTGTTACTTCTTGGCACAGAAAAAATAAAACTGCAATTATATTTCTGCTGAGAAAGGGAAATACAAGTCATTATTGCATAGGTACAACTGCCATCTCAGGAAATGACCTTACCCTGCTACTTCAGAGAAATTCTGCTTTTTTTGTGTAATTGCTGCTTCTCACTATTGAGATGCTTAAATTAGTACATAAGACTTCTACAGTGTTGTAAAAGCTTTACACCCAACACATTTTCAGAACTGGTCTAGGAACAAAGACTTGTCATTCTCCTTTAAATCAAAAATTAATAGTAACTGTGTACCCCAAAATTGTAATCCTGAGAGCACATTTGCCACTGGCATTTTGTAACTTTACTGCTGCAGACAATGGTTTCTATCAGTGGTCAACAGACCTCTAAATTCCTTGACTGCTTTTAGAGCTTCATAAAAAGTAACTGTGAAGATCTAACTTACTGTCTTCATTGGAATTTTTTGGGAGTCTATAAACACAAAAAAGTTCTAAACCATAGTTCACATTATAAATTGGTTGGCATTTCTGGCACTGGCAGAGACAACGACTATTTTTCTTTTTTGTTAGTGGAAGGACAGAAAATTCTTGGGGGTTTTGTTTTTCATAGAGATAAAACTGAAATGTTTCAAGGATTGCTGCTGTTTTTCCTCCTGGCTTCACTTCTGATTTATTTATAGCAGGGCTTTCTACCTTTATCTGCAAATGTCACAACTGAGCTACCAACTTTATATAGTTTCTTGGTTTAATAACTATGATAGATACAGCACATGTTCTGCCTCTGCCCTTCTCTGAAAAGAAACAAAACTAATCAGGTCTAAAAACTAGTTTATATCTCGCTGTTCACAGCAAATAGAAAGAGTTTGGCACAGATAACCTAATTTTCACCTGTTTCTGCTTACTGCATATACACTAACTCAGTTTAGATTGATCATCTAATGTTTGCAGACTTACTACAGTGGCATGAGGGTACTACATCTATTCAGGTTATTTTTTTAAAAACAAGATGAAATGTGGTTCGTGATCCTTTTTAATTTCATTTTAGCTCTTTGTTTATCTTTTCACCTCAAAGCACTTCCAATACAAGGCAGTTTCAGTGTGACAACTTTGTAAAATTAAAATCGAAAAAACATGCCAACATCAATCTGCTTTACATTAAAAAGCACAACAGCCTTGAGACAGAAATGATGCCTTATAAGAGTAAGCTATAATGAACCCAGAAGTACTATCTGCAGTGGGCAAAATATATTAGACTGGAGCCTGAACACTCCTGACACAATTTGTCTTCCTCAATAGGAGGCTCCTGTTCCCCAGTTGCAACACACACTAAAGTCTAACTCCAAAAACCAGGGGAAATTATCAGTATGAAGTCTCACAATTGTTGGCTGGTGCTTCTTATTTGAATTGAAGCTGCTTAAAATCCAAATTATATAAAAACAAAGTGCAGAATAAAGCTGAGTCTGCAAGACACTTGCCCTGCCTGTAGCCTGCAACTGGTAGGGCAGGAAAGAGAAAAAAAGGAAGGTATGTGGGAAGGAACTCAATAGGGTGACCCTCATAGCTCAGTGGTAGCTGCACATTATGGACCAGGAGAGCCACCCATGCACAGTACTGGAGAGCGGGAGCAGAGGTTGGCAAAAACATGAGGCTGTCAAAAGGGCCCAAGAGGCCGGGCCAGCCTGCCTTTGGTGACACTGGTCCCAGGAACATGGCAAGGAGGGCTCCCTGTGGCAGGTGAAATGGAGCCCAGGAGTTCTCCAAGCCTGCAAACTGGCTCCCCTTTCCCCAACACAAACTGGTCTAAAACTCATGGCAAGACAAGCATATTACTAAATATGGTCCTATTTAAGAGGAAAGTTCAATAAGGCTAAGGGTCTGATCTCCACAGCACCAGTCAAAGTCAGCATTAGGTGCCCAGGTAGCTGAGCCCTCTCAGGTTTTAGTGTTGCTGGAAAATAAATTTTGCTCTCTAGTGAGTAGTACTCTGAGACTCCTTCACAGAGACATCCTTTCATTATGTGTGAACTACAATACATTTACCTGGTTCCTGTTCTTTGCACAGCAATGTATCTGAGGCATAATCTCAATTCCCTTAAAATACATTGATAGCAAAGGCCAGCATGTGAACACAAACACTACATATGCCAAACGCCAATAAGTGGGCAGTGTTACTTTATACCGCTTTCCAAAAACATCTTTTCCACTAGGAAATATGTGGCAGGCTCAAAGCTAAGACAAATTTCTGCATTCTGCTTGAAAACTATTTTTCTTTTTCTTTAAGAGTTGGTGACTAGCACAAATTTGCTTTCCAACTTTAAATTCATACTATTTTACTTAGTACACTTTGATCAAAAGACTAGATTGATTAAAAGCAAACCCAAACACATTATAAATTTAAAATTTAAAATCAAAGAGTATTTTCTCATTTGATTTTTGCAGTGCAAACTAAACAGAGTGTAGAATCCCAGAATGTTTTGACTTGGAAGGGACCTTAAAGATCATCTAGGTCCAACCTCCCTGCTATGGGCAGGGACACATCTCACAAGACCAGGTTGACCAGAGCCCAAATCCAACCAGGCCTTGAATACTTTTAGGCAGTGGACATCCACAGTCTCCCTGAGCAACACATTCCAGTGCCTCATCAGCCTCACAGAGGAGACTTTCTTCCTAAGACCTAATCTAGATGTCCCTTTTTTTCAGTTTGAAACCACTCCCCATCACTAGATGTCATTGTGAGAAGTCCCATCTCAGAAATAATGTGGTGCTGCAAAGGGCAAGAGAAAAGTTACCACTACCATTACAGGCTCCTCTGCCAGAAGGTAAAGCAAAGAAATTTAGAGGGGCTAAGAAAATAAATTTAGTTTGGGCTAGAGTTAGAACAGCCCATCAGCCCTAAGTATGCATGTTTTGTTCTTACAGTATGAAATACTAACAGCAGTGAAACAGAAAGCTAGACCTGAAGTTATCTTGAATCAAGTAATTAGTTAATACATATTGCTGTGGTAGTCATCATAATCATGTGAATATATAATACACAATGAATTCTAAGTATTGAATAATTTTAACAAAAATTACAACACTATAAACCCAGAATGTGTATGTTAGGCCTGTGCTTAATAGCTAACCAGCACCAGACACAATATAAAAGTCATTTTAACAGAACTAGCATCAATAATTTAATGCTTTATACACTATATAGTATTATAAATACATGTAATTGGCAGCAGATTAATTTCCCTGAAGTGTTATAATCTGTTTGCACAATGCCACACTTAAAAGAAAATAATTTTATTTATGAGCACATGCATTTGGTTCTAATGAACTAACTTTACCTGGTAATACCAGTGTTTATGTGATTGATGACATTAACACAATAGCATCATCAATGTGCCTCTCAAAACAGCCATTTGAAAATGACAACTACACAAACTAGGCATTGAAAGGTATAAAGGCAGAAAATCACAGCCAGGCATTAAGCCATCATTTGGTTCAGTGTTTTGTAAACCCAAGGATAGCTTTGTTATTACTAAAATGGAAATCCCTTATCTCAAAGTACTTCCACTGTTGGCAGTTTCTTGCTGTGTTCTGAGGTATTTTCAAGATAAAAAACACTCACCAGAAATTCTCTTCTGTAAAAGACAATCAATTTGATGGTAACACCATGAATATCCCAAAGCATCCTAGCAGTGTTTGGATCTGTTGAGGAACAGTGATCCAGAGAACTTGCCTTGTTCTCTTCTGCATGGCAGGACTGACTGTCTTCCTATGCTTAACAAAAGGAAATCAAGGTTGGTCAAAACTGCCCAAGGACTCCAGGGAAAGCGACTTTTATTACTCTGAGAATTAATTCTGTTATTTAAATATTTACAGGATAATTTCTAAATACTAGAGATATAGTGTTAAAACTTTTCCAGCTCATTTGGACTCCCACAACTCCTCTGAGTCTGCCTGGTAGAACTTGAGGAGGACTTGTAGTATAAACTTACTATATTCCTCTGCATTTTTTCCACAAGGAGCAAAAATGTTCTTATTCTAGCTGTTCTTATCACTATACAGCAGACCACTTCAGACATTAATATTTCTTTCTGCGCTATACTGTCCCCTCGGATCTACAACATTAACAAAGTCACTCTCAAATGGAAATCTGAAGGCATCCAAGGTAGCACCTAAAGGAAATGCCAATATATTTATTCATGTAGAAATATGTTAGCCATACTGGTCTTGTAGCTGTATGCTACAGATGCCTCACAGATCTGAGTAAAACACTCCTGTGTTCTTTTAAACTAAAAACATGGCAAAGACACACATTCTTTGGCTGAAGTAAATATCACTGTAGGAACTTCTGAGAAACAAACAGATTTGTCACCCAGAACATTTCAGAACTATTACTTTTTAAGAAGAAACATCCATGCTTTGGCTATGTCTTTCAAGTCATATTGAAGGGGATATTTTTCTTCCTGCTGATAAAACAGTTTTTTTTTTTTTCTTCTTTGGCTTAAAATACACTTAATCTGTGAGGTTTTGTTCCCTGGCCTCGCCTCTTTATAACATGCTTGTAACTTCTCATAGATGTGTTTTATAAAATTCCCTCTTAGAAACAGAATTCATTGGGGCTGTTACGGAGTGTCCAAAGATGGGGTGCATCAGAAGACGGGTGGTTAGCAGATGGAGGGAGGTTCTCCTCCCCCTCTACTCTGCACTAGTGAGACCGCATCTGGAGTACTGTGTTCAGTTCTGGGCCCCTCAGTTCAAGAGGGACACAGAGCTGCTGGTGGGTGTCCAGCATAGAGCAAGGAAGATGATGAAGGAAGTAGAACTCCTCCCTTATGAAAAAAGGCTGAGGGAGCTGGGTCTCTTTTAGCTTGGAGAAGAGGAGGCTGAGGGGTGACCTCATTAATGTTGGACTCACAGACTGGCAACACAGTCTGCTGGGGTGTCAGCGACACCACCCAGTTTTGTCTCATCACTAAACTTGCTGACAGTGCAACCTAATCAATCCCTCATCCAAATCATTAATAAATAGATTGAAGAGGACCGGTCCCAGTA
>VZRI01006366.1:78303-103368 GCA_013397515.1 Upupa epops | reverse complement strand
AGCTGGGGGGTGCAGTTGATCTGACTGAGGGAAAGGATCCCCTTCAGAGGGACCTGTATAGACTGGAAAGGTGGGCCCAGATGAACCTTATGAGGTTCAGCAAGGCCAAGTGCAGAGTCTTGCACCCAGGCTGGGGTAACCAGCATCGTCAGTACTGGCTGGGAGAGGGTCTACTGGAGGGCAGTCATGTGGAAAGGAATTTGGTGGTGCTGGATAAGAAACTGGCCATGAGCCACCAGTGTGCAGTCGTAGTACAGAAGGCCAGTCCCATTCTGGGCTGCATCAAAAGAACTGTGTTCAGCACGTCAAGAGAGGTGATTCTGTCCCTCTATTCTGCCCTGGTGAGATCTCACCTGGAGTCCTGTGTCCAGTTCTGGAGCCCCCTAGCACAAGGTTTCA
This sequence comes from Upupa epops, assembly GCA_013397515.1. Classification (NCBI taxonomy): domain Eukaryota; kingdom Metazoa; phylum Chordata; class Aves; order Bucerotiformes; family Upupidae; genus Upupa; species Upupa epops. The sequence continues at coordinate 102,969 of VZRI01006366.1, read as the reverse complement.
GCTGGAGTGCATCCAGAGGAGGGCCATCAATATGCTGAGGGGAATGGAGCATCTCTCTTGTGAGGACAGGCTGAGAGAGTTGGGGCTCTTCAGCCTGGAGAAGAGAAGGCTCTGGGGGGACATTCTTTTGACCTTCCAGTGGCTGAGGGGGGTTACATGAAGGCAGTGAAAGGTCTATTCCAAAGGGTTTGTAAGGACAGGACAAGGAGGAATGGGTTCAAGCTGGGAAAGGAGAGATTTAGGCTGGAGATTAGAAAAAAGTTCTTCACTGAGAGGGTGGTTGGTGGCTGGAATGGGCTGCCCAGGGAGGTGTGGGGGGGCCCATTCCCGGAGTCATTGAAGGTCAGGCTTGATGAGGCTCTAAGCAACCTGATCTAGGTAGAGATGTCCCTGGCTGTGTAGAGAGGTTGAACTAGATGACCTCTGGAGGTCCCTTCCAGCCTGTAACGTTTTGTGATTCTATGATTATGAGGTTGAGGTGGAATTGGGAGGGTGGAAATGATTGAGTGGGGTTGGGATTTCCTGGTGACACTGGGATGTGGGATGGGGATCAGAAGGATCCCAGGACCCCTATGACCCCATCTGCCTTGTCTCTGTCAGACTATGTCAGACTACAAGTGGAAGGGCTCAAACACAATGAGCAGGGAGGGTAGGAGAAGCCCTGCACCTGGAGAAGAGATCAGCGCTCTGCAGTGGAAGCAGAAGCAGCAGGTCCTGAGACTTTGGAGGCCTATCTGCAAAGCTCTGATTGAGCAGTGAGAACACAATGAATTGCCATTTCTCAAGGACTTCCTCACCAGTGTTTTGTCAAAGACCCTGAGAACAAATTCATCCATACTTTTGGGGGTGAAGAAAAACCCTCCCGACAGCAGGGATAAAAGGGAGGAATTGAATAGTACAGGGGAACCATCAGTCCTCCCCAGCCTGCAATCTGCTGCAAGACTGACAGAAGGACTGCTGGACACACCAAAAATCTGTGGAGCTGAGGAAGCAAAGAAGGACCAATCACGCATCACCACCACCCCCCATCCCTGAAGCTGACTGTGGTGAGAAACTGACTTCAAAGACGGTTGCAGAAATTGAGGAAATTCTACTGAGATCTGTGGAGCTGATAAGGAAGGGGGAGGCCAGAGCCTGCCAGATACCACAGCAGTTTGGAGTGGTGATCTCTTATCTGTCTTCTTTTTCCCTTTCCTCTCCTCTGCTCTCTGAGTTCAGCATTGCTGGAGTGATTTTTCTGCTTTCTGAGTTCATCATAGGGTGACTTTGGTGATTTCTGTGCTCTCTGAGTAGAAAGTAAAGTTGGTGACTTCAGTAAAACTGATTTCTGTGCTGACCTATGGTGTCAGCCTCCTTAATTCAACCCAAGAAAATCCACGAACCTGAGTCACTCTCTTCTCTGATCAATTGTGACATGACAGACCCCAGTTTCCACTGTGTCCTGCAGTGAACCCATGGATGTCTCCTGTCCTGCCAGCCACCCCCGCCACACTGAGAGCACAGCAGTGAGTACAGGAGAGGAGCCCTCCAGCAGAGGACAGTGGCCACCACCTTGGAGTCAGTGTCACATCTGACCACAAGCCCTCACTAGGGCAAAGCTCAGACCTCACTGTCTCCATGTCCTCCAAGATGAACTGGTGAGGGAGAAGACAAGTCTGACTGAACAGGGAGCTTCTGCTGGGCCTCAGTCAAAAAGAGAAAGTTTATCACTAGTGGAAGAGAGGGCAGGCAACTTGAGAAGAGCACGGGGGTCTCTCTAGGTGGTGTGGGTTGGAAATCAGGAAGGATAAAACCCAGTGAAAACTCAGTCTGGCCACTGAAGTGAGGGACAACAAGAAACGTTTCTACAAATACATCAATGGAAAAGGGGGTCAGGAAGAATCTCCACACCTTGTGTTGAAGGGAACATCATCACCAAGGATGAGGGCAAGGCTGAGCTACTTAGTATCTTCTTTGGCTCAGTCTTTAATGACCAGTCCAGTTATCCGCAGGGTATTCAGGCTCCTGGGCTGGAAGGCAGGGATGGAGAGCAGGATGTACTTTCCACAGTCCAACTGGAAGCAGTTACTGACCTGCTGCACCACCTAGACTGTGGGGTCGGATGGGATCCATTCGAGAGTGCTGAGGGAGCTGGTGGAGAAGCTTGTCCAGCCACTCTCCATCATTTATCAATGCTCTTGGCTAACAGGAGAGGTCCCAGGTGACTGGAGGTTGTAGTGTGCCAGAGTAACACACACCTTACACAGTCTGGGAGGCATGACAAGGGTAACTCAGTGGAGAAAAACCCTATCTCGTTAAACCTCTTGCCACTCAGGGGAATGTTGGTGTCTGTGGCTGGGAAGTGGGAGGGTGACATTGCTGGTGACATGGTTTCCTTGGCACCTGGGAAGCACCAAAGCCCGTGGAGAAGATATGAAGTTACTGTTCTGCAGAGGTCTGTCCATCTTGTTCAGCAACAACTGATTGAACGCCAGGATATGGAGGACCTGAGGAAGTAGAGAAATGCTGAGCCGAAGAATCTGGGCAAAACACTCAGAGAGGCGGGAAGGAGGGATGGGAAGATGGGCAAATTTACATAGGAACCTGCAGAGTGGGATGTAGAGTTCATGGGAACACCAAAAGCCTGAACAGGTAGCAGGATAGGAAGAAGGGACCCATCACACTGAGACGCCAGTGGTCAGGAAGAGAAGAGTTTTACAAATTCCATGGCTTTGAATGTTTTCCAGCAAGCAGGTCTGAATTTTCTCTTATTTCAGCAGTTTTCTTGTTGCTTGGGAGGTTCCTTAAGGCCTAAGGTTTAAATGTCAAATGTCATCCCACCGGTGTTTGGGGAGGTTCGATTCCACAGCAGGATGAAGCCTGTCCTTCTCAAAGGTCCAGGTGGCCAGTGGCTTAAAAGGAGCAAACCTGGGCACTGAGTGTTACCTGCTGTGAGCAGTGCATTCACAGAAGGAGACCTCCTGAACAGTGTCCACCTTATCCTGTTTCAGACTCTGTGGTGTTGTGCCTGGTGAATGGCTGAAGCCTGTGTTCTGGGAGGGTTGAAGTGTTCCACAGGCGTGATTGGGGAACCGTGTGTGATGATGACTGGTATAAAGAGGACGCAGGAGTCGTGTGCCTGAGGCTGAGCTGGGCTGTGGGTTGGTGGTCTCAGCTCCTGGTGATGCTTGGTTTGGGCAGTGGCACAACACCATCTGGCTGGATGACGTGAAGTGCACGGGGAGCGAGGCCATTCTCTCAAGGTGCCCGTCCAAGCCATTGAAGACACACAACTGTGGCCACGGAGAGGATGCCAGTGTGGTGTGTTCAGGTAATGTGACCGCCATTGGTTTGGGAGAAGGTCTGGTCATGCCCCAAACCTGGAGACATTCCAGGTCAGGTTGAATGGGTCTCAGAGCCACCTTAACTGTTTGAAGATGTCTGTGCTCACTGCAGGAGGGCAGGACTAGATACTCTTGGGTCTAGAGAAGAAGTCCGATGTACAATTGAAGAGGTACAAGGGTTTTTTTGGTCTGGAGAAAAGGGGTTTCAGGGAAGATCTTGTTCTCTACAGCTCCCTGAAATTCAGGGTGTTTGGAAGAGGTGGGGGGTCTTTCTCTTTTCCCAAGGTAGAAGAGGCAGGATGACAGGAAGTGCCCTCAAGGTGAGGCAAGGGAAGTTTAGGAAGACTATGAGGAACAATTTCTTCCCTGAATAGGTTATCAGGCATTGGAATGGGCTGCCCAACACAGTGGTGGAGTCCCCATCCACCCCTCAAGGTGTTCAAAAGCCTTTGGAGATGTGGTGCTGAGGGGCATGGTTTAGTTGGTTTGGCAGTCGCTGCGTAGGACTTTGCCCTGACCATTGTAAAAGCCACCCTCTTGGAGTGCCCATCCAAGCCATGGGGGACACAAAGCTGTGGCCCTGGAGAAGACGCTGGTGTGATGTGTTCAGGTAATGTGACTGCTATTGGTTTGGAAGAAGTTGTCCAGACTTTGTGGACAGACAGCCGTATGTCCTTCTTTTTCTTGCAATACTTAACCCGACTCAGCAGGAAAATGATAGTTTTCCACTAAATTTGACGCTGCCCAGCACTCTTGTCCTAGAATCATTGAATGGTTTGAGTTGGAAGGGACCTTAAGCATCACCCAGTTCCAACCCCTTGGTCCTATTACTACTGGATCCTGTACAAAATCCAGCTGCAGTCTTCTTGTAAGCCTTTTCCAAAGGCCACAGTAAGGAGTCCCTGGTGCCTTCTCAATTCTTTTTGAGGTCCATTGTTCTCTTGAATTTGCTATTGATGTTGCTTTCTCCACACAGGCCATGTTACCATCACATCTCCACAGCCTTTTCTGCTGGTCCCTTTGCTGGGCTCAGCCATCTCTGCAGTCTCAGTGCTGCTCTGAGGGCTTTTCTGTACCAGAGGAGAAGGCAAATGCAGAGGGGGGCTTTTAATTCCTCCTCAGGTGAGCTTTGCTGTGGGTTTTCAGAGTATGGGTGTGGTTTAAAACGGCTTTTATTCGAAACATTGATGTCAGCAGAGTTGGGGCAGAAGTGTTTTTTTTCCCCACACATTGAAAGCAATGTCCTCTTGTGGTTTGGTTTCTGGTCTCCTTCTTCCTTCCCCTTTCACTTTTGTCACATCCTGGTTGATCAGAGAAGGGAAAGGGAGTGACTTGTGTTGAATAAAGGTCCTCACAGCAATCAAGTCTGCTGAAGTTACCAGCTGCTGAACTCCAAGAGTAGAGGAGAGGAAAGGGAGAACAGAGAAGACACATCATCACTCCAAGCTGCAGTGGTGTCTGGCAGACTCTGGCCTCCCCCTCGCTCCTCAGCTCCACAGATCTTAGTAGAATCTCCTCAATTTCTCTGACCATCTTTGAAGTCAGTTTCTCAGCACAGTCAGCTTAGGGATGGGGTGGTGGTGGTGATGGGTGATTGGTCCTGCAGAAGTGTCTCAAGGCCTGTTTGCTATGTTCAGTGTGAACAGAATTGGGTACCAGAGCCCATATCTCCTCACCAGGTGCATTATCCTGCTCACAACTCATCTGGTAATTGTTTGTTAAATCTCATCTGGTGTTAATTAGAATCTGACATCTTTGACACGATCTACCTTGCAGTTAGTGTTGCCTGTGTTGAACATCCCTGTGAAAGAAGGTAGTAGAGAGGTGAGTCTTGGCGTCTTCTCACAAGAAAAAAGTGATAGGACAAGTGGAAATGGCCTCAGTTTGCACCAGGGGAAGTTTAGGAAAATCGTCATCTGAAGGGTCATCAGGTCTTGTAACAGGGAGGTGGTTGAATCACCATCCTTGGACATGTTTAAAAGTCATGGAGTTCTGGAGTACTGGGGCCAGTTTGGGGCACCTCTTTCCAAGAAGGACATTGAAATCTCCAGAAAAGAGCAATGAAGCTGGGGAAGGGTCTGGAGCACAAGTGCTATGAGGAGAGGCTGAGGGAACTTGTAGGAGTTAGGGTGGAGAAAAGGAGGCTGAGGGAAGACTGCCTTACTCGCCACAACTACCTGAAAGGAGATTAGAGTGTGTCAAGGGTCAATCTTGTTCTCAAGGAACAAGAGACAGGCTGAGAGGAAAGAGCCTCAGATCGTCCCAGAGGAGGTAGACATTGGACACAAGGCAAATCTTCATCACTGAAAAGGTTGTGAAGCTCTGGAACAAGCTGTTGAGGGTAGTGGTGATGTCACCAACCCTGCAGGGACTGAAAATCTTGGAGATGTGGTGCTGAGGCTCATGGTTTAGTGGTGAGCTGGCAGTGCTGGGTCAGTGGTTGGATCTGAAGATCTTCCAAACAAAATGGTTCTGTGATTCTGCCTTGGTCCTGCTCTCTGCTAATAAGCAGGGTAACAGTCATTCCTCTAATGACCCTCTTGAGGGTAACAGTTGTGTGCAGCATGGTTTGCAAAGGTAGCTTTTCTTTCTTCGTGTTCCTAAAATTGTGGCCCAGGGTTATGCTCAACTTAGGAAGCACAGTTCCCTTTACAGCCTTTTGCTGGCATAGTTTAGAGGAGTTCAACCCCAGGGTCCTCTCTTGCATGGCTGCACGGTCATCTCAGACTGCCACAGAGCCTCCTGCTCCTTTCGTTCTTCCGTGGATGGACACATCCCCCAGCTGCTTTAATTTGATGCAACCTGGATATTCAACCAGGGATGGCTCAACCAGTTGGCTCTTTGCAGAAGGCTAGAAGGTAGGACAGGAGATTCAGCCACCACTGTGGTGGGTCAGGCAATCGACCCACTACCCAAATCTCCTTGGGCACTAACTTGAGTCTAGAATCTTCTCATCCTTCAGATGGTGGTTTAGAGCCCATGGAAGTGACAAGACAGGGTTAGGAGTGGGGAAAAGCCCATTTTTAGAGGGACATAAGGGCACCCTGCAAAAAGGACTTGAACCCCATGTGCAGGTGTCTGAAACCTCCAAGGCTGGGCTGTGCTGATTCTAAACACATTTTCTATCCTGTCCCTGCAGCAAAGGGACCCTGGGCGTAACTGCAGTCCATGCTCTGTTGCTCCAGGACAAAGACACTTCTGACTCATCAGTCATGCTGCTTTCTCCATGTGGTGATAAAGAAGTCAATGGCCCTTCTTGAAAGAGTTACTTCTGCACAGGGTATCCACTTCTGTGTCTCCCGAGTATCACTGCAGTGATGATCCCCTGGGACAGATCTCCTGCGGGAGGCCCTTGGTGGGAGTTCATTACCACTTGGCAGGTGAATGGATGGGAGATGTCAATGTCTGGGCAGGCAGCAACTCGTTTCATATCCTCCTTTCCTGCTCCCCAATATCATCTCATTGGCCCTCCCAGCTCCAGTGGGGCTGGAGGGTCTACAAGAGTAGCTGATGCTTGATTTGTTGTGACAGATGCAGAAGCACAAGGAACCTCAAGAGCTCTGGAGTGTTTCTGAAGGACTTCTAGGGCATGTGACAGCCTAAATGTCCTGTATGTATACTGGGGAGTCCTACAGCCTCACTGTGGGGTGAGAGGCATCAGGTGTGTTGGAGAAAATCAAGTAATCACCATGATCACACCATCCATTCTACAAAAGTTTAGGCTGTGAGCTGCCTCCTTCCTTGCTGTGGCTGATGGATTTCCCCAGCTCACGTTATTCCCTGGTGTCTTGTTAAACTTTGTTTAACAAGAAATGTTTGCAAGCAAAGAAGATAATTTGTGAGCAGGGTAACATGGGAGGCTGCACCTGGCAGGATAGATCAGCACTCTGCAGCAGGCAGCCCTAGAGCTCTCCCAACCTATCTGCAAAACTATTTTGAGCCCTGGGAACACAGTGAGCTGCCATCTCCCAGGGACTTACTGGCCTTTGCTTTGTCTGGGATCCTGGGAATAGAGTTGTGAGGGTGGAAAAGAACACCCCTGGAGGCAGAGGTACAAGGGAGAGATTCACATGGTGCAGCAGCTTCACCATCATCACTCCCCAACCTGCAGCCAGGACAAGAGACTGACACAAGGGCTGCTGGAGACACCGAAAATCTGCAAACCTAATCACCACCTATCACCACCACCACCTCTCCATTGAGAAACTAAGAAGACAGCCAAAGGTCTGCAGAGCCAAAGGGCTAGGCAGGGTTGGTGGGGAGCCAGAGCCTGCAGTCCTGAGCGGTGATCTGACCTCTTACCTCTCTTCTCTCCCTTTCCCCTTTTCCTCTCTTCTCCTCTCTGAGTTGGGCATCCAGTAACTTCAGTGGTTTCTGTGCCTTCGGAGTTTGGAATCTGATAATTTCAGTCAACTTTGACTTTCACGTGGACCTGTGGAGTAAATCTTCTTAATTTGATCCCAAGTGAATCAATGAACCAGAGTCACTCCCTTCTCTTCATGATCAGGATGCGATCTCTTTTGGCAAAATGTTGACTGATTCTAGAAGGGGAGGATGGAAGATTTCAGATGCTTCAGATCAGCAGAAGATACTGAGATGCACAAGATGGGTCTGAGTTATGTAAGCTGTGGTGGACTGAACCATGGGGATGCTGGTGCATGTGGACCTCAGTCGTGTGCAAAGACCCCAATCACTGAATTGCAGGCGTCTGTGCTGGGCTAGCATTACAGTCACTGGGAGCAGCCAGCAGAGATAAATGAGTCACATGAGAATATCCTGATGGCTTCTCCCATGGTGCATTCATGTCTTGTGGAGAGCAGTCTGTGATGCTCAGCTGGAGTTTGTAACATCTGCTCTGGGAGGTGCCAGCAACTTTGGAGACTGTGGGGCAGCCAAGGATAGGGTTTCCAACTGCTTGTCCTCAAATAATAGAGCAATTTTCTGCTACACATCTGCACAGAGCAGTACAAGAAAATTCATGGGAAACAATGCCTGGCCTTTACTGAATCACAGAATGGTGTGTGGATGAGGTGCTGAGTGGCATGATCTAGGTGTCAGATGTTTAGGGTTACTTGTTTGGTTTTAGGTTGGACTGGATGATCTTTAAGGTCTTTTCCAGCCTCATCATCACCGTGATACTGTGATACCATGATCAGAAGGAATCTCTGAAAATCATCTGGTCTGACCCTTCTGCTACAGAAGATCTCACAGGAACACATCCAGAAGGGGAGTCCTCCAGAGCAGGACACTCCACAAGGTCTCTGGGCAGCATGTGGCAGGGTTCTTGTCACCCTCACTCTGAAAAATTTTATTTAGGCAGAACCTCTGGGGTTCAAACATTTTGAATGTTTTCCCTTTCCAAAGGGCTGGGATCTTCTGGAAGCTGCTGCTCTGTGTTGGGTTGCAAAGGGCTGATGCTGTCAGCTAGTTTGAAGAGAAATTATATGAAAGCATGAGTAACGGGTCTGAAAGCAAATGCTAAAGGAAACAAGCCTTGATGTCAGGAGGATGGAGGCCATCAGAAGTCACCTGGTTTGCCCGTCGGTTTTGTCTTCTGTGGATGGGATTGAACCCTTCGCAGATCCAGTTCGAGATACTGTGTAACTTAACTTTAGCTCTTATTTCAGAGTTAGAGACAAAGATGAGTTAGACAATGATCTTTCGGTAAAACATTTGGCCTCAATGGGCAACCCTCAACCCCAAATTTGCTTCTGTGTCTGTTTCATGGAATCCCTTAAAATTGTTCTGGGAGGGAATGTCATCAGGCCTTGCAGTCCACATCCTTCAAACTGTGATGTCTGCAAGGATCTTGCACCCAGCTCAGCAGGGGAGATGCCAGTACTGTGCTCAGACAGCCCTTCCTTACTCCATTTACCCCTGGGATTAGCATAGTCCATCCTTTCAGCAGTGTTCCACCTCATAGTCTTAGAGGCGAGTGCTATCCCCACAGGGTCATCTCAGATGTGTTGATGCTTCCTGTTCATTGTGCCTGGTGCTGCAGGGGCTGCACACTGGATTTGAGGAGAGCCAGCCCAGGGAGCTTTTGAGGAAAAGATTAATTTCTGGAGGATGAGTGACCTTCCTCCCAATCCAGGAGCTGAGAAGGGTTGCAGCTTAATCTCAGCAGTTACAGCAGTTTGGAGCACCATCTCCTTGCTCTCTGTGTTTTGTGACACTCCTGGAATCCAAGCTGTTTATTTTATTTACATGATGGCTTCAGTGATGTGACTTTAGAACAGACACATAGAATCATAGACTCATTAAAGTTGGAAAAGTCCTCTAAGATAATCAGGTCCAGCCATCTACTCAACACCAGCCACATCTACTCTGTCCCAAAGTTGTCACATGTACATGTCCTTTTAACACCTCCAGGGGTGAGGACTCCAGCACTACTACCCTGGGCAGCGTGTTCAAACACTTGACCACTCAGTAAAAACAAATTCCCTAATGCCCAGTCTAAACCTCCCCGGCGCAATGCAGGCCATTTCCTCTCACCTGCTGTGACCAGGGAGCACAGACCAACAACGATTCACAGAATCACTGTCTGGTTCAGGTTGGAAGGCACCTCAGAGCTCACCCAGTTCCAAGCCCCTTCCATGGCCAGTGACACGTCTCACCAGACCAGGTTGCCCAGAGCCCTGTCCAGCCTGGCCTTGGACACGGCCAAGGATGAAGCAGCCACAGCCTCCCTGGGAAACCTGTTCCAGGGCCTCAGCCTCCTCACAGGGAGGAATTTCTTCCTAAGGTCTAGACACCTACCTCCTGATGACCTGCTTTAACCAGAGGACAAATTCTGGAGTAGGAGGGGTCAGTGCAGGAGGAGGGCTGAGTTCAGACAAACACAGGGGCACGTGGCTGCAGAGGAGGGCACAAACCTACTCTCAACACCAGTAGCATCCAGCTCAGCCTGCAGCTCACACTGGGACACCCATTCTAAGCCATATGCAATGGTTGTGGGGTTCTTGGGACGCTTTCTCCTGTCCCTGCACAGCAGCCTGGATGGCTTCACTGGAGTAGGGCTCCTCATCTACCTGGTCTGTCTCTGTGGTAAGTGGCTTTTGTATAGAAGGACCATCCTAGGAGAAAGAGGGGGCCGGTGATCTGCAGGAATGGCAGGTGGATGGCTTTTGGGTGGATGGGGCAAATCTTCCTTTGAAGAGGAAGAGAAAGAGGTAAATGAGGAAGTATCTTTCATTAGCTGGGTAGTTATCATGGCCTCTGTGCCACTGCTCTTGCACAGGATGGTTGGGAAATGCTTGGAGCCCTGCCAGCCAGTGACAGTCCAGACCAGAAACTGTTTGTGTTGGCCACATCTTCAGGGCCAGAGAGTTTGTTTGCAAAGGACAAAAGTCCTTTTCCCTCCAGCACAAACTGGATCATTTGTTCCTGTCTGTGCCCTGCAGACACAAAGGCTGTTCAGGGGGTGGCCAACTGTGTTGCAAATGTGATGCCATGGTCCTCTTTTTAATCTGCCTCTTCCTGCCTCATTTTGCACCCCATCTTCAGGGGATGCTGCAGCCTCCACCCAGACACAACCAGTTTCTCAGCCACTCCAGCTCTTACTCTGTTATGACTATTAAACAGCTTAGGTTTAATTTTATTGGTGTAGTTTTCAGCCCATGCCTTGCTTTAGAATGCAGCTCCACTTGTTTAGGGTCTGTGGGTTGAAGACCTGGATCTAGTGGAGTGACCCAGGGGTTGGTACTGGTACCAGTACTGTTCAGTGTATTCATTAATGACCTGGATGAGGGAACAGAGTGCACTGCCAACAAGTTTGCTGCTGACACAGTGTTGGGAGGAGGGGAAATCACCCCAGAGCACTGGGATGCCCTTCAGCGGGACATGGACAGGCTGGAGAGTTGGGCAGGGAGGAACTGAATGAAATTCAATGAGAGCAGTGTAGAATCTGGCATCTGGCCAAGAACAAGCCCAGGGACCAGTAGAGGTTGAGGACTGACCTGCTGGAGAGCAGCACAAGAGAAAGGGACCTAGGGGTCCTGGTGGCCAGCAGGATGGCCAGGAGCCAACAATGGGTCCTGGTGGCCAAGAAGGCCAGTGGCATCCTGGGGTGGATTAGAAGGGGGGGTCGTTAGTAGATCAAGAGAGGTCCTCTTCCCCCTCTACTTTGTCCTGGTGAGACCACATCTGGAATATTGTGTCTGGTTGTGGGCCCCTCAGTCCAAGAAGGATACAGAGCTGCTTGAGAGAGTCCAGTGCAGAGCCACAAAGATGTTGAAGAGAGTAGAGCATCTCCCTGATGAGGAAAGGCTGAGGAAGCTGGGTCTCTTGAGCTTGGAGAAGAGGAGCCTGAGGGGTGACCCCATTAATGTTGATCAATATGGAGAGGGTGACTGTCAGGTAGAAGGAGCCAGGCTCTGCTCACTGGCACCCAATGATAGCACAAGAGGCAGCAGGTGTCAGCTGGAGCAGAGGAGGTTTCACATAATTATGAGAAGAAATTTCTTCGCAGTGAGGGTGACAGAGTTCTGGAAGGGGCTGCCCTGAGGCTTGTGGGGGCTCCTGCTCTGGAGACATTTAAAACCCTCTTGGATTGTTTCTGTGCAACTGGATCTAGGGGATCCTGCTCTGGAAGGGGCATTGGACTGGATGATTTTTTGAGATCCCTTCCAATCCCTGACACACTGGGATTGTGTGATTCTGTGATCACATAAACAGATAATCAAAACAGCAGGCTGCACACAGACAGAGCCCTCTGTTTTCATCAGACGTGTGGCAGCTACTCCCTACATTCAGAGTTTTCAGTCCAGCCGGCAGTGCTGGCCTTTTAATTGATTTAGAATCGTGGGTTGGAAGGGACCTCAAGGATCAGCCAGTTCCAACCCCCTTCCATGGGCGGGGGCTCCTGTCACCAGATCAGATCCTGTCATCAGGTTGCCCAGAGATCCATCCAACATGGCCTTGAACACTTCCAGGACTGCATCATCTGAAGCTTCTCTGGGAAATTAGTTCCAGTGCCTCAGCACCCTCACAGTAAAGAATTTCCTCCTAATTTCAAATTTAAGTGTCCCCGCTTTCAGTTCAAAGCTGTTACCCCTTGTCCTATCCTAGCACTACACAGTGTCAGAGAATCTCCTCCTCATCATTCTTACAGATCTCTTTAAGTATTGAAAAGCTGCTGTAAGGTCTTCTCAAAGCCTTCTCTTCTCCAGGATCAATCCCAGCAATCTCAGTCTGTCCTCACAGACAGGGGAGGTGGTCCATCCCCCTGATCACCTCCACAGTCCTTCTCTGGACTCAGCAGGCGGGAACCCCACACCTGAACATGGTGCTCCAGGAGGGTTCACACAAGCAACGTTCTAAGCATCTGAAACCCCTTTAAAGAAAATGACCTCTGAAAAAGAGGGTCTGCACAAGTGTTTTCTCTCCTGGACTAGAATTATTTCTTTCTGCTTTGTCTTTGAGGCAAAGGAGCAGCATGTCCATGGTTCACCTAAGTCACTGCCATCTGCAGAGGATCTGTGAAGCTCATACAAGTTGCACAACCTTCCCGGTGCTGCTTTCTTCCCGCAGACCCTATCCATATCCCTCTTGCAGACCTGGTTGCAACGGGTTCCACTCTGCCTGTCAGATGACCCTCACTGCTGTGCTGGCAGGGTCGAGGTCTTCTATTCCAACCAGTGGGGAATGGTGTGTGACGACCACTGGGACCTGGAGGATGCCAGCGTGGTATGTCGGCAGCTGGGCTGTGGCCTGGTGCTGTCAGCCACCAAGGCTGGACATTTTAGAGCAGGATCTGGTCCCATCTGGTGGACCAAGTCAACTGCACAGGGATAGAGATTGCCCTGTCTCACTGCCAGCTGGGGAAAAGCAATAGCCACCATGTGAAGATGCTGGTGTGGTGTGCTCAGGTAATGCCCCATAGACATTATGATGGGAGCGTTGCCCTTCAACCCCGTTTTCCAGAAGCTCCCTGCAGCACAGAGGACCCAGGGCCCCAACAAGGGGTGTTTTTTTGGTTTGTCCTGTACGAGAGACTACAGGCCCTCAGCAGTATGGGAAGATGGAAGATGGCTTGGAAATGTTACCAAAGCAAACTCTGCCTTCCCAAGATGATGAACCATCTCTGGGAGAGGCATAGAAACCCCTTGAACATCATGTACCTCCAGGATGAGCAGGACCCCGCACGCCTTGCTTCGACTACATGTTTTGGTGGTTGGACTAGGTAACCTTCAGGGGTCTCTTCCAACCCCCTCTGGTTCTGTGATTTCAAGGGCACAGGCAGGGCTAGAGACTTTCTGCATTTTGCAGATTGGTGAAAAAACTGTGAGATACAGCCTTAGGGGAGAGAAGGGCCAGGAGAAGACTGGTCAGATTCCTCCTTCCTTTCAGCCACACAAGAGACAGGATGGTTTTCATGCCCTTGCCTCTGGAGAATGAATCACTATTTGACTGCACAACACTCTTTCACAGTCACAATTTATAAGGCTCCAAAAGGCTTGGAGCTCCAAAAGCTTTGGTTGTCTGACTGAGGAGTAGGTACTTATGGCAGCTTGTAGATGGTGAAGTCACTGGGGCCAGAATTATCCCAACAGACATTGGCACAAGGGCATGCTGAGCTCCCCCCGTTGTCAGCTTCACCTGTAAAGAGGATGTAGTGCCTTGTGAACACCAGGAAAAGAAACTTTCCTCCTCCTCCTCATAGAATCAGGGAATTGCTTTGGTTGGAAGATGCCTTTTAATATCAATTCCAACCATTAACCCAGCACAGCCAGGTCACCACTAAACTATTTCCCTAAGCACAGCCAGGTCACCACTAAACTATTTCCCTAAGCACTATGTCTATGTGTTCTTTACACACCTCCTCTCCCAGCATTATCAGGAAGATCATGGTCACAAGGCATCATCTCAATCCCAGAATAGTCACTCAGTGCAGCAGTAGTGGAGTGCAGAATGCTCCTGCAGAAATGAGGGGCAGGGGGGTTTCATGGTGTACCTCTTGTGCCCCACAGACTCATCCACCCATGACAGTCCTGCAGAGGTCCGTTTGGTAAATGGCTCGAATCGCTGCTCTGGAAGAGTAGAGGTGATGCATGATCACCAGTGGGGAACTGTCTGCGACGATGACTGGAGCTTCACTGATGCCACTGTGGTGTGTCGGCAGCTGGGCTGTGGGATGGCAGTCTTGGCTTTCGGCGGAGCTCACTTTGGTGAGGGGTCAGGCCACATTTGGCTGGACAATGTTGAATGTACTGGGACTGAAGCTGCCCTGTCCGAATGCACGGCCAGACCTTGGGGCATGAACAATTGCAACCATGGAGAAGATGCCAGCGTTGTGTGCACAGGTAACATCATGTTTGTGGACCAGGAGGAGAAACTCAGCAGAAGATGCTCTGCTCTGTGGATTTGTACTGATATCCTGGCTACAGCCAAGGGTTGAGCAGCAGATGCCCAGGTGCCAGCAGATGCCCAGGTGACAGCAGGTGCCTGGACAGGTGACCTTCTCCCTTCTGTCCCATCTCTAACAACGTGCTATGCTGGCTCTTTAGCACACAAATCCTTTGAAGTATGGAGCAGCGGGGATGATAGGAAGGGCCAGATGCACCTTGGGCAGCACTCACCTGGGAGACTAAGAAAGGCATTGAAGCTGTTTATGGTTTGCTCGCACTCCCGTTGGATGTGTGCAAATGCTTGGGTCACATCGCTTTTTTTTAAACCTGAGATGTTCAGCCCCAAATTTCAGATAGTGTTCAACAGCTGTTTGTGGACAGGGGAGTCTCCTCTGGTACAGGTCTCACCATGAAGGGAGGAGACCTGGCCTGACATTCCTCTTGTGTTTCCTGTCAGGAGAGGACACAGGTACCCACATGCCAGTTCACCTGCGCCTGGAGAATGGCCCGAACCGCTGTGCAGGGCGTGTGGAGGTGCTCCACCATCGTCAGTGGGGGACAGTATGTGACAACGGTTGGAGCCTGGCTGAGGCAACAGTGGTATGCCTGCAGCTGGGCTGTGGGATGGCTGTCTCAGCCCCGGGCTCAGCTCACTTTGGGCAAGGCTCTGGCCGCATCTGGCTACATACTGTGAACTGTATCGGGACAGAAACTGCCCTCTCGGAATGCCAAACCAGGCTGTGGGGATCTGACAGCTGTGACCATCGGAAAGATGCTGGCGTGGTGTGTTCAGGTGAGCCACATCAGTCGGGATAATTACCATACAGGCTGGGGTGTGGTGTGGCATCTCGGTTGCGTCCCACAAAGCCAGCGTACAAATGCCAGGGTGGGTGATGCCCTTCCCTGTGCCAGAATAGGCTATGAGACCCCAGCATGCAGTTAGGATGTTTCTGTGTAGGAAGAGCAAGTCCTTCTCCTACTTATTCCCCTTACGATTGCTCTAGCAACACAAATTCCTGGGGCAACACCTCCTACCACCTCCCACAGTCACTGTTGACTCTGGGGCCCTCCCATAGTCAGTATTGACATCAGGACCATCCCACAGTCACTGCTGACCCCAGAACCCCTTGTAAAGTTCCAAGTGCCAAACTCTGGAGCTGTGACCCTTTTTTGTCCACCCTGATGAGAAACAAATCCCAAAGCAGCTTTCCCAGGTAGCCAGACACCGCAAAAGTGGGAATTTCCTGTAGCTTAACACACTGCAAAGCTCAAGGAGAGCCATGTGTGATGGTTGGGTATGAATGTGCCTCTTACTCCCTTAACAGATGCAGACACTTCGGGGCAACTCCCACTGCGGCTGGTGAACAGCTCCAACAGCTGCATGGGGAGAGTCGAGGTCTTTCATGAGAAGAAGTGGGGGACAGTGTGTGATGACTCTTGGGACATAGATGATGCCACTGTCGTGTGCAGGCAGCTGGGCTGTGGGAACGCACTTTTGGCACTGGGCTCAGCTCATTTTGGCCCAGGGTCAGATCCCATCTGGTTGGACGACATTCACTGCAGCGGGACTGAGTCGGCCATCACTGAGTGTGAGCTGAGCGAATGGGGAGAGCACAACTGCGGTCACAGTGAGGATGCTGGTGTGGTGTGCTCAGGTAACACCAGGCTGTAGGGACCAGAGTGGGTGAACCAGAGTGGTTGGTGACCATTCATGGTGGGGCTTGGTTGGTGCTGGAGCAGCAGATCCACCCAGGGCTGTACCAGGTTTTCTCCTCTCTGCTTACTCTTCCCTATACCCAGCGTAAGAGCAGAAGTCATCCAGCCAGTTTGAGTTGATGAAAAATGCCCCCCTTTCTTAGATAAAGTTTTACACCTAACTCATATTTATCTCATCCAGACTGTGTCCCTCTGGCCAGCACTGAAAGCATCCTGGGAAGGGCATAGCCTTGTTTAAAAAACCCAGTAATCCAGGCACACCTTCCCAAGACAAGTGCCACGGGGTAGGTGAGTGTGGGTGGGTCTTCCCTGAGCTCCATCTCACAGACACCAGCCCTTCAGCACTGTGGCTTATTAAAGCATCTCATGCAAAGGGAAGAATTGAGGCAACCCGGCCCCCAGAGCTGGTCATGGGTTCTGTGGAAAGCAGGGGCCAGGAAATAAAATGCCTGGGAGCAAGCAATAGAATCACAGAGTTGTTCAGGCTGTAAAAGGCCTTCAAGCTCATTGAGTCCAACCATTAACCCAACTGTCCCAACCCATCTGTAAAACCTGTCCCTTGACCTCCAGGTCTTTGAAACACATCCACGGATGGTGATTCAACCCCCTCACTGAGCAGCCTGTTCCAAGGCCTGATGACCCTTTCCATGAAGAAGCTTCTCCTCAGGGCCAACCTCACCTTCCCCTGGGGCAGCTTGAGGCCATTTCGCCTTTCCTATCACTTGTTCCTTGTGAGAACAGACCAACCCCCACCTTGTGACCTCAGCAGTCGAGATGAGGCCTCACCAGTGCCCAGTACAGGGGCACAATCACCTCCCTACTCCTGCTGGACACACTGATACAAGCCAAGATGCCACTGACCTTCTTGGACACCTGAGCACACTGTTGTCTCGTATTTAGCTGATTGTCAATCAACATCTCAATTTCCTTTTCTGCTGGGCACCTTTCCAGCTAATTCTGAGCCTGTATCCAGCAGTTCTCATTGGCACATGAGATTCAAGTGGTCACCTCACCTGCTTGTGCTCTTCCTTGCAGGCACCAACCCCTTGGAGGTGCGGTTGAAAGGAGGGCTCGGTCCCTGCGCAGGGCAGGTGGAGGTGCTCTACAACTCTACCTGGCATGGGGTGTGCAGTAATGGCTGGAGCTTGCTGGAAGCTGAGGTTGTTTGCAAGCAGCTGGGCTGTGGGCCAGCCCAGTCAGCACCCACTGGAGCCCAGCTTAGCCTTGGGGACAGCTCTGCCTTCCTCAATGGATTGAGCTGCCGTGGGACTGAGGTGTTGCTCCTGGAGTGCCAGCTGAGAGACTTTGGTCCAGGGCCATGCAGACAAGGCTGGGCAGCTGGTGTAGTGTGCATGGAACATGAAGGTGAGTGCCAGGATCCCCTGTCATCCACTGTCTGCATCAGGGCCAACCAGATGTAGACACATGGCTCCATCCTGGCCTTGGCTTCTTCCCAGGCAGGTAGAAGCTTTGCCCTTGCAGCTTTTTGCTGGAAGGCAGTAGGTGGTCAGGCTAGAGGCGTCTGAAGGCAGCAGCTCTAAGGCAATGATGAGGGACCAACTGAGTGAAGGCATCTATCCGCCGTGGATATGCTTCGTTTGCATTTCCTCAACATCATCCTGACTCAGAGGGTGAGCTGTCACTCTTGCTGATGAAGGTCAATGCCAGTTCCTAGGAGAACAAGATGCTGCATTTCCCTGAAGAACATACAGCAGAAGGGAAGAGAAGGTCAGGCTATCTAGGCAACCCTCCCTGATCTTTACTCCTTCTGCAGAACTTGCACAATCCTGCTCGGTGCTGACAGGCCTTCTCAGCATAGGGACAACACTCTGCGGGATCCTGCTGGTCCTGTACCTGTGGACAAGGTATGGAAGATGGGCTAGACACTTCCCAGGTAAGAGCAGGGCCACAACAGGTGGTGAGTACATCACCACTCCTGGCTGGCATATCTGCAGTCCAGCCTGGAGCTGGGGACTGCACCCTCCATGCATCATCCTGCACCTTTGTTTCGCAGGCAACCTGCTTATGAACATGACAGAGGACACTGGGATGTCATTTGAGGCTTAGGCAGCCACACTTCTGGTGTTGAAAGCAAGGCTCCCTCAGGACCCTAGAAGACTCCTCTGGAGCCAGAAGACCAGAACAGTTACTTGCGATGGTCAGCAGAGAAGATTACTCTGGCAGACTGGAGAATCTTGCCTTGTGTCCTCCATAGCCCCCAGCTCACTTTGCTGAGCCTCTGTGGGACCCTGTTCCTCCATGCAGCACCATGAAGTCCCTCAGTTTCCAAGCAGCGTCTTTGCAGAATAAGCTCTATCTGGTCCCCTGGGCAGACCTCAGCACACTGACACCCATCTGCACAGACTCCTCTTATTCTCAGCCCTACAACTGCTATAATTCCTATTCCTGGACTATAGCCCCCTATAACCCATTGTATTTATTTAATCCAATTTTGAGTACCAGTAAAAGCCCTGAAACTCCTCTAAGAACCAGAACGCTATGTTACACAGACTCAGGGATGTGAAGTTACTTGGCAAGCTGGAAGTGGCTGAAGAATAGACCCCTTGGTTATAGAGGGATTGCAGGTGATTGGGTCAGATACAGGAAGCTCATGATTGCTAAAGTTGGGTGAGATTCTGTCCTGACAACCATCAGGGAATGGTCAGTCGCATTTCTAATGGAGCAACCCATGAAGTCAGGTCTGAGCCTCAAACCATCCACCACTTCAGTGGATCCAGGAGCCATGGTCAGAGAAACTTAAGGTCAGAGAAATGTCCCAGTGCCACAGAGAGGGAGTGAAGAGACCATAGGCTTGGCCAGGTTGTGAGGAAGTTGTGCCTTGCGAGCTGAGCTGATCCTTACACAAAGGTTAGGAAGAGAAGACTTGATGCAAGAAAAAATTGAAAGAGTCACAGCATGAATTTCAGTGCCCTTCAGGGCCATCCTTCCACCATCCTCTCCCACCATCTTCCTTTGCAGCCCACAGCTTGTATCTGTGGACAGTTTGCATTTTGCTGCTTGTCCTGAGCTCCAGCCATGAAACCATCCTGGCCAATCTCTCTTGTCACTGCATGGCTGCAAGGTCATCTTCTGCTCCTCTATGGAGATCCATCACTCCTGGGTTTTTCATCTTGCTGCTGGCCGCCCCAGCATTCCTGGTCCTCCATCCTTGCCTGTCACAAGATACAATGTTCTCAGAATAGGGGAGCACAGCAGCTGGGACCCATTTCAGTGCAATAAAATATGTGTAGGAGGTCTTTGTAATAAAGCTGAGATGATGCGGTGCTCTTTAGGGCTCCAACATACAAGACCAGCACCTGCTAGATGCTAGCTTGCCCATGAGTTACCCTGCATAACATCTCTTCAGGGACTGCGGCATTTCAAGAAGGGGTTTCACACTTCTCAGGGCATCATACTGTCCAGATCCAAAAAAAATCAGAAGAAACACAGGGCCATGACTCACAGATCACCACTAAAACACGTCCCTCAGCATTAAGTATTTTTAATACCTCCAGGGATGGTGACTCTGTCACGTCCATCACAGTTCTCAGAAGCCTGTTTCCACGTATGACCACCCTTTCAGTGAGGAAAGTTTCCATGAAAGCCAACCTAAACCTTCCCTTGGGCAACTTGAGGCTATTTCCTTTCATGCTATCACTTGCTGACTGGAGGAATAGGCCAACCCCCCCACTGCTACATCCTCCTCTTAGATGGTTGTAGAGAGCGCGAAGGTCTCCCCTGAGCAGTTCCTCAGCCCGTTTCAGTGATTTGTTACCCTCTATGAAGTTTTTCCTTGATTTCAGATGGAACTTCGTGGGTTCCAGCTGGTGCCCATTGCACCTCATCCTGGAACTGGGCATCACTGAGAAGGGTCTGGTCTCATCCTCTTGACCCCTACCCTTTAGCTATTGATCAGCATTGATCAGTTTCCCTCTCAACCTCCTTCAGCTCCCAGTCTCTCAGCCTTCCCTCAGCACAGAGACGCTCCAGTCCCCTCAGCATTGCTTCAGTCAACACAAAGTGCTTCCTTGCACAACTCCAGCTTGCCACCATGTAGGACAGCAGTCTCTTCCATCTTCTCAGAAGGGCATGCCTGGGACAGCGATTCGAAAGGGATGCACTCAGAGCATCATCTGCATTACAGCAACTGGGAGGAAAACTGCTAATCTTGGGGGTCTTCAGCCATCGTAGGATAAGAAAACAGCAACTCTTGTTTTCCACCAAGGCATTCAAAGCATTGTGAGATGAATGTGAGAGCCTTTCTCAGCAGCAGTAGCATTCAGGCTCAGCTCATGGCACACAGCTACAGTGCAGGCACTGGCTCTCACCTCCACAGTAAAACCATTTCCAGCCTTCAGTACACAAAGGTATTGCAGCTGGTGGTCCCTCACCCCTCAAATCCCAAACTGATGGAGTTACTCCAGCCTTGTTTCTCAATGTTTGTGTATAAAGGTTGGCTTTAGCTTGTCCAAAGCAGATGTTCTGTACCAGGACATGTTAGGGCGGCCAAGGTGCCCAGAGGCACTGGGACATGTGAGATGGGACCCAAGTGCTGGGAGGGTTTTGTTTACTCTATGTTTTCCTGGAACAGCTTG
Source organism: Upupa epops (assembly GCA_013397515.1). Classification (NCBI taxonomy): domain Eukaryota; kingdom Metazoa; phylum Chordata; class Aves; order Bucerotiformes; family Upupidae; genus Upupa; species Upupa epops. The sequence continues at coordinate 81,987 of VZRI01006366.1, read as the reverse complement.
TCATTTCGCAACAGTTGACAAGACTGGCAGCTGCATGGGGCAACAGACCCCATCCTGGCAGAGCTTCATAGGAAGTGAAACTCCTGGTGGGAGCTGGGAAGAGGAAGAGGAGGGCTCACTGCAGGGATCCCAATTTGCCCTCCCAGCCAAACAGTGGGACACTGAGCTCAGCTGGCATCTCTCACAAGGACAGTCCACTCCAACATCCGGCCAGTGGCCAGGCTGTGAACATGGGGATGCCAGGTGATATCCATCCCCCATGCAGCCACTCCAAGGGCAGAAACCAACCTGCCTGTGGCCAGGCCAAGAGCACAGGGACCCTTCTCCTGATGGTGTGTCTTTGGGGTGAGTGTTTGCTGTTGCGGCTGATTATAGAGAGCTCATTAATGACCCTGGCTTTGCCAGGCTGCTCCGCTAGTACTGTGGAGCACAGCAGAGGCTGGTCAGGGTTCCACTCATGGATCTTGGGTAGGTGGAAATCCCTTGTGATGGCTTTGGAGGAGGGTGAAGGGGTTTTTATGTGGAGTTGAGAGTCCACCTCTTTCTGCTGCACTCCAAGAGCATGCAGGTCTAGTTCTGTACACAAAGGCTGGTACCCCATAATCAAAGGCCTGTGAGCATTACAAAAGTGAAAGAAAGCAGGTGTGATCCTGAAGCTTCCCCACAGCTGGCCATGATTTCCTGCCTTGCATTTATCTTGGCTTATTCCAGCCCATTCCTGGCAAACTCAATGTATTGCAGCACTGAGGAGGCTTGGTCAAACCCAAGAGCAGTGGGGCAGCTACCCCATATGATGGAGAGGTGAGCAAGAAGGGACTTACATTGCGAGGACAAGGCTGGGTGGCTCAGAGATGGGCAGCACAAGGAACTAAATAGTTTCTGGGTTAATGGGGCAGACAGCCAAGATGCTGGCAACAGACATGTCTGCTCTTGTACTCTGGCAGAGGTGAAAGGAAGATGCAGACCCTACAAGGTCCCTTATCCTCAGCCATGCTTGTCTTCCTGACATCGGTGCAGGGATCAGGAAGAGCTCTGTTACAAGAGCGATGTCACACTGAATGTTTATCAGTAGTTAAACAGTCTGGAAGTCGTTAAAGAAGGTCTCAGCCCATGCATAAGCAGTTGGTCGGTGCTTGCAAAAAATGTGCCAAGAGATCTATCAGCTCGGCTGAGTCTTGGCTGCAGGGTTGGTTTATTGCACAATGTAGTGTAGATTTGTTGCTGCTAGTAAAAATAGGGAGGGACTCCAAAAGATTCATTGGGAGGGGATGAAACAGAATTGGCCATCATCAGGACCATGCTCTTAGCTTAGGAGACAGCAGAGCTTGCAAGCTGGAGACAAAGTGTCCACAGTGCCTCCTTGCAAAAGTGAATTATGAGGGGCAGATTTGCAAAGGGGCTTTAGAATCACAGAATCATTGAATTGCTGAGGTTGGAAAAGACCTTTAAGATCACAAAGTCCAATCACTAACTGAACTTCACCAAACCCATGGCTAAACTCTATTGATGTGACTGATAGCGGAGATATTTTCCTTCTCCCTACCACACAGCCTGAATGAAAAAGCTGTTACTCACATGCTGCTCACATTTGAATGACTCAGGGATCTGGATTTTAACGTGTTTTGTTCTCTTCCCTGTTCCTGTGACTTCCTAAGTGCCAGTCGCACACACAGATCAGTGCCTGAGCACGTCGGAAATCATTACCCATGGTCAAAAGGCTTATTTACACAACGTAATCAAATCCCTCTTGAACTCTTCTTTTCCGCTGACTCAGTTAAGCTCTTCACATGAAGAAGATCCAGTTATGGCTCCTTTCTGTACTGTCTGCCTTTGCTTAGTACTCCAAAAACCTGTCTATGGGGTAGACACCATGGGTCTCGTACTTTTCCACTCAGCCCTGCAAGCCTGAATCTCTGCGGCTCTCCAAGGCATTGTCCACTTGGACAATGGCGGAGCTACATTTTTGCTGCTAATCACTTGTACAAGAATGCACAGAAGCTCAAATGCCCTTTTTTCCCTTTGCCAGTTACAAAAGCAAGAGAAGGGGTCCTGGGATACAGGATCTACAATGAGGCTGAGAAGGATATATTTGGGGTTTAGATGCAGAGATGGGTCTCAGCTGAATACAACAGAGGTACTCAGGTGCTGGAGTGAGTGCAGAGGAGGGTGACGAAGCTGGTGAAGGATCTGAAGAAGAGAAATTATGAGGAGTGACTGAAGGAGCTGGGACTGTTTAGTTTGAGGAAGAGGAGGCTAAGGGGAGACCTCATCACTCTCTACAACTACCTGAAAGGACATTGTAAAGAGGTTGGTGATGGTCACTTCTCACAAGTAATTAGCAACAGACCCAAAGGGAAGGGCTTCAAGCTGCAACAGGGGAGGGCTAGAATGGACATCAGGACAAAGTTCTTTACGGAAAGAGTAGTCAGACACTGGAACAGGCTGTCCAGGGAGGGGCTTGAGACCGTCCCTTGATGTGTTCAAGAATCATTTAGATGTGGTGTTAGGGGATAGAGTTTAGGGTGAACTTGTAGAGTAGATTTAATGGTTGGACTTGATGATCCAAAGGGTCTTTTTTAACCTGAGTGATTCTGTGATTCTGTGGCATTCAGATACTTAGGGCAGGTGTGAGATGGTCAACACCACCTCTAAAGCCATTTTTTTGGGTGGCAGGACAGAAGCCATCCCAAATGCATGAACTGTCAAGACATGCTACATCCACCTCCAGGATTTCACCTCCCCTCTTCTTTCCCCTCCTGGCTTTGCAGGTACAGCTGCTGAGAGCTCAGAGGGGTTCCTTCGTCTGGTGGGAGGTCCCAGCCGCTGTGCTGGGCGAGTAGAGGTGTTTCACAATGGAACATGGGGGACAGTGTGTGACGACGGCTGGGGTTCCCCAGAAGGCCTGGTTGTGTGCCAGCAGCTGGGCTGTGGGACGGTGCTGTCAGTGGCACCAGGAGCTCGGTATGGAGAAGGGACAGGACAGATCTGGTTGGATGAGGTCAACTGCACGGGGGAGGAAAAGAACCTCTCCAAATGCCAAGCCAGGCCTTGGGGGCAACACAACTGTCAACATGTGGAAGATGCCAGCGTTGAGTGCTCAGGTAGCCCAGGACAGCATCCATCCAGCTGTGCACCATCCCTACATCCCTTCCTGTTCTGCCAGTGGTGATGCACAACCATTCTCCCACTGTCCCCTTTGGGCTACCTGCAGACTCCAGCATCACCACCCTGGGCACCCTCCAGCTGCTCAATGGCCCCAACCGCTGTGCTGGGAGAGTGGAGGTTCTCCACAACCACATGTGGGGGACAGTCTGCGACGATCGCTGGGATCTGGTGGATGCGGAGGTGGTGTGCAGGCAGCTGGGCTGCGGCACAGCGCTGTCAGCTACGAGAGAGGCTTACTTCGGGAGAGGCCATGATCCCATCTGGTTGGATGAGGTGAACTGCACCGGCACTGAGGACACCCTCTTTGACTGCCCAGCCAGCAAGTGGGGTGACAACAACTGCTTCCATGGGGAGGATGCTGGAGTGATATGTTCAGGTAACTCATCCTGAGGTGCAGGACAGTGTAAGAGTCTTAGGATTTCCGCAGGGAGTCCTATTCAATTTATCCATTGATGACTTGGATGAGGGAGTAGGGTGATTGTCAGCAAGTTTGCTGATGACACAAAGCTGGGTGGTGTC
>VZRI01006366.1:19051-78114 GCA_013397515.1 Upupa epops | reverse complement strand
GGAGGGTACTAGAGCACTGGACCAGGCTGCCCAGGGGAGTTGTGGAGTCTCCTTCTCTGGAGACGTTCCAGACCTGCCTGGCTGTGTTCCTGTGTGACTTGGTCTGGGTGATCCTGCTGTGGCAGGGGGTTGGACTGGGTGATCCCTTCCTATGCCTTATGATTCTATGGTCACGGGTTGGCTCCTGCATCTCCCCCTAAGGGTGCTGAGCAGCACACGGTTGGGTAGGTTGCCACGCATGGCCTTTAGCCAACTCCTGCTGTGGATACATTTTTAAGCTGCAGGAACATCAAAGGGCCTTTCATTTGCAGTCATGTTCCTGAATTTCCTAGGACCTACCTGAAAGCCCAGTTTGCCCTGGGAGCAAAAAGGCTGCACCATGCAAAGACTTCTGCAGGCATAACTCACACCCCTCATTTCTTGCCCATCCAGACAGGCCAGGTCTGTCTCACCCATCACACAGGGATTTTACTGGAGTTTGGGGATTTAATGGGGCTTTGTGCAGAGGGGAGCAGGTCAGTGCCTTTGCAGTGAGCTGACTGCAATACAGTGCCTTTGCAATAAGATCCTGCATCTGGCTTGGGTAACCCCCAGTATCAACATCAGATGAGGGAGGGTGAGGTGGAGAACAGTCCCCTGGAGAAGGACTTGATGGTGCAGGTGGATGAAAAGATGGACAAAGGCTGGCAATGCATGGTCACAGCCCAGAAGCCACCTATGTTCTTGACTGCATGTCCAGCCCCATAGGCAGGAAGGAGGGGACTGTGCCCCTATGCTCTGCTCTGCTCTGCTCTGGTGAGATTCCCCTGCAGGGCTGGGTCCAGCTCTGGGCTTCTCAGCCTAGTAGAGACAGGGACCTTTTGGAGCAGAGCCAGAGGAGCCCCTAAAAATGATCTGAAGGCTGGAATCCTCTGCTGTGGGAGAGTTGGGGGGAGAGGATTCAACAGGCAAGGGTGTGGGGACACCTTAGTGTGGCCTTTCAGTGCATAAAGGAGCCTGCAAGAAAGATGAGATGGACTTTTTATCAGGGGCTGTAGTGATAGGACAAGGGGTGGTGAATTTAAATTGAAGTGAGGGGAGATCCAGACTAGAACTTTTTATGATGAGGGTGAGGAGATCCTGACCCAGGTGTCCCAGAGAGACAGTAGAAGCTCCATCCCTGGAAACCTTCCAGGTGTGGCTGGAATGGGGCTGATCTAGTTGAAGATGTCTCTGCTCACCGCGGAGAAGACGGTCTAGAGGACCTGTGAAAGTGCCTTCCAACCCAAATAACTCTGTGATTCTATGATGAGGTGATTTTGCAGTGAGGTGTCTTTTCACCAAAACCCCTTTGCAAAGTCACCACTCAAAACCCACTTTTAAGAAGATGCTGAGTATTGCAGGCACTCAGTCTCCAGTCTGGGCACTCACTATTCCACAGAGACTGCTCAGGCTGGAGCTGAGGAAGACGTAGCTTTCCCATTGAGCTCCTCCTTGTGTGTCATTGGCAGCTTCCGGGGTGTCCGCGGCTGTTGATTTCCGCCTGACCAATGGTTCGACGCGCTGCGAAGGCAGGGTGGAAGTCTTCCACAACAGCACCTGGGCACCCCTGTGCGATGAGAACTGGGGTCTGGCAGAGGCTCGAGTGCTCTGTAGGCAGCTGGGCTGTGGGAGAGCTCTGTCAGCACGCAGTGGGTTGCATTTTGGCCAGAATCCTGGGCAGCTGTGGCCCGAAGATGTGACCTGTGTGGGCACAGAGTCCACCTTCTCTGCATGCAAGATGAAGCCGCGTGGTAACAGGACTTGCCACCATGGAAGACAAGCTGGTGTGGTGTGTGCAGGTAACCTTGTGGGGAGCGATGTGGCAGGAAAAGTGGTGGGTGTTGGCCCATCACCTTGATATTCTGCCTCTGCAAATGCCCTCTTTGTGAGTGTTGCCATCATGGGGTATTTTGGGGTGCCTGAGGGACCACAGAAACTTTGGGGATCCTTGTGGAGGAGTTGGTGCTGGTGGAAGTTGGGTGGGATGCTGCTGCAGTGCAATCTGCATCCTCTCATGCCTTAGCCAGTATCACTTGGCATTAACCGGCTCCTTTTTTGAGTTCTTAGAGGACCTTGCAGCACTGCTGGTGCCACACTTGGCAACTCAAGAAGGAGCCAGGGCTCATTTCTTACCTGGGGGGCCACAGCATATTGGCCCTTCCCCATATTTCCTATTTCTAGGTAACACAAAGGATGACCAAGTCCGGCTGGTGGATTACAACAACCGCTGTGCTGGGAGGGTTGAGGTCTTTCTTAACAAGGAGTGGGGGACTGTGTGTGACAAAAACTGGGACCTGCTGGACGCCGGGGTCATCTGCCAGCAGCTGGACTGTGGGCAGGCACTGTCAGCCCCTGGAGGGGGCCAGTTTGGGCACGGGGATGGCACCATCTGGATGGACGAGACGAACTGCACAGGCATGGAGAGCACGTTGTCCAACTGCCAGGCTCGCCGGCAGGGTGTCAATGATTGCTACCACAGTGAAGATGCTGGAGTGGTTTGCTCAGGTGACTGATGCTCCTTTGGCATCCCTCCATGTCAGGTGGTGGGAGGGGGGATGTGTCTTGACAGGAGGTTTGGATAATCCCAGATAAGACTAGGGCTCAGCATCAGCACTCAGAGGGGTTTTTTCCAGACTCTCTCTGCAGGTGATGGCCCAACCAGAAGGCTGCTCTTTCCCAAATCATGGTATTTATTTAAAGTGGGGTAAGGCTTTCCTGCTGAGGCCTCTATTTCTCACTCCTCCCAGAACCCTCCAGATTCAGCTCATTAAGGGAAAGCTCATTAAAAGCAACATGCCTGGTGAGCAGTTCTCACAGGGCTGGGGTCCAGGAGGATGCAGGACCAGCATGGAACACCCTCTGCAAGGAGATACTATGGTGCATCTTCCATCCCTGGAAGTGTTCAAGGCCAGATTGGATGGGACTCTGGGCAGTCCGGTCTACTGGGAGTTGTCCCTGCCCATGGCAGAGGGGTTTGAGGTCCTTTCCAACCTAAACCATTCTATGATTCTATGATTTTGGGGTTTCACTCCTCCTATTCTTCCCTCCTATGTGTCTTTTGGCACCTTGAAGAGGGGCTGGGAGCTTAAGTGCAATAGGATAATCATGGAGGGAAGTCAGTGGCTGTCTGAAGGGGTTCATAACTCTCTCGGGTGTTTGCAGACTCGGTCATCCCTGAGCAGGCTCATGTCCGGCTGGCCAATGGCTCAAACCGCTGTGCTGGCAGAGTTGAGGTGCTTCACCAGGAGGAATGGGGAGCTATCTGTAACCACAGCTGGGATAAGGATGAAGAAGAGGTCGTGTGCCGACAGCTGGGCTGCGGGACGGCGATGCCAGCATCAAAGCAGGAGGACTTTGGTGCTGGACCCTCACGTGTGTGGCTGGATACTGTGAACTGTCAGGGAACAGAGACAAGCCTTAGGAAATGCTGGATGAGCCCATGGGGACAGAGCACCTGCAGTCATGGGAAATATGCCAGCGTGGTATGCTCAGGTAGGTCAGGATGCACCAGCTGTACTCCTCATCCCACTTACTGCTGGGTCAAGTAACTCCAAACCCTTTGAGATGTTTCTCCAAGAGATGCTGTGGGTCCAGAGGGTAACCTGACTCTGCCATCTGTCTGTCAAAATACATGGTTCTTCCTCCTTCTCCCATGAAGTGGCTGGGTGCTATGAACATCTCCCTGTCTGTTTACAGGCTCTGTCATTTCCAGCTTTGCCCCAGTCCGGCTGGTGGATGGTCCAGGTCCCTGCTCTGGGAGGATTGAGGTGTTTCACAATGAGAAATGGGGGACAGTGTGTGATGAGGGCTGGGACTTCGAGGATGCCAAAATTGTGTGCCGGCAGCTGGACTGTGGGGCGGTGGTGTCGGCTCCACGGCATGCGCACTTCGGGCAGGGACAGGGACCCATCTGGCTGGACAACGTACTCTGTGTGGGGACTGAGGCAGCCCTCTCCGAATGCAGAAGCAAGGGTTGGGGTGTCCATACATGTGGGCACGGACAAGATGCCAGCGTGGTATGTTCAGGTAATTACTGCTTGTCATGGTGCTGGGAGCACTGTGGCCAACCTCACCATGGTTCTCCAGCACTGGGGTTTGACTCTGCTTTCCACTGCAGGTGTGAGGGTTTTTGACACAGGAACTATTTGCAGCCAGCCTGGAGACCATTAGCTTGGAGATCAGCCCCTTGTGCTCCTGCCAAGGGAGAGAGGGCAGCTGTACACAGACATTGAACTCTGAAAGGAACCAGTCATTTGCTCAATTGCCCAGCCATCGCTAGAAATACCGTGCCTGGCATGGCTTTTGGCTATGAATTCCCATCAGGGAACTGACAATACAGCCACCAACTTCTTCACAGAAGGGCAGACTGGAGTATGGATGAGTCTTCTCCCATCATGTTCAGAGAGGACTGTCCGACACTTTGGTGTCCCACGATGCTCAGAGCTGTGTAAGCTCCTTAGAGCCTGTCTCTCATTCCTTTTTCTTCGCTCCAGCTCTGACTTTCTGCTGGAGGAACCATAAAACCCATTTTAGTGAGTGTTAGGAAACTGGAATCACTGGGTTGCAACCAGGTTGCTTAATATCAGGATGGACTCAGTCGCTGACTGAGATGACTGGTACTGAATTCAGTCACTGCAGCACTGGAAGGTAGCTGCAAACCCTAGATGGGCTGAGAGATCCCATAGGAAAATCTATACCTTTCAAGAGAAGCAGTTGGAGGGCAGATTAGGTACCCCAGTGGTTCCAAATGGCACAGTGGATGCCATGGATGCCACTGGATCCTGCCCTATGTGTTTATTTGACTAGTCTGGCCCATCCTGTGCTGTCAAGCTTTGGGCATCACTTGGACATGTTCACATCACACCTCAAAGATCTACCCTCTCTGCCATCACAACAGCATCCTTGACCCACAGCCTCTGGTATAAACCCATTGCTGGTAGTCAGGGGTTTCGGAAGGCAGAAGGTATCTCCATAACTTGTGTGTGGTCTCTGATGTTGTAGGATCAGGCATTTCTGACCTGGTGAGCCTTCGGCTGGTGAATGGTTCAGACTCATGCTCTGGGAGAGTTGAAGTGTTCCATGACCAGCAATGGGGAGGTATCTGCACCGATGGCTGGGACCTGGCTGAAGCCCACGTGGTGTGCCGGCAGCTGGGCTGTGGGGAGGCACAGACAGCCACAGGGTCTGCTCAGTTTGGGACTGGAGAGGGCCCAATCTGGGTGGATGCTGTGGAGTGCACCGGAACGGAGGTGGCCATCTTTGAATGCAAGGTCAAGCTCTGGGGTGCCAAGAGCTGCAAGCTGAAGGAGCATGCAGGTGTCTCGTGCTCTGTGACTGCAGGTCAGTGGTGGTGAGTTGGGTGTCAGTCCTTCCCTGGGGGAGACCAAGCAGTCTGACCAAATTCACCTACCCAGCTCCTCCTTGTCCTGGCTGTTAAGCCACCCCTTTTTCCTGTGATCCTAGTAGGAAGCAGCAACTGCTCGCTGTTTGGAAATCCACCAGTCCCTGGTTTCCCTCAGGAAAAGCGCTTGGAAATCCTGAGTTTGGCATTCCCAGAAATCCCATTGCTTTTCCATGCAAAGTACTGGTACAACAGGGTTGAACCAGCCCCTGTGGATTTGGTTTTGATCTGTGCTACCCACAACCTCCTGCCCTCAGGGAGTCCCCTCTTCTCACCCAGATATTTCTTGCTGAGTTGCACAATGCCGTTGGTGCCCCCTTTCTTGTTTGATCCTATGGAGATAGGGTAGTTCCTCTGTAGTTTGTCCAAGTTCCTCATCTCCGGGCCACGGTCCTTTGGGCTTGTCCTTAAAGGTGTTCATGCTCATGCCCCTGTGTGCAGCAGTGGCACAGACACTGTGTGTCATTGGAGACCATGGAAGAGCCCTTGAAAGAGGAGGTCCACAGTGTTGCCAAGCAATGGTGGGAGGAATTTCTGTACGGGATTTATGGTCCTCTGGTTCTGTTGTCAGATGTGATCCATGGGAGCTCAGAAGCCCTGCGTCTGGTGAATGGCCCACACCACTGTGCCGGAAGAGTGGAGGTCTTCCACAGCCAGCAGTGGGGAACCATCTGCGATGACGGCTGGGACCTGAAAGATGCAGCCGTGGTGTGCCGACAGCTGGGCTGCGGGACGGCCATGTCAGCGCCAGGTTTGTCCGCTTTTGGGCAAGGATCAGGCCCCATCTGGCTGGACAGAGTGCGGTGTCTTGGGACAGAAGCAGCCCTCACTGAATGTGTCTTCGAGCCTTGGGGACAACACATATGCAACCATGTGGAAGATGCCAGTGTTGTGTGCTCAGGTAACCCTCCCCACGTGTTTTCCCTGTACGATGGACCAAGTCCTGTCCTTCTGTAGGCTGGGAAGAGTTTGGGAACAAGCTGGCCAACATACTGTACCTGAAGGAGGCTACAGGAAAGCTGGAGAGGGACTTTCTATGAGGGCATCTACTGATGATAGGACAAGGGATAATGTTTTGAAGCTAAAAGAGGGGAGCTTTAGATTAGATCCACGAAAAAATTCCTCCCTGTGAGGGGGCTGGTGCCCTGTTGCCCAGGAGGTTGTGGCTGCCACATCCCTGGCAGTGTCCAAGGGCAGGTTGAATGGCACTCTGAGCAACCTGGTCTGGCTAGAGGGTGGATTGGAACTAGATGATCTCTGAGGTCTCTTTCAAGCCACACCATTCGGTGACCAGTAGAAACAATAACAGTATTTAGACATGGGAAGGGATGGTACACTGGGAAAAAAGCAGCATGGCTTAAGGCATGATGCAGTCTCTGGTATCACTGGAGGTGTTCAAGATGTTTTCCTCTAGAGCAAGAAGTGTTTACTGCCAGATGAAACTAAGTGATGCAGGTTCTAAGCAAGGTGGGAGGAAAGCACCAGAGAAACACTGGGAAGAACCTTTACTCATCCCTCTTCCCCAGCATGTGTCCCTCAGCTGGAGACACAAGTGCTTTCTCCTATCCTCATTTCTGAAATCAGGGTGCTACCACTCTCAGGGTGCAATTGGTAGAAAGGATCTTTTGCAGCCTCTTCCATCTTCAGCAACCCCCTGTGCTGCAAGTTACTGCAAGTTGTTGCTGCAAGTCTCTAGTAAAGAGCAAAGGATAAAGAAATCACTGCAACAACACCCAGACCTGCTGCAGGGATACCCTGTCCTCCCCAACCCAGCAGGTGTGGAGATGCTGTTATGGATTAGGGCTGGACCAACCACTAGGTTGTTCTCTATGAACCCCTCTCCCTCTCCACAAAGTGGAAGAGAAAGGAAGTAAGGGAGAGAGATTGATGGACTGGGAAACTAAATCAGCTTTAATGAAAATAATGGCAGTAAAATGAAATTTACACAAAACCAACACCAACCCCATCCCCATGGTGGTAATTACATCACTACTGTGGAAAGATGTGGGGGAAGGCTCAGACTGGACTCAGTGGCAGATAGGAACTGGATTATGGAACTGGATTCAGGAACACATGGACTGGGCCTCAGGGCAGAATGGAGAGTCCATGGGACATTGTCTGTTGAAGAAATTGACCCTCTGCTTTGTATGTGACATGATGGGATGGACCTTGGTGGTGGGTGTAGGGTCACTTGTCCTGTCCGCTCCTCCCTGCAGGTCAGCCTCTCACTTACAGAACCCACCATGGGACACAAGACTTAGAAGGGACCTTGGTTTCCATAAGAGCAAGTCTAAGCAAGAGCCTGTCTGCATCCCCGTCCTTGCCAGGAAGCATAGGCACCAAGAATTATAAGTTCTAGAGGAGGTCACTGTCTGCAGAAACATAATGACAGAATCATTGTGGTGGGGGTTGAAGGGACCTCTGGAGATCATCTACTCCAACATTTAGCTTCAGATGGCGCCATGAGCTAGAAGAGACTGAGCTGAAAAATACAACCACAGAATAGAATAGGTCCTGTTGTGCACCAGCCAGGCCACATGCACAAGCACCTTCCTACACCTGCCCGGTTTTGGCATATTTTTCAGGTTCGGGGATTTCCAGTGTTCCCAGGCTTCGCCTGGTGAATGGCCCAGGACAGTGTGCTGGGAGAGTCGAAGTGTTTTACAACAATGAATGGGGGACAGTGTGTGATGACAGCTGGGACCTGAAAGATGCAGCGGTCATCTGCCGGCAGCTGGGCTGTGGGGAGGCCCTCTCAGCCCCCACTTCATCACAGTTTGGGTTTGGAACTGGACCCATCTGGGTGGACGAGGTGGGCTGCACAGGGGAGGAAGCCAACTTCTCTGAATGCCAATCTGAGTCGTGGGGAACACACAACTGCCACCACGGGGAGGACGCCGGTGTGGTGTGCTCAGGTGAGGGTCGAGGGGGTGTGCAGGGCTGCTGTAGGGGCTTTCTGCAGCTCTCAACCACATTTATTTCCTGGACCTTCATCACAAAGCTGACAGCAAGGTCCTGCACCTGGGTCAGGCACCCCTCAGAGCCAACATGGGCTGGGGGATGATGTGGTTAAGTGGAGCCCTGCAGAGAAAGAACTGAGGGTACTGATGGATAAAAAGCTGGACATGAACTGGCAATGTGTGCTTACAGCCCAGAAGCCAACCAAGTCCTGGGCTGTGTCCAACAGGTAAAGGTGGGAGGTTCTGTCCCTCTGCTCTGCTCTGGTGAGACCCCCCGTGCAGACCTGGGTCCAGCCCTATGCTCCCCTCAGCAGAGACCTGGAGCTGGTGGAACAGGGCCAGAGAATGCTTCAGAGGGCTGCAACCTTCTGCTGTGGGACAGACTGGGAGAGCTGGGAGTTCAGCTGGAGAAGGTTCTAGGGAGACCTTAGTGTGGCCTTCCAGGGCTTAAAGAGGCCTATGAAGAAGGTGGGGACTCTTCAGCAGGGGCTGCTGTGACAGGACAAGGGGGTGATGGTTTTAAACTAACAGAGGGAGATTCAGACTGAAGATAAGGAAGAAACTAAGGAAGACACTGAGGATGCCCAGATGTTCACCCAGGTTGCCTCAGAGAGATGAGAGAAGACCAATACCTGGAAATATTCCAGGTCAGGTTGGATTGGGCTCTGAGCAACTTGCTCTACTTGAAAATGTCCCTGCAATGGAAGAGTCACTCTAGAGGGTCCTTAAAGGTTTCTTCCAACCCAAATCCTGCAAAGAAGCACCATGCCCAGGCTTTTAGCCCAGCCATGCTAGCACCAGTGCCCGTCCTCAGGCCCTGCCCTGTTCCTTCCTGGAGCCCCACACAGTGCTGCAGGTGGATGGTGGTCCAGGGAGGTAGTGGTGTCCTGCAGCCCTGTGTCCAGCTCCTCTCTCCACAGAATCAGGCAATTCCAGCTTGGCCTACCTGTTGCTGGTGGACGGCCCAAATCGCTGCGCTGGGAGGGTGGAGGTTCTGCACAGCGGACAGTGGGGGACGGTCTGTGATGACAGCTGGGACCTGAACGACGCGGCTGTGGTGTGCCGGCAGCTGGGCTGCGGCAGAGCTGAGGCAGCTCCCATCCGAGCTCGCTTTGGGCAGGGGAAGGGGCCCATCTGGCTAGATGATGTGGCCTGCACTGGGATGGAGAAAGACCTTTTCCAGTGCCGAGCTCGTCCCTGGGGGCAGAATAACTGTCAACATGGAGAAGATGCCAGTGTGGAGTGCTCAGGTACATCCCAATACCACAAAAAGGGCTGTCCTGGGGATGACTGCCCTACATCTTGCTGTCTCTGGGGTGATGCTGCAGTGGGTCAGCTAAGGCCTTCCTGAGGTCCTTTCATGTTAGCCCCAGGCACTATCTCTGGCACAATGTCTGTTCTCAACCCCCAGCAACATTTCTGTGGTGCTTCCAGATGCCAACCTGACCAACACATCGACTGTTCGGCTCGTGGATGGCCCAAACCGCTGTGCTGGGAGGGTAGAGGTTCTCCTTCGGGGGCAGTGGGGGACGGTCTGTGATGACGGTTGGGACCTCAACGATGCAGCCGTAGTGTGCCGGCAGCTGGGCTGTGGCAGAGCTGAGGTAGCTCCCATCCGGGCTCATTTTGGGCAGGGGATGGGTCATATCTGGCTGGACGACGTGGCCTGCACTGGCAGAGAGGACAGTCTTTTCCGGTGCCGAGCTCATCCCTGGGGGCAGAATAACTGCCATCATGCCGAAGATGCTGGTGTGGTGTGCTCAGGTACATCCTGCTCCTGCAACATGGAGTGTCTCTGGGGAGTGCCTATCCTACACCTTGCTGTGTATGAGACGATGGCCAAGCCCATCCTGGGCACTGTGTCTGACTCCAACCCATGGTGTCATTTGTGCTTCCAGGTGACAATCCAAGCAACACATTGAACATTCGGCTTGTGGGGGGCCCACACCACTGCGCTGGGAGACTGGAGGTTCTGCACAGCGGGCAGTGGGGGACAGTCTGTGATGACGGCTGGGACCTGAGAGATGCGGCTGTGGTGTGCCGGCAGCTGGGCTGTGGAGAGGCTGTCGCAGCCTTGGCAGGGGCTTCCTTTGGGAGAGGTCTTGACCCCATCTGGCTGGCTGGCGTTATCTGTGGTGGGGAGGAGGATGCCCTTGTGGATTGTCGGGCCAGGAACTGGGGAATCAGCGACTGCACCCATGAGGAGGACGCCAGTGTGGTCTGCTCAGGTGATGCTTGTTCCTGTAGTGCCCTAAAGGCTCAATGTGGAGCTGCCTCCACCACCCTAAACAGAAGAGCCTTTTCTTCCCCAACTTGACCCTAAAAGTATTGGCTGCAGGAAGGAGATTTCAAAGGCACAGGGAATCTTCCCTTTGACAGCTGGTGTTGGCCACCATCCCAGCACCTAGCTAACCTCTGGAACTACCTCTGTTCAACTGCCTTTGGTGCAGCTGAGCAGAGATGGGAGGGATGTGGTATGGTTTGGGATGTGGGTTGCACTGAGACTCTGCTGGGTGCCAGTGAGGCTTTGAGACAGGGGAGATGCTTCCCGTTGAGTCTAGAGGCCAAAGGCAGGTGGTGCTTATGAAGCCCCAAGGGCCATAGCTGCTCGCTTGTCTGCAGGCCCCACCAGAAAGTCCCCCTGGTGAAGTGGTCCTCTTGTCCCCACTGCTGCACCATCTGCTTCTCTGCCTGCAGCTGTGACCAGGAATGAGACAGCAAACGTCCGCCTAGTAGGAGGCCCAAATCACTGCGCTGGGAGGGTGGAGGTTCTCCACTCTGGACAGTACGGGACAGTCTGTGATGATGGCTGGGACCTGAAAGATGCAGCCGTGGTGTGCCGACAGCTGGGCTGCGGGACGGCCGTGGCAGCCCCTGGCCAGGCTCGCTTTGGGCAGGGGACAGGCCGCATCTGGCTGGACGATGTGGCCTGCACTGGGACTGAGGACAACCTCACCCTTTGCCAGAACAATGGCTGGGGGGAAAATAACTGCCACCATGGAGAAGATGCCAGTGTGATGTGCTCAGGTACGTCTCACCCTTTGATATGAGGCGCTGAGGTGGGGGAACTGGGACATAAGGTTCTATCTGCATCTGGCTACCTCTGGGGTGACATCTGCCCTGATTTCTGGGGACAGGAGTTGGGAAAGGGTTGCAGCCTCATTCATTAGCACAGCAGCAGGTTTCCACCCCACTTCATAATCAGTGAAACCTTCACACCTCGATCTCCATGGCGCTGAGTCAAGTCCTGTCTAGAAGGGACCACCCAATCCCTTATCTCTAGTCTGGTCTCCATTACCTGGACCACATGAAGGGGACGCTACCATTTTAGGGGATGAAGGTGTAACTGAGGTCCATTCTCATGGCCAAACCTCTCTGGAGGGCTGGGAGGAGCCTCAGTGAGATTCTGAGCTCTGGCTTTGGGGATTTTTGCCTTGGGGGTGGGGGCTGGATCCCTGTTCTTCTTATCTAACCAGATTTTTCCTGGCAGATGGCAACGTCATGGCACAGGTCCGCTTGGCCAATGGCCCGAATCGCTGTGCTGGCAGAGTGGAGGTGCAGCACCAGCAGCAGTGGGGGACTATCTGCGATGACAACTGGGACCTGAGTGATGCCAAAGTGGTCTGCCGGCAGCTGGGCTGCGGGACAGCTGTGTCGGCACCGGGCAAAGCTCACTTTGGGCAGGGGTCAGACCCTATCTGGCTGGATGCGGTGGAGTGCACCGGCACAGAGACCAGCTTATCCCAGTGCAACCTCGGGAGCTGGGGACAACACAACTGCAACCATGAGGAAGATGCAGGAGTTGTGTGCTCAGGTGGGCAATAGTCACCCCCTAAAATGGTTTCATCTGGAACTGTGGGGTTGGCAGCACTGGTGGGACATCACTGATGGGAACAGCAAGGGAGCTGTGGGAGGTCAATGATGCAGCAGACACAAGCGGCCCATGGCACACAGACCCATCTTTGCACACTTGTGGGCCTTGCATGCCCTCTTCATGCTCCCATGGGCTTAGAGGGGTCATCCCACCCCCTTTGCTCCCTCTTGCAGGCACCAACCCCTTGGAGGTGCGGTTGAAAGGAGGGCTCGGTCCCTGCGCAGGGCAGGTGGAGGTGCTCTACAACTCTACCTGGCATGGGGTGTGCAGTAATGGCTGGAGCTTGCTGGAAGCTGAGGTTGTTTGCAAGCAGCTGGGCTGCGGGCCAGCCCAGTCAGCACCTGCTGGAGTCCGAGGAGACAGCCTTGCATTGCTGGAGGAGTTGAGCTGCCACGGGACTGAGTCACTGCTCCTGGAGTGCCAACAGAGAGAGATGGGGCTGGGTCCATGTGTGCAGGGCTCAGCAGCCACTGTGGTGTGTAAGAAGCCCAAGGGTGAGTCCTGTCTGTCTCTGTGGTGTCTGTGGGAGAAAAGGCCCCAAGATGAGATGAGGAAAGCTGTGCACCCCCAGCTCTCAAGGGTGCAATGCTGAGGGACAGAGGTCAGTGGTGACCCACCAGTGCTGAGGGAGCAGTTGGACTCAGTGATCTTAAAGGTGTCTTCAAGATAATTCTGTCAAAATGAGTCCCATCCTCAAACAGAAACCCCTCCAAGGAAGGGGACTCCACCACCTACCTGGCTGCTTGGGCTTGACAACCCTGAACATTTTCCTCGAGGCCAATGAATCCCCTGGATCAACTTGAGGACATTTCCTCCTGTCCTCCTGCTTGTAACTTAGGAGAAGAGGCTGACCTCCACCTCGCTCCAACTTCCCTCTGGTAGTTGCAACTAGGAGTTGGTCTCCCCTGAGCCTCCTGTTCTCCAGTTAAACGCCCCCCGTTTCCTCAGCTGCTCCTCATATCATAGCACTGGCGTTCCAGCCCCTTCCTCAGCTCTGTTGCCCCTCTCTGCCACTGCTGCAGCCGCTCAACGTCCTTTTGTGAGGACAGTGGCCCCAAAACTGAACACAAAGGGTTTTCTGTGGGAGGCATGGGAGGTGCTTTCCTGACTCCAAGCCAAACAGGACCTGTTGAAGCAGGTCCAGAGGAGGCTACATGACTGACCCAAGGCTGGAGCCCCTCTGTGTGGGGACCTGCTGAGGTAGTTGAGGCTGTTCAGCTTGAGGAAAAGAAGGCTACCTTTTTGCAGCCTTCTAGAAACTGAAAGAAACCTAAAAGCAAGTTTGGGGGAAACCTTTTACAGCACAGGATGAGAGGTGATGTCTTTAGAATGAAAGAGGGGAGATTGAGCTGAGATTTGAGGCAGAAATCCCTCCCTATGAGGGGTCTGAGGCCCTGGAACAGGCTGCCTAGGGAAGTTTTGGCTGCCCCATCCCTGGAAGTATTCAAGGTCAGGCTGGATGGGGCTATGGGCACCCTGGTCTGGTGAGAGGTGTCATTGCCCATGGCAGGAGATTGGCACTAGGTGATCTCAGAGTTCCCTTCCAACCCAGACCATTCTTCCTTGGAGTCCAAAGTTCTCTTATCCCTGCCCCCAACCCCTCTGGGACTAGCCCTCACTTCTCAGAGAGGCGGTAATATAGCTGAGCCAACTGCAGGATGGAGAAGTCTCTGTGAGATGCAACACCCCAAACCCAACAGGGAACAGTGCACCAGAGAGCAGCTGGAGGTTGTAAAAGCAGCAGCAGCACAGACTTTTGCTCTGGCCTCTCCCATCCCATTGTTCATCCAGGAAATCAAGTATTGATGTGAAGCCTAATCAAGAGCAGCCCATCTCCACCAGTAGATGAGCTCCTATAGGAGGGTCTGGCTGTGGTTGCTGTTAGATCTTCTTGCACCTTCTTACTGGTCTTGGCTGGAAATGGGACCCTGAGTTTGCTTGCCTCTCAACCAGGTGCTGCACAGTCCTGCTCAGTGCTGGTTGCACTGCTGGCCCTGGTGACACTGCTGAGTGGGGTCCTACTGTGGCTCAATGTGAAGAGAAGATGCATGACAGCAGCCAAGGCTCGAGGTGACAGTGCCATTCCTGTGTCCACCCCCAACAGTCCCCTCTCCAGCCACCCCAAAACCCAGGGGGATGTGGAGATGGGGATCAGCTCATCTGCTGGAGCCTGATGACAGCCTGGCATCTCCCATGTTTCACAGCCTACCAGTGCCACAGGGACCAGAGCACATCTGCAGCATCTTCCCAGTCCATGGGGGCCATCTACCAGCCCACCAGCGCAGAAGACTCCGAGGACACTGAGATGATGCAGCTTGTGATGGAAGATGTTGCCCCATGATGCCAGCTCACAGCCTGGGAATTGTGCAAGGCTCCTGGAGCCCAGCCTTTCCCAAATCTGCTCTCCTGAAGACTGGAAGGAGCTGGTACCAGTTACTTCTATCAGAAACCCCAAAACTGAGGGCCTTCCAGTCTGGTGACTCTTAGTTAATCCACCCTCACCCCACCTAAACAGACCCTGTGGCTTACAGGGGCTCTGATGAACCTGGTGACCAGTGCCAGGAACCCAAGAAGGGGTGCAAGGAAATTAAAAGGGGGACCCTCAACCCCTTGGGAGTGACAGCTGTTAAATGGTGGGTGTCATTGGCTGCTTCTGTGCTCTTCTGCCACAGCTTCCCACAGACCTTGGATGAAAGCAAATCCCATGCCCTCCATTTCTTGACCACCCCCTGTGCCAAGAGCTGCAAAGCACTTCAGCCCACCAGTGCAACCACTGACCTGCCCCACCTCAATGCACTGTGTGGTGGCCACAGAGCTCCTGTTTTCCTTGCTCTCTGCTAATCTTTCAGGGACCCAGCCACAACCATCTCTGCACATGTTCATCAGGGCACAAGAGGTGCTCTTGCCTGGTTCTCCACTGGCACCTGAAGCCTAAAAGCACCCCAGTGCAGAGGAATCCTGCACTCAGCCTCATCTTGGGGTCCACCAGGTGCTCCCAAAGTACCAGGGATAGTGAGAGGGAGGCTCAAGAAGCAGGATCCCAAGAGCAGGTGACCTCTTCCCAGGCCACGATAGGTACCTTGAACCCAGTCCTCTCTCTAGCCTCCCCAGACACAAACAACACCCTGCACCAGGAGGTTTTCCCAGGTTTTCTCATTTTCCCTGTGACGCTTCAGAGGGTCTGGTGAGCACTGTCCCCACATCAAGAGCAGAGACAGAGTCAGGGCTCATGGGTATCTACCACATGCAAATTTAAATGGAAAGCCCCCCCCGCCCTGATGCTCCTCACCCAAGGTCCCTAGATCCCACTTGAGAAGCACCAGCAGCTCAGCAGGTGCTGGCACAAACATCTTCTGAAGGTGGAATGGAACAGCTGGGCAGTGCCAGCTCTGAGAGAGCCCCCCCAAGGCCATGGGTGAGAGGGAGCTGGGGGTCTCCAGTGCTGCCAAGAAGCACAAAACCTGAAGCAATTTCTTCCAGCAGTGAGGCCACCCCTTTTCTTGCCAAATACCAGGCTGCTGTTGGCCATAAAGTCATTGCTTGGTGACCTTATCCACTGCATGGTGACCATGAACAACTGGTGCCTATGCATTGCATGATGACAGCGTGTGAGAAATGCCCTTAACCCCAAGATGGACAGCTCTGAGAGCAGCCACCCTGGGCTTTGAATCACCAGAGAGGCCTCTCTCCACAGGCCAGAGTATTGCCACACAGGACCCAGCAACTGTGAGAGACAGAGGCTCTCCTGGAAGAGTTGCTGAAGGCTGGCTGGGTCCCTCAGATCATCTCTGATGGCTTCAGCAGATGACTGGGACAACCCCTCCCCACCACAACAGGGACACAAAGAGACCCCTGGCCAGGATCCTTTTGAGACCTGGCCACCACCAGCTGGGGCAGCTCAGAGACAGGCTCAACCCAGACAGCAGCACTGGAACCAAGGCCCAGAGGGATGTAGCTACAAGCTGGAGGAGATGACGACTCAGGGCCCTCATTAAATAACCATCCTGTAATTACTGTGTGGAGTGCACAGTCCCCCTCTGCCCCATCACGCAGCACTACTGGGACTGTACAAGAATGGGAGGGAGCAGGGTGGAATCTGGGATTCTCCAGGAGTCTTGAGGGCATCAGCACGGCTGAGGAGATTGGGTTCCTGTCCCACACAGGTCCACGTGCCAGTATCTGCCCTGCAGCCATCAGGCAAGTAGAAGACAAATCCTGGCTCTGGGACAGCTCCAAGAAGCAAAAGAGGATGGTGATGATGAGGCAGCAGCAGGCTGGTTGTCTCTCCTCTGCCTCCACAGCAGTTCCTTCCTCCAAAGTCCCAGGAGTGACTGGAGAAGAATTTGCAGTGCAGGGTGTCACTGCCTGAGGGAGCAGCAGCATTTCTCCCACCCACATCCCCTTTCCTTCTACTTCCACGGCTCTGAAGGGCTTGGAAAAAAAACCAATGGGATGATTAACAGGGTCATGAGCAGCAGCACAAAATATGGACGGAACTCTTGAACCCAAAAAAGCTCCGGGGGGGTAAAGGGAGGTGCCTGCTCCTCATTCTTCCCCCGGTCCTTTCTTCTACCTGTATCATCAGTGTTTGTCCCTCTCCTTAACCCAAAAAATCCACAAACCCCAGAAAGTCCTGTCCCCACTGCAGGCAATAGCACTCACCAACTCCCCTGGAGCCCCCAGCTCAGGCTTAGCCCACTGGGGAGGGGGGATCTCAGGATGACTTAGTGGGGGGCTGTTCTCCTTCTTACAGGAGGGCAAAGAAAGTGGTTCCTGGCTGCCCACCAGCAGCGAGCCACGGGCCACATCATTCCATGGGCTCAGATCAGTCTCACTGTTATCAGCCTCTATGGAAGGAGAGGGAGAGCACCAGCATTTGGGTCCCACTTTGGTGAGGGAGCTCAGGAGAAGCAGCGCAGCTCTGTGGGGTGTGAGGTCCCTGTGATCCTCAGACCCACTAATGGTGTTTCAGGAGTCAGGGGCTTGGTGATGCTGTAGCTGCCCTGTGCAGGGCTCAGCCATCACGGTGCACACGTTGGTGCTGCAGGAGGTTGGAAGGATGAGCGAAGCCCTTGTCGCAGACACTGCACTTGTAGGGTGTTTCGCCTGTGTGCACCTTCTCGTGCACGGCCAGGTAGGCCAGGTCCTTGAAGAACTTGTGGCAGAAGCTGCACTTGTAGGGCCGCTCCTGGCTGTGGACACGGTGGTGTTGCAGCAGCAGGGAGGGCCGGGCGAAGGCTTTGCTGCACACCTCACACTTGTAGGGGCGCTCCCCAGTGTGCGCCCGCTCGTGGATCACCAGGTAGGATGACTGCTTGAAGGCCTTCCCGCAGGTCTTGCAGACAAAGGGTCGCTCGCCCGTGTGGACCCGCTCGTGGGATGAGAGGGCATTGGATTGCTTGAAGCCCTTCCCACAGAGTGGGCAGACAAAAGGGCGGTCACCCGTGTGTACCCGCTCGTGCACCTTGAGGCTGTGGCCGTAGGTGAACTTCTTGCCACAGACCCCGCAGACGTGGGGTTTGTCATCGCAGTGCTGCCGCTGGTGCAGCAGGAGGGCATTGGAGGTGGGGAAGTCCTTGCCGCAGTCGGTACACTTGAAGGGCTTCTCGGCACAGTGGGTGAGTGCGTGGCGCTGCAGCTCATAGGGGGTCTTGAAGCTCTTGGCACAACGTGGGCAGCGGAAGGGCCGCTCACCACTGTGGATGCGCCGGTGTTCCTGCAGGTTGGAGGAGCGCTTGAAGCGTTTGCCGCAGAGTTCACAGCGGAATGGCCGCTCCTCTGTGTGCACCAGGCGGTGGCTTTTGAAGTCTGAGTGGCGCTTGAATGAGGCCTGGCACAGGTCACAGCGGAAAGGACGTTCCTCGTTATGGACCACCTCGTGGCTGAAGAGCTCCCAGGCTCTCTTGAAGGCCTTCTCACAGACATTGCATTGGAAGGGCTTCTCATCCACGATGACCTCCCGGATCTCCAACTCGCCAACGCTGCTTGCTCCCCGCTTCATGTGGTGGGTCGGCAGTCCCACAGCCGTCACCTCCTCCAGCTCGCCCACCGTGCTCCCCAGCACCAGCTTGGCAGTGGAGTAGATGCCACGCTCATCAATCAGCTGCACAAAATTTGGCTTGGTGTGGGCATCACTGGAAAGAGACAATGCCGGAGAGCAGGAGTGAGACCTTCCTTCCTCCTCCTCTTCTTCCTCGCTGCTTCGTGGCATCTCCTCTAGCCTGTTCTCCATCACTCTCTGCCTGAAGTCACCTGGTCGGCCCCAGATGAAGTGCAATGTCTTTCCCCGGGAAGGTCCCGGCTCTTCAGTGCCCTCCCCATTTCCTG
Source organism: Upupa epops (assembly GCA_013397515.1). NCBI lineage: Eukaryota > Metazoa > Chordata > Aves > Bucerotiformes > Upupidae > Upupa > Upupa epops. The sequence goes on along the minus strand of VZRI01006366.1, from coordinate 59,531 downwards.
GGGAGCTGGAAGGCTGGCTTGGCTTGGGCTTCAGGAACATCTGATGCTTTCGCTGGCACGGCCACAGATCCTCTGGTGCCTGGTGGCACAGGGGAGGCTCCTCACCCTCGTCAGCACTCAACTGAGGGCTGAGAGAGCACCATCCTGAGAGTTGTGGAGAGTCTTGTCCCAACTGCCCTGGAGAGCTTCCACCTCTTGGCTGCATCTCAGCTGCAATCTGAGCTTCTTCCTGCTCTTCTTCACCTTCAGGCTCATCTCCTTTGGAGAGTGGGGAGAGCCTTGGGGAAAACTGGGCCTCGGAGGGTGGAGGATCTGGCTGCCCTTCCATAGCAGCCCCTGTCAAAAGAAGTAAAGACAGTGTGAGAGGAATGAGGGGATGGAGTGGACTGGTGAGGGAGGAGGTAAGGAGATCAAGATGTGGATAGCGGCAGCAGTGCAGAGGAAGGCAGAAGTAGGTACAGAGGGAGGGGGAGCAGGAGGCAGAGGTTGACACTACAGAGTTTGTAAAACCTAGTGTTGCCGACCCTTTTCTCCCTCCAGGGATCACAGTGATGGGCAAGCCCAGAGCCACAGAAACATCCCAGCCTGGCACCTCAGAGCCTTTTACCCCTGAACCCACTCGGAGCACCCAAACCCAGTTGCTGTTCACAGTAGGAAGCGAGCGGCTTCCTGGCAGGTCTCAAAGCCACCTGGTTGGAGCACCCAAGTCCACAGCCATCCCAGGCCCTACCAGCTGGTTAGAAGTTTCCAGGCAGGAGTCTGAAAAACTCCCCAGAGGGCTCCTGATTTCCCCATGTGCCTGCATGAGCCAGGGGCTGCTGGCCCCACCCTGGACACATAGAGGTCCAGTCCCCTACTCCCAGGGATCTGACAGCACAGCTCAGCTCTGGAGGATACTAGGGTGGTTTTCCAACAAAACCCAACAACTGTCCCTTCCCTTAGAGGCAAGAAAGAGAGAGGAGATGAGGTAACAGCTGAACCTACTCCAGAGAGCAAAGGGTGAAGAGCAGGCTCATGTGGAAAAAGCCAGCAGGGACCCCAAAGCAGCAGAAATCCTTTAGATGAATCCTGAGGACCCAAATCAGATACAAAGATCATTAAAGTGATTTTGCTGCTGACTGGGTATCCTGCCACCATGAATGCAGGTGGAATGGTAAATCTGATGCACTGGGTGATGGCGCCCACAAAGCTACCAAGGGTTTTAGGGTTTCTCTGCCTGGGTAGGGCTGTGTGAGCCTCTTGAGGCTCACCTAAGTGTGGGGGATGTTAACTAGGAGAGAAGCAGAAGGAGACACTGGACCTACTGGGTTCCAGGAGGGATAAACAACCACTGCTCTAACAAAAGGGTTTGGGATCCTCTATTAGGGGATCAAACCACAAGGGTATTCCCCACAAAGCCCATGAGGCAGAGGAATAGGACGGGGGAAAGCGAGAAAAGCACCAACCACAGATTCTAGGATGAAAGTCCAGAAAGTTTCTGCCCGAACAGAGCAAAGGATCAAAGTTCAGAAGAATCTGGGGAACGTTCAGTCTAAGAGGCAACACCAAAGGTCCCAATAAGCCTTACATGATCCTAAAACACATTGGAAGGGTTTTTCCCCAGGCAGTTGAGCCTAATACTGGGAAAAAGGGTGTTGATGATGGAGCTGCGGCAAGTGGCCATTGTGACCTGCAGGACCTATGTGAGAAAGAGAAACACCATCCACAGAAAGAGAACCTGTTTTGGGGAGAAAGAATCAGTTTGGAGTGAAAAAGAATCATTCTGGGGGAAGGACAAGAATTCCTCCAGTGATGGGAAGAAATTCAGGCTTCTCACAGCCTACCTAGTGTTCCCAGTACCCATGGGATGGTTAGGAAGGGTCGCTTTTTCCTCCTTTTCTATCCTCAACATAATCCCAGTGTGGCCCAGTTTTCCACCAGTATCAAGAAAGGTCATCCGTGAGTATCCTGAAGTCTCTCCACTGCTCCCCAAGAGCAGCATAGGTCCTCCCAGTATGTCCCAGTCTCACTCTGACATACCCATCACATTCCCTTCACAAAACCCACTATAACCAGAACTTCCCAGTATCAGACACTCTCACCTCTACTCTCCTCCACATTAAGACTAGACCACCCCAGTAAATCCCAATCCCTCCCAGTATTAACTCTCTTAATTCATCCCTTCCCTCACTCCCATTACAACCAGATACCCCCACATTGTTCCAGTCCCCCAGTACCAAACATCCCCAATACCTCATTGCCATCCCTCCACCATTATAACCACATCAACCCAGCATGTCCCAGTCTACCCCAGTATTATCCAGGCCCTCCTATCCTCCTCCACCCCATTACAAATCACTCCAGTACACTCCAATCCCCCCACCCCTCACTATAAAACAGACCCCTCTTACCTCACCATCCTTCAGCTGCCATTAACAACCACACCCTCCCACTATGCTCTGATTCCCCCCAGTACCAGAACCTCTCATCTCACCGCCCTCCCTGCCACTGTAACAAGACACATCCACGCAGTGCATCCAAGTCCACACCAGTATCAAACAGACCTCTTATCCCCTCCATTAAAACCACCCTTTTCCCAATATGTCCCAGTTCCCTCCCAGTATCAGCCAGATCCCCTTGTTGCTCTGTGCTTCACCACCATCAGTAACAAACAGAGGGTCCCAGCACAGAACCACAAAATGATGGAAACATCAGGGTTGGGGGAGACCTCTGCGATCATCCAGTCCAAACACCACCTCAACTCCACAAACCCTGTCCCCCAGGGCAACAGCAACTCATCTGATGTCCCCTAGCAACTCATCTGAACCCCCAGCAACAGTGACTCCCCCTGTCCCCAGCAGCTGGTTCCACTCCTTGACCCCTCTTGTCTCTCCTGATAGCCAAGGTGACTCCTCCCAGGGCACCCTGAGGCCAGTTCCTCTTGTCTTGCTGCTGGTGAACTGGGAGAAGGGACTGATCCTCTCTCCTCCTCTCCAATTAACATGCCCCTCCAGGTGCTTCCCATCAGCCCAGCCCTCCAGCCCCTTCCCCAGCTCAGTTGTCCTTCTCTGGCACCACTGCAGCCCTTCAATGTCAATCTTTCTAGTATCAAGGGGTCCTGAATGATCCCAGTCCTTTCCCATGCAGCAGCTCCCCAGCCCCAGTTTAGAGTGGTACTGGGAGTTGCTGAGACCCAGTACAGGTCCCCTCATCCCAGCAAACTGGGCCCATCGCTCCAGCATGACCACTCCCTGTGCAGAAGTTTCCTGCCGTCCAGCAGACCTAGTCTTGCCCAATTTGGAGCCACTTGCCAACTGGCTGAGGGCATCCTCAGCCAAAGCATTGATAAAGATGTTGAACAAGACTGCTCCAATATGTCCCAGTCTGTTCCAATATAGACCCTCATATCTCTGCCCTCCCAGCATGTCCCAGTCCCGACCAGTATCACCCAGACGCCCCCATCTCACCATTCTTTCCTCACACCACTACAAGCAGACCTTCCCAGTACATCCCAATCTGCCACCAGTGATCCCAATCATCCAGAACCTCTCACCTCACAGGTCTCCGCTACAATTACAATCAGAACTCCCACTATGCTCCAGTCCATCCCAGTATAACACTGACACCCTCATATTACTACCCTCCCGCACTAGCTCTCCCAGTCTGTCCCAGTCCCCTCCCAGTACCAACACGGACCCTCCCAACCCAGCCCAGTCCCTCCCCTCTCACCAGGCCCAGCCGGTTCCGCAGCCCAGCACCTCCCGTGCAGCCGCTTCCGTTCGCGCGCACAGCGCCGAGCCCTGACGTCACTTCCGGAGGCGGAGAGGTGGGCGGGGAGAGGGCGGAGGGGCGGGTGGGGCCGGGGAATGACGCAACGGCGCGGGGGCAGGAACGTGGGGGGGCGCTGTGCGTGCGGAAGGCTCTGCCGAGGCTCAGAGGCACTGAGGGGGTGGCTGGTGGTCACCACCATGGTGTCACCTAGGGCAGATCACACCTGGTGGCACTTGGGTAATGGAGTCACTGCTGTCACCCCCCTGGATTGGTGTGAAGCGGTGGACACTGACCCACGCGACGTCCTGGCCACTGCATTGGGAAAACGTGGATTTGCCAGATGGACCACTAGCTGGATGAGGACCTGGCTGGATGGTGGCACCCAAAGACTTGGGGTCAATGGCTCAATGTCCCAATGGCTGTTTTACACCTTGGCCAGTGGCACCCAGTAACCGTCAGCGGGTTTGTGGGTAACACACCAACAAGCAGAGCCATCACTCGCCAGACCAGGTTGCCTAGAGCCCCATCCAGCCTGACCTTGAATGGCTCAAGGGACTCCCTCACCTGTCTGGGCAGCCTGTTCCAGGGATACTCCCACCCTCAGATCCCATAACTTTGCCCTGATGTCAGTCCCAAACACAAACACGGGATGGGTGGAGAATTGCTGGAGAGCAGTCCCGAGGAGAAGCACCTGTAGGTGCTGGCTGGTGAAAAACTCACCAGGAGCTGACAGTGTGCATTGGCACAGAACCAGTTGTATCTGGGCTACATCTGACCAGCAGGGCTAGGGAGAGGATCCCCCACCTCTACTCTGCACTCATCAAACTCCACTTGGGCTCCTGCATCCCCAATACAAGAAGGACCTGGAAATGCTGAAGTGAGTCCAGAGGCCACGGGGATGATCAGAGGTCTGGAGCCTCTCTGCACTGGGGACAGGCTGAGGGAGCTGGGGTTGTCTATCTGTCCAGCTAGAAAAGAGAAGGCTCCTGGGGACACACACCTTAGAACAGCTTTCAGAACCTGAAAGAGGCTCCAGGAAAGCTGGAGAGGGACTTTTTCTGAGGTCTAGTGACAGAACAAGGGAGCTGGGTTCAAGCTAAAAGAGGGGAGATTGATCTGAGATCTGAGGCAGAAGTTCTTCCCTGTGAGGAGGTTGAAGTACTGGAACAAGCTGCCCAGGGAGGCTGTGGCTGCTCCATCCATGGAAGTGTTCAAGGCCAGATTGGATGGGGCTCTGGGCACCCTTTTCTGGTGAGAGGTGTTGCTGCCTATGGCAGGGGATTGGCACTGGGTGAGCTTTGAAGTCCTTTCCAACCTGAAGCAGTCAGTGATTTTGTGATTTGTCCCTAGGGAAATATGTTATGGGGATGAGTGTGTGGGGCATGCCTGCGTGATGTGGGATTGTGTGTGAGCAGGAACACACATGTGTTGTGAGGGGGCACACAGATATGTAGTGCAGGGTGTGCCTGGAGCACTCAGGGGGTATGAGGACGCGTGTGCATCTCACGTCATGTATGAGCAATGCAGGGGTGTGCTTGTGGGCAATGTGCCTACTGCCCAGTCCTGTGTCCCCCTGGGAGCTCTGACATGTTCCTGTCAACCAAGCCTCTGTCCCCCTGAAATAGCTGAGAGACCCCTGCCACCCAGTCCTGTATCCATATGGAAGCTCTGGGATGTTCTTGTGTGCCACCCCTCATTCCACCTGGGTGATTCCTATTACCCAACCCTGGGTTCACCTGAAAGCTTAGAGAGGTTCCAAGTGAGAGTCCTGGGATGTTCCTACCACCACAACAACCACCTTGGAGGTTTCCAGCTCTTTCAGGTACCGTGTTCGCTTTATGTTCAGGCCAGGGATTGCATGGTGTGGAAGACTGTTAGAAATTGATTTGATGCTACAGAGGCCAAGTTTTTGTGAAGTAGGAGAACAGTTTATTTCCAGCGCAATGTTGGACTCGCAAGCTCTGTGGGAAAACTTGAGAGTCCTGGTTACAACAGATTTGCCTAGTTCATAGGGTTTCTAATTTACAGATCTAGTTTATTCCTGGTACATTCATACCTATTCTATTAGTTCTAAGTTCTTCTGCTCTTCCTCCAAGGCTGACAGAATCCTGCTTCTTCTCATCTCATAGGGTTTTTTGGAGTTTAGAGTTTAGGGTTAGAGGTCTTTGATAGTATGAACTTTGAAGCTCTGGTATCAGCATGCAACAACTTCCCTTCAGGGATCCTGTAACTGTCTGTGAGTCTGTGTGTGTGTGAGTTGTAGAAAGGGAGAATGTTCCCCGGGGCTGAGTCTTCTCAATCCTGCAGAAGGGAAACTTACAAAGTAGTTAGCTAATAACATTCAAGGCTCATCAACAATTCCATTATTCTATTAACCTTTAATAAAAATCTTCCCAACCCATCAGTTACTGCCCACAAGGAGCACAATGCTGAGAACCACAATCCTTCTCGTAATCCCACCTGTAGATGTGCTGCTGGTCTCAATGATCCCTCAACACTACCAGGAGCCTCCAGAAAAGAAGGGGAACCTGACTGTCCTGAAACAACCATCTCTGGCCATCGTTGGTGCCTCCAGAGCGCCTGGCCATGTGAGAGCTGGAAAAGTTCCAGTTCCAATATGGAAAGTGATTTTTGTTTTGTCACTTTATTTCTCATTTCCTATTGTCCTGATGGACATGTGGCAGCTCCTGCACAACTCAGGCTCTTTGATTTCTGCCCTCTTTGAGCATAAATGGGTTTTCTTTAACTTTTCATCAAAGTTTTAATTAGCAGGCCCCGGATACAAGTTAAAATGCTTTCTAATTGTTTTCTTTTTATTTTTTGTTATTTTGGTTTATTGATTGCTTTTTGTTATTTTTCCATTTTATTGATTTTTCCTTTTTTATTTTTATTTATATATTTTATTTTCATGTTTTCTTTTGTATTAATGTTTTCTTTTGATTTTTCCTTTTTTGTGATTGCATAATTTTTTTTCCTTTTTATTTATTTTTTCTTTTAAATTTTTTGTTTTCCTTTTAATTTTTTCCTTTTTGTTTTTTCCTTTTCATTTTTGTCTTTTTTCTTTTTATTTTGTTCTTTTATTTATGGGGTTTTTTTTCCTACTACATGGATTTTTATATTTTTTTTAGCAAAAAACCGTAAGAGTATCTAAAATGCAATGCATTCATTCTGGGGTTTCTCTACATTTTTTAATATAAATGTATATTTTATATACACTTAATTTATACAATTAAGCAATTAAAATTATATAATTTAATGATTAGTCCACTGCACTTAAATGTTTAAAGTAGTCAGTCCCATGGTTAGTTATTAACAGAATCACAATTGCTTTGGTCAGGAAAGACCTTTAAGATCATTGAGTCCAACCACTGACCCAGCGCTGCCAGGGCCCTACTAATGCCTGTCTGTTACCCAACAACTCCAGACACAGGGACTCCCCCACTAGTAGCCTGGTCCAGATGAAGGTATGTTCTGAAGAACGTAGATACCTGCTTAGACTGCAAATTCAAGCAAGATTTGGAAATAATTTGAGGTCCTCCTTGTGGTTTTGCTCAACTTATTAACTGGCAACCAGGAAGACAATGGGTGGCCCAAGGGGATTAACTTCACTTTCCCCCTTCCAAGGTGGGTGACCTCCTGCCTTGGGGGAGGGCTAACATTTGTCTGTGGGGTGTTTAAACACAGTTTTAGTTGCCTTTTCTCTCCTGTTTGCTCAGAAAACAAACGAGGGCAAAAGGGAAATTGCAGCTTCTGTCAATTGTCTTAAAAAACAGCCCTCATCCATCCCGTGAGCTCAAAACCTCTCACCCCATGGACTTGTTTTCAAGCTACACAGAATGTTCAAAATAACCATCCCTTTGCTAGACAGAGACCTCAGGCTGCCCCAGGGGAGGGTGAGGTTGGCCCTGAGCAACAAATCAAGCCCCATAATGGTTCCTCAGGCCTGGTCCAGGCTGCCCAGGGTGTGTGTGTGTGTGTGTGTGTGTGTCTTTGTGTCTGGAGGGGTCTCAAAGCTGTGGAGATGGGGGTGAGGAACAGGGGTTAGTGGGGACCTGGCAGTGCTGGGGGAGCAGTTGGGCATAAAGATCTCTTCTAACCCAAACAAGTCAGTGACCCTGCTGTGATTTACCAGAAGCATCAGTTGCTTCTAATTAAAGGCATTAGTCATCTCTAGAGCAGAACATACAGGGCCTTAGTGGAGGGAGAACTTTGCATCTTTCTCTCCCTGTAGAGCAACCATTAGGGTCTATAATCAGAAAAGATCTCCATCTGTTCCTGCTGTAGCAGCTTCTTAGACTTTTGTGGAAGAAGGGGTGCTTTTTTTTTTATGAGACATTTGATAAAACATTTGTAAATTAATTTGTTAAATTTACTGGGATTTATCACAGAATCAGGGAATGGTTTGGGTTGGGGGGAACCTTTCAAGGTCATCTGGTGCCATCACCCTGCAGTGAGCAGGGGTATCTTCGGTATCTTCAGCTAGAGCAGATTGATCAGAGCCTCGCTGTATAAAAGTAATTTATTCTCTTTAGTCTTAATCTCCCTCTTTTAACAGAATCACAGAGTGTTAGGGATTGGAAGGTACCTCAAAATATCATCCAGTCCAATCCCCCCACCAGAGCAGGATCCCCTCAATCCAGTTGTAAAGGAACAGTCCAGGCAGGTTTTAAATGTCTCCAGAGCAGGAGACTCCACCCAGGCAAGGTTTTCCCTGGCAGGCACTGTGTGGATAACCAAGATCCTGAGCCTCATTTGCAGCCATGGCTGCCCCAGGTGGAACCGAGCTGTCCTCAATTCTGACCGCAACCCATCTGGGTCTGGAGCCAGCTGTTAGCTACACCCTGCCTTGCTTGCTGACCTTCAACCTTCCCAGGCACATCTTCCCCAAGTCCTCCCATTCCAGTGCCAAGGTGGGATGGGCACCCATCCAGAGCTTCAAGGGGTAGGGGGAAGAGCATTGCTCAGGTTATGGGGAGCCATGGAGTTGGACAAGGACCTTAGCATTGGCTTAGGAGACTGTCACATGCCCTCTCCATGTCCTCCAGGTGGAAACACACTGAGTCCCACCTCACATCCTGCTCCTCTTGGATATTTTAGAGAGTTCCAGTGGGGAGTTGCACGTTTATGGAGATTCTTGCCCAAGCTCTGCATGATGAAATCTAGGTCAGAGTTGGTCCTTGTGTGGCAGACATCTCCATTTTCAGATCTACCTCAGTGCCAGTGCCTGCACTAACCCTTCCTCTCTTTGGAGGATAGCACTCCTGTATACACTCTGCCTCCAGGTATTTACACCCTATGGGATCTTCAGGATGTTGTCATCTCCAAGATGTGCAACAGCTATGAGGATCCCAAACGGCTATGAGGATCCCAAACGGCTATGAGGATCCTGTGTCCTTTGACCATTTCCTGAGGGACTTCACAAGTGGAGACTGAGTGTGATTTGAGGCTTCCTCAGGGCACAGGGCTGGGTGGGTGGATGGTGCCTTCCATTGCCTCTGTCTAAAAGGTCTTTTGCTGTAGTGATGATTGTTGTGAGGCCAAGTCTTCCTGCAGGAGAGAGGTAAATGTCTCAGGAGGAAAGCAGTCTTCCTGCAGGAGAGAGGTAAATGTCTCAGGAGGAAAGCAGAGCACTTCTGGAGAGACATGCAGATGCCCAAAGCCCTGCTGTGCTCTGAAAGCAGATGGAAAGTACATTTGCCTGACACATTCTGCAGAATTATCATGTCTTCAAGAAATTTTGGCCGAGAAATCCTGTGAAGCCCTGGCAGCACCTTGCTCATGAGGCTTCCACAACTCTAGCTTCAGCCTTTTCCCACTGTGGAGATGGCTGGAGAAATACCCATTGCTCAGCTGCCATTGCAGCTGAACCTCAGTCCCACGTGCTCCTTGGACATTGTTGCTGTCCTGTGGAAACTCTGAAGACAAAGTCAGAAAGCAGGGCAGTGTTAATTAGTGAGGCAGGAATAAATCTGAGACCCTGGCTAAGACAGACCAAGATATGAGACTGGAGGAGTAGACAGAGCTGGTTAAATAGATAAGATAAAATGCTAATGTGACCTATTGTGTGTCAACTACCTGAATTTGTAACTTCCAATTATGGTGAAAGCAAATGATTGATGGAAGGCATTTGTTGAACAATATCATGTAGTATATAAACCTAGCTATTTTGTAGAATAAACGGCTTCTGATTCACCCTGATCAGTCATCCTCATCTCATTCAATCCCGACACTGTCCTGCATTGTATGTGTCCTGATACCAAGGAGTGAAGCCTCTTCAGACTATACATCCTCTGCTCTGACCTGCCTTATGGTCTTTTGCTTCCCATCAGTGCTCCTGGTTTGAACAGGTCTGAGGCCAGATGGAGATGAAGGACAACAAGGATTTCTTTTTCATCACCTAGGAGAGGCTGAAGCAGGTAGACACCTAGGGAGACCCTCTGGTTCTAAACATGCTGGTGTGTCACAAGCTATTCAATGGTAACAGGCTCTATCTATCCCTCCAGAACCTGCCTAGCAGTGTGAGACATCTTTGCCAATTCCTGGGGCAGAATCTGAACGATGATGCCATCTCTTCAGTGGTGCAAAACATCTTCTTCACAGCCATGTGCAGCTCCATGGTGCTCTCTGCAGACATCATCAACCAGACAAAGGGACAATTCCTGAGCAACGGTGAGCACAGAGGAGCCCCATCTCAACAGCCCACAGAGAACTGTCTGTTGGGTCCTCCATGAGGACAACCAGAGCAAGGATGACTTGGAGACCTGTGTATCTGAAGATGAGAGTCTATAGAATCATAGAATTGTCAGGTTTCTAAGGGACCTTTAAAGGTTCAAGGAAAGATGACAAAGTTGGTGAAGGGTCTGGAGATCAAACATTTTGAGGAGTGGCTGAGGGCTATTTATTCTGAAGAAAAGGAGGCTGAGTAGAGACCTTATTGCTGTCTACAATTACCAGAAAGGAAGGCGTAGGGAGGTGGATGTTGATTTCTTCTCACAAATAAGAAGTGATAGAACAGGAGGAAATGGCTTCAGGTTGCTTCAGGGGAAGTTAATTTGGACGTTAGGAAAGTCTTCTTCCTTGAAAGGGCCCTCAGGCCTTGGAACAGGCTGCCTAGGGGAGGGGGTTGAATCACCATCCCTGGATGTGTTTACAAGTCATGGAGATCTAGAACTTAGGGACAAGGTTTAGCAGTGGGTTGAGGGTTTGGTTCATGGTTGGATTTGATGATCTCAAAGGTCTTTTCCAAGACCTTCCAAGTGGTTCTATGATCTAGTCCAATCCCTCTGCAATGATCATGGACATCTCCAGCTAGATCAGGTTGGTCAAAACACCGACTTACTTGACCTTTAATGTTTAACTTTGGTCTTTCACTTTGGACAACCCCCTTGGTGTGGTAGCTTGACCCAAGAGCTGAATCACCCCTCTTGTGTGTACAGAGCAGAGTGGGCTACATGCTGGGCTGAACTCTGATCCAGAAATGCTTCTTCCTCAGGCATCTGCAGGGACAGGGAGAACCACTTCATATGGGCAGAGTGACACCTTTGACAGGATCTACCAGGACAGGATGCAGGTACATGACCTTTCCCTGGGGCAAGCATTAGGATTTGTCCCTCTCTGAAGACAGCTAAGCGCTGGGTATAAACCAGCCACCCATAACTGGGGTTACTGGGATGTTGTTGGACATAGGGAAGACCCACCATCTCCCTGCCTTCCACTTCATAAGCTGTGAATGGGAGCTCTTCAAATGCATTGGACATGCCCAAGAGGGATGCCCACAGTCAGCTTTAGGACCAGTGATGTTGTATGGGAGTCTGGGAATGGGTGTGCAGCCAAGACAGTGTTGCTGTAGCACCTCTTTTGATGCATCCTGAAAGTCTAAGCCAGGTGATGGGTTTCAGGGAAGCAAAGCCAGTTCTGCAAGACAGGATTTTATTTAGAAGCAGAACCTTGTCCTTTTGCTGAAAGAAGATCTCCCTGGGGTCCACAGCCAAAATAATTCCAGGAAATCAATCTTCTAGCCCTGTTGGCCTTGAAGGCCAGGCCACCCTTATTGCACACCCACTTATGGGCAATGAATCTGCCCAATGACCACCAGGTCAGGAATTGAGTAAGGATTGGAAAGAGTTTGTGACATTCTGGAAAGGTGCCCCCACCAACCCACAGACAAAATTGTTTCATGTGACCCAGCCCATCATTTTTCTCCCCACATCCTGATAAAATTTGTGGTTGGGGTCACAGTTTTGGTGCAACAGCTGCATTTCCCTCGCCCTCCACCCAAAGTGTGTGAAGGGGAAAAGCCAAGGTAGAAAGAGGGTGGGAATGGAAATGGAGAACTGTCAGATCCCCAGAGATGCTGTTGCAGGGCTTCTTGACAAAAGACTGGGCCACATTCTACTTTTTTTCTGGTCCAAATCCTACTTTGAATTGTAAAATCATCAGTAATTATGGAAGGAAGCCTGACTGTCTCCTAACCAGAGGTAGGTGTTGAAACTGCAAACACCTAGTAAAGGGCTAATTTCTCTAAATACAGGTAGGCACCCACTGCAGAAAATTTCTGGTCTGTGTTTATTCTTGTGCCACTTATTTACAACCTTAGGTGTATGAGAAAAGACATTTTAGTTACTATATGGTGACTCCAGCACCACACAGTGCTTCTTGTTGAGTCACAGAATTGTTTAGCTTGGAACCATTGAAGTCCAGTCTTCTACTTAGCACTGCCAGACCACCACTAAACCATGTCCCTCATCCATGCATCTCCACAGCTTTTCAATCTCAGGGCTTGACAATCCTTTTGGGGAATAAATTTTTCATCTCATCCAACCTAAACCTCCCCTGGTGCACCTTCAGGTCATTCCCTCTCATTTATAGCTTGTTACTTGGGAGAAGAGACCAACCCTCACCTTGCTCCAACCTTCTTTCAGGGAGTTGTCAAGAGCGCAAAGGTCTGTTCTGAACTTCCTTTTGTCTATGCTACACACCCATCTTGCATTAAGACATCAGGGTATCAAGTAAAGGCCGGATGGGATGTGCAGAGCCTTCATCAAGCCTTTGAAAGTAATTGCTCTGTTCATGGAGCACGTTTTTGTGGCCTCTGGAGGGAGAATGCAGACAGAGCAAGCTTCATTTCTTCTCAGATATGTCCCCTCAGAGCATCCTTCCCATCTTGACATGTTTACATCTTTTCACCTCAAATCAGCTGGCTGCAGTTGTAGATCTTGCCTTGCCAAGGGCACAAATATCAGGTTTTAGAAATGATTCCTCTTTGGTAACTAGTTTCTTGTCTGTTTATGGAGGCAATCCTGTCTCACTGTCTCTTCTAGACTGAAGCACATACTTTCTCCAGGGAAAGATAGAGCACAGATGAGAGACCTCACACCCAGACAGGCCATGTAGAGATGGATCCAACTGCTTTTGCCTCAGCTCCAGATCTGCTGCAGCAATCTCTGCCGTCTTTATGAACACATTTCCCTACCACTCCCCCTCTCACCTTAATTCTAGAGAAAAAAAAATCTCTTGTTAGGCTAAAAAAGAAATAATTCCTACTATCGCCATCACTTCAGGAGGGTTGAAACTAGATGATCTTCGACATCCTTTCTACATCAAATCATTCTGTGATTCTATGAAGGAAGGAATAGAGAAAGCAAGAGATGAAGGAAGAGACCATGATGGTGGGAAGAAGGGAAAGGGGAAGTAAAAACTCTGGTGAGTTGTAGAGGATCCAGTCTAGATACAGCTGCTGAAAACACATTGACTACAAAGCCAACAATGAACATGACTTTGCTGCGATTAATTATTAAGTAGCCAACTATACAAATACAAATCAGAATTACTAGCCAGACCCACTCCCAAGAGGGAAAACCCTAAGGATCAGTGTCAAAACACAGCTGGCTGGGGCTCAAATACTGACAGGTATTGCAACATAAGCGAATCTCGCCTGAGAGTTCTGGAACAGGAAGTTGTCCACCCCCCACCACTCTGATACTGAATTTAATATGGACCTGACTTAAACTTGGGCTGGTGTGTGTCTTTTACAAGGTTGTGGTCCTTAGTAGCCTGAGATTTGTATTTATTTGGGCCTTCTTTTCTGGTTCCTCACCTTCAGCTTCCATCTGCTGGATAAGCCTTTGCAAAGAAAAGACCCTAACCCTAAATTCTGCCCTGATTCACATGCGAGTTGTCACTCGCGCCCATCCTCCATTTCCACAAGGGGTATAATCATAGAATCACAGAATCACTTAGGGTGAAGAGAGACCTTTCAACCCAGAACTTTCCACCACGAAACCATGTTCTTCAGCACCACATCTCCATGACTCTTCAGCACCTCCATGGGTGGGGACTCCACCACTGCTCTGGATAGCCAAGACCAGGCCTGGACATCCCTTTGGGATGTGGAAACTCTGAAGACAAAGTCAGAAAACAGGGCAGCATTGGTTGGTGGTGAGGGGATAAACCTGAATCCCTGTCTGGAACAGACAGGGATGTGATTGGAATGCAGGCAGGGTGGGACTGGAGGAGTAGGCAGAGTTGGTTGAATAGATACGATGAAATGCTAATGCAACCTATCGTATTGACCACCTGTATCAACCGCATTGTAACAACTTTCAACTGTGGTGAAAACAAAAATGATTGGTGGAAGGCTTTTGTGAAGAATATCATATAGTATATAAACCCAGCTATTTTGTAGAGTAAATGGCTTCTGATTCACCCCAATCAGTCATCCCTACCTTGTTCAATCCCAACATTGGGGTTAGAAATTGTTCTTCGTACTCAACTTAAAACTTCCCCTGGTGCACCTTGATTCGTCACATCCTGTGGCTTGTTCCTTCAGAGTGGAGACTGACCCCACCTCACATCTTTTCTGTTGTCTGCATAGTTTTTCCTCACACTCTTGCTTGCCATGGGGAAGACAAAGGATGTCTTGCAAGTAGTCCCTGAGTTGTACAGTCTAAACAGAGAACAACCTCAAAGTCTCATGAATGCTAGACCATGCACACACCCTGAGATGAAAGCTATTCCTGTGTGTTTTCAGTGGCAAAGAGCATTTCCTGTGTGTCCAGCTGAGCTAGTTTGCACCTCATAGAATCAGACAATGGCTTGAGTTGGATGGGACCTTAAAGATTATTTACTCTCAACCCCCCTGCCGTGGGCAGAGACACTGCCCACTAGATGAGATTCTCAAATTACTGCGCCAACCTGGCCTTTAACATTTCCAAGGATAATGCATCCACAGCTACCTTGGGCAAACTATTCCAGTTTTTCACCACCCTCACAGTGAAGACCTTTCATCTTATGTCCATCCAAAATCTCCCCTCTGCCAGTCTGAAGCCAATACCTTTCATCCTGTCACACTACAAGACCTTGTAATCATAGAATCCTTAGGGATTGGAAGGGACCTCTAAAGATCATCTAGTCAATCCCCCTGCAACAGCAGGTCACCTAGACCAAGTTGCACAGGAACACAGCCAGGTGGGTCTGGAACGTCTCCAGAGAAGGANGCTGGACACCCTCCAGCAGCTCTGTGTCCTTCCTGAACTGAGGGGCCCAGAACTGGACACAGTACTCCAGATGGTCTCACTAGTGCAGAGCAGAGGGGGAGAAGACTCTCCCTTGGTCTGCTAACCACCCCCTTTCTGATGCACCCCAGGATGCAGTTGGCCCTCTTGGCCACAAGAGCAGATTGCTGGCTCATAGTCATCCTGCTGGTCAGTAGGACCCCCAGGTCCCTTTCTCCTACCCTGCTCTCCAACAAGTTAGTACACAACCTATCCTGGTCCCTGGGGTTGTTCCTTACCAGATGCCAGACCCTCCCCTGCCCCTTGTTGTCCCTCTTTCCATTTCTCCCTGCCCAGCTCTCCAGCCTGTCCAGGTCTCACTGAATGGCAGCGCAGTCTGCTGGGGTGTCGACTTTAATATGACCCTATATAACTTCTTTGTCCCGCTGGATCTGTTCCTTTGCAACTTGGTCTAGGTGATCCTGCTGTTGCAGGGGGATTGGCTAGATGGTTTTTCGAGGTCACTTCTGATCCCTAATGATTGCATGGTGTTGACATGCAAAAGGATGCCCCCGTAACATTTATTTTCTGGACATTGTGGCAGAGGTGGATGTTCCTGAGGAAGGTCCGGTCTGGCTTGTGGATGGCCTGAACAAATGTGCTGGGAGAGTTTAGGTGCTCAGTGAGTACCAGTGGGGCAGTGTGTGTGACTACCACTGGGACATGAAAGGTGCTAAGGTGGTGTGCATGTAGGTGGGCTGTGGGTCATCACTGTCGGCTCTGGGAGGTGCCTGTTGCAGGTGAAGGTTGGACATCATCTGGCTGGATGATATAACTGCAAGGGGACAGAAGAGCATCTTTGACTTCCAGGCAAGGCCGTGGGGAGAACATAACTGCTGTCATGGAGAGGATGCTGATGTGCATCCTCTGCTGTTGTGCAGGTAACTACCCATCATCATGGCTTCCAGTGTCAGAACAGGGTCAAACACTTCTGGCAGACGCAGCAGACAGGCAGGAAGGCTTCTTACAGCAGAGAGCCATAAAGAGTATAGAGCACCTGGTTAGGATGGATGTGGTGGGACCCGCTAGCTGGTGGGAGAGGGGAATCAGCAGAGAAGAGGCAAAGACAGCAGTGATCCTGCTGAGGAGATGATATCAAGGAGGTTTTGTATAGGACAAGACTCCTAAGGGTGGGAAGAGAGGGGCTGAGGCGCAGTTTCTGGGACAGATTTCTGTGGGAGCAGTGGTGTCTGGAGCAGCATGCCTCTGTGTTGGTACTCATCAATACTCTAAATGGCTGAGTTGGACTCACTGAAGCTCTTGGGAGCTGAGTTCCTGATATTCTATGTGGTGTTTCTTGTGAGAGAAGCTTGGTCAGGCTCTGCATGGGTGAAGGTAGGTAGCTCCAGGGGCTTTCTTATGGTTTTCTTATGAAGGAGCAGGGCTGTAGGCACTTGTATCTCACCAGGATGCATCATAGGGTCATTCTGCTGTCCTCTGGACCAAGAAGGGCATTGTGTATAAGAATCAGTGTTTGCTCTTTATCCAGTCATGTCCTGACTCCTGCGAGGTTCTGTCAAATGTTGGGTTCTTAACAACCCCAAATCTATGGGTATAACTCAACCTACAGACCTTATTTGGAAACTGCACTCATCACTTTTGGCAACAAATTCTGGTGTTAAGAGAGTTCGTGGAAGCTGATTTTGCCTTACTCTGCTCCCTTTCTCTGCAGTTAACAAGAACCTGGAGGAGTCAGAAGCTCTGTGAGTGCCAGAGTGGCCCTACTGGACAAGGTAGGAAGATGGGCCAGCAAGCTGCATCTAAGAAAAGGGCAGGGATATTGTAGAACCATCAGCATGACACACTAATTTGGTAAAACCACTCTCTTTCATTTTCTGAAGGATCTGTGAGCTGTGTTATAACTGTATTGATGGAAACCCTAGATCAACAGATTATTCCCACTGAAAAGCAAATCTCTCAAAGCACCAATAAAGTTCCCCTAAAACTGAACATCTGCTCATAACTTGTTTTTGCACCTCTGATACCTGAGCTCCTATCTGCCAGGGAGTTGTTGGTCCAACATAGAATCATAGAGACATTTAGTTTCGAAAGTTCCTTCTGGATCACAATGAATATTTATGTGATGAGTGACTACAAAACATTTCTAAAGTCTCCACTGATGTTCAGGTGAGTAACAAGGGCTACCATAAGAGCCTTGGGATGTGAACAACACACACTTCCCTCTGAAGGTTTGTCTGTCTCTCCTTAGTGGAGGAGCCACTACCTACAGGGAAAAATTCAACTCTTTTTCCTACTTCAGTCGTCCCACAGACCAAAGCTGGCACTTTACAGGTGGATAATTTCCCATTTCCAAGATGTCCAATCAAGACTTAGTGTCCAACACAGGTTTTTTAGTGTGTGATTTGTTGTTTTTCAAAAAGCAACAAGGTTTGTGCCCAGTAGCACAACACAGAGTTATGAAATCACTGAATCATTTCAGTTGGAAGAGACCTTTTTGGTCATCAAGTCCAACCACTGACCCAGCACTGCTAGATCACGTCCCTCAGCTCTACATCTATGTATCTTTTAAATACTTTCAACAATGGGGACTTCACCACCTCCCTAGGCAGCCTGTTTCAACCTCTGACAATAATTACACTGAAGAAATTATTCCTAATATCCAATCTGGACCTCTCTTGGAACAACTTGTGAACATTTCCTCTAGGCCTGTCTCTTGTTCCTTGGAAGAATAAACTGAACTCAGCATTGCTACAACCTGGTTTTGATTTAATCCCAGCAAAGCCAAGAGCAAAGATTGTTAGCTCAGTATTGACATTGGATGTCTCTAGGTTTGTTGGCCAACTCAAGCTAGTTTTATGGGAAGGATAGATAACTGAGTCCTCTCCCTTGCCTTCCCCCAAACCAGTTCAACCCAATCCCATGCAGGTCTAAAGCAGCTCATATCACAATGCTTTTGGGAGTTCAGTGTGGATCTTGGGAGGGCAAAACTGAGGTGAAGCTAATGATGATGTGACCACAACACAAAGCATCACACAGAGTCAAAAGGACAGTAAGTTTGGGTACATGTCTTATAATAGAGATTTTAAACAGAAGGTGAGCAGAGGCACAGAAGTGGTTTAAATCTTGGAGGGAATGTCTCAAAGGGCCCCATGGTTTGCTATTCTCACTTGGGAGAGGCCAAGCTATGTGAGAACTCAGAGGGTAACTGGGTGTCTTGCCCTTTGCAAGTGCCTCTCTCTACCTTAACTGAAGAGTTTCTCAGGGCAAAGACATCTTTGATTTAGGCTCATCACTTGTGGGCTTGGCTTTGAATGTTAATAGATCTGAGTCTTTGCTTATGTAATGAGTGTTTGTTGGACTTCAGAAACCATTTTTGTTTGGGTTAAATGAACACCGTTCTCATATTGGCATGTAATACCGTTTGTCTTCTCCACTGTGGAACATCCATGAAGTTTAGATCCCACCTGTAAAGAAATATATGTAACCCAGACTGTAAAAGCGGTTTGCTTTAGCCTGACAAGAGTTACCAGCATGTAGATTATATGTAAAAAATGCAAAGAAGAACATCACATGGAGGGATGGGAATCACAGAATCATAAAACCACTGAACTGTAGGAGTTGGAAGGGACCTCTGAGGTCATCTGGCCCAACTTCCCTAAAAGACCAGGATCCCCTAGAGTAGACCCCACACAAGTCTTCTGGTTGGGTTTGGATTGTCACCAGAGCAGGAGACTCCATAATGTCTCTGGGTACCATGAACCAGGGCTACAGTACTCTCACTGATGTAACTTCCTGTGCTCCAGTTTATGCCCATCGCCCCTCATCCTGTCACTGGGTACTAACAAGAAGTGTCTGGTCTCATCATCCGGACACTTGCTCTCTAGATATCTCATCTCAGTCTCCTCCTCTCCAGGCTGAACAGCCCCATCTCTCTCTTAGCCTTTCCTCATAAGGTAGATACTTCAGCCCCCCAGTTATCTTAGTGGCTCTGTGCTGAAGAATCAACTCTCAAAACATCAGTCTGCAAGTGCATACCTCCACCATCATCTTGTGGTACTTGTCTAAAACAAGAAGCCACCTGCCCCCATATCTGGCATAGAAACTTAGTGTTCACTAATGCCTAGTAGAATAGGATGTGGATGAAGGTTACCTGAGCATATGATGCTTGCATCCTCTTCATGATTACAGTTATGGACTCCCATAGGCCTTGCTGCACATTCAGACAGGGATGATTCTTTACCAGAGCATTTCACATCATCCAGCCAAATACGGCCAAAACCCTGCCCAAAATAAGATGAATCTGGGGCTGACACAGCCACCCCACAGCCCAGCTGCTGACACACCACTGTGGCATCTGTCAAATCCCAGCTGTCATCACAGACTGTCCCCCACTGCTGGCTCTGAAGCACCTCAACTCTTCCAGCACAACGATTTGGGCCGTTCACTAATCGCACTGGAAGAATTTCTGCAGTCCCTGCAAAAAAAGCAGCCAAAACCAATAAATGCACACAACTGCTCTAAACCTGAACCCTGCTGACATATTGTAGAGGACAGATGCCACACAGACTGTCCCATGGATGAAGAACAGATGGTTGTGTACTCATTCTTTTTCTCTGAAGTCTGTGTGGCTGAGCTCTGAAATAAATAAATGCATAGATGAAACCCATACAAAAGAACACAGAGTCTCCAATTAGCTGTCTTTTCCAATTTGAGATGCATTGGGCCATCCTTGCCATCCTTCAGCTATCTTGTGAGAAGGGTAGTGGTCTCCTACCTCCAGGATCTTATCAGCCAGCCCAATGTAGATGTCCACACTCTTGAAATTTTCCTTTGGGCTTACACATCTTACTCCAGTTACTGCAATTATTTTCTAGGAGGAAGCAGTTTATGCCAATGTATGCTAATAGGCTCTTGAAAACTCTCATGGATGACAAAGCCAGGTCAATAAAGGGTATTAAAAAGCGTCACTCAGCACTTTCCTGCATTGAAGCAGTGTGTAAAAAATACCCAACAGTCAGAAGAGGAGCTTAAAGTTAATTTTTTAAGAAAAGGTCTGTGCTATTCATGGCTGAGAAACCATCACTGGGTGGCAACACTTAAACCAGCTCAGCTGAAGGCAGGAGGGGAGATGGCTACTCTTGAAAGAGCATTGTGTTCTCCTGTAGTTTCACAAAGTTTTTCATAGAAGGAAGAAGGGAATCCATGAAAGCTCTGTTAGCTGCTCATGCTGACATCCCAGAAATGTAGAAAAAGTTTGGAGAACAGGATGCCGATTTCAAAAGGAATAGTGCAATTGTTTAGGGTTGTCTTGAAAGATGATTAGAGTAGGTTTTCAAGCCTGGATAATGGTCTGCTGGTGTGATGTCCTCAAAGCTGACCTTGCTTTGAGCAGGAGACTAGTGTAAAGGACACATTTGGTCCCTTCAACCTGGATTATCCTATGAGCATCCCAGCAAAACGTTTCTTCATGTCTGCACATGGGAGGTAAACGTGGAAAATCACTTTGGTACAAGTGACATGAAGACACATGGAGACACATTCAGTGGTTTCAAGTTTCTAAAGTTCTCCGTAAATCCTAAAATGGGACATTTCATTGCTTCTCAAGATAGCATGGATCAGACTTCCCAGGCAGCCAGAGATGAAGATTTCATGACAAAACAGCTCAGTTTTATCTGTAATCTTCATGTGAAAATGTACACTCTGATGATACAACCACACCCGCCCGGATCTCAGCAGGAATGAGACACTTATGGGGCCTCTACAGTCCTGGAAAATTCTTGGATCATTTTGGAGCTGAGGTATGGAATACAAACCTGGACACAACTGTCAGCCTGTGGCTTACTGATGGTGACTCTGGAATTCTGGATCAGTGCTGACTGCTAACCATGGTCAATGCCATAAGAATTGCATAAATTACACAAGAATGGTTTTCTACAGCACAGTGGTAAATAGCTCACACTAAGATCATCACAAACTCAGAGAACTTCTTCCACTGAGGGAAAATATTTTCCCCAGCATGTTTCCACAACATAATTGAGACTAGGACACAGAGGGCTTACCTGAGCACACCACACCAGCATCTTCTCCATGCTTGCAATTGTGGGACCCCCAAGACTGGGCCTGACACTCAGAGAGGGCTGCCTCATTCCCTGAGCAATTCACATCATCCAGCCAGATGGGGTCAGGTCCTTGCCCAAAATGGGCTGAGCCTGGGGCTGACAGTGCTGCCCCACAGCCCAGCTGCCTGCACACCACACTGGCATCAGCTGTATCCCAGCTATCATCACACACGGTTCCCCACTGATGTTCATGAAACACCTCGACTCTCCCAGCACACCGGTTGGGACCATTCATGAGTCGGATGGGAGCTGGTTCCACAATGCCTGGAGGAAAACACAATTGCAAGATGTTTGAGGAGCTGTGCCTGTCTCAGAGCTCTGTGGGAAACGCAAACCCCCTCCTTGCAGCGGTCTTGTGCCAAAAAAGCATTGTGGACATGTATGTTGGTCATCAGAGCATCAGTGATCTGTTCTGACTGGAAGAGGAGATAGTTTCTCAAAGCCCATTTCTATACACAACAGATGACTTCTGAGCTTCAAGGAACTAAACTATGGGCTCAGGGCTCTAGGGCCAGCTGCAGATGCTGCCAGTGACATCACTGGCTACACAGCACACCTCTTCAGAGGTCAAGGATGGCCAGAGTGACTTCTCCCCTTTTTTTCCTCCCCCAGAACAATTCCCAGAATAGAGGCACTGTCTTGGCGCTGTGCTCCTGTGATTTGGAGAGAAGAGTGCCCTTTAACCCATTATTCAATACAACCTTCCTATACATCACTCCACAAGTGATGTCTTCTCCTGACTTGCCCTGTACTGCAGATAGGATTTTAGCTACTTAAATGCCCATATCTTGGGAGTAAATTTATTCTACCTGGCTTCCAGCAGATAGAGGAATATCAAGTCCTCATTCATATTCCCCAGCACTGTCAGATGACTTGGATCTCTTAAGAAACCTAAATTAGCGCTGGGCTAACTCGTTATGTAGCTCATCTCTAAGAAACCATTGTTGGCAGAAGGTACCCTCCAAGACCACATAAAATCCTTCCTGAAAGGTAGTGCCCATCGCATCCCACATTTCATGGCATAGCAGTACCTGAGCAGACCACACCAGCATCTTCTCCATGGTTACAATTATGGTTTCCCCAAGACTGTGCCTGGCAGTCAGAGAGGGCAGTTTCATCCCCTGCACAATTCACATCATCCAGCCAAATTTGGCCAGTTCCTGGTCCAAACTGAACAGAGCTGGGAGCTGAGACTGCTGTCCCACATCCCAGCTGACTGCACACCACTTGAGCATTTGTCAAATCCCAGTTGTCGTCACAGATGGTCCCCCACTGCTGCTGGTGAAACACCTCGACTCTCCCAGAGCAGAAATTCAAACCTCCCACTAGACGGACTGGGGATGGTTCTGAAACACCTAAACCAAAAATGTAAGATGAGGTAAGTTTTATTTAAGGAAAGAGGTTCTTAATAGCAAAACAGTGTGCACTGCTTGGCTTAATGTGACTTACCTGGACAACCAACATGTTGAATATTTGATGCAGTGGTTTTCCCTCCTCTTGCCCCAGAAGGCAAGGAAATGTGCTGTCTAAAACTGAGGAAAGAAGTTTCGTGTTTCTTACCCCAAACATCTGAGGTACTTAAAGGCTTCTTTCCCATCTTAGACTAGGAAAGACAGGAAGGGTGAGAAAACTCATTGACTAAAGTTAAGGATGTTAGCAAGAACACCTCTCCAGAGGTAGCTGCAAGAAGACTGGGGTGTGATTCACCTCAGACTTGGAGTCCTTTAGCATAAAATCCAGGGGCTGATTTGCTTTCTTGAGCCAAGGCCAGGACCATCTTGTGCCATCTGGGATGCCCAGGGCATTCCAGACATCTCAATGGGGTTGGCAGACCTGATGCAGGGTTCAAGGAAGGTTGGTGGCCTTCTGGATCAGCAGCTGGAGACTGAATGGATTATAGTGGAACACAGTACATGTTTAGGCAGCAGAACTTCACTTCTGCAACTCTGCTGAGGATCCCCACCACCTTATAGTCAATAGAAGGAAATTAGTGCTATTTGGTGGCAATTTCTTTAATAGGCTTTTGGCATCTGTATCTGGATGAGCCAAATCCTGTCACTGCCTGCCCTGACTCAGTTCTCACCGGCTGCAGGGACGGCAGGATGTTTAATTCAGAGACAGGCATCTGTGCTCAGTAAATGTTTTCATAAGGTGTATCCAGGATATGGGCAAGTAACCAGAGAAAAGCAGTTTATCTCCTGCAAGGAGATAGTTCACCACTGTCTTTACTGATGATGTGGATGAGGAGATTGAGTTCATCCTCAGACAGTTTGCAGATGATACCAAGTTGGGAGTGTATATTTGTCTGCTTGAGGTTCTACAGAAAGATCTGGACAGGTGGGATTGATGGGCCAAGGTAAATTGTATGACATTCAACAAGGCTATGTGCTGTGTCCTGCACTTGAGTGACAACAACCCCATGCCAAGATACAGGCCTGGGGGAAAGTGACTGGAGAACTGTTCAACAGAATGTAACCTGGAGTGTTCATTGATCATTGGCTGAACATGAGCCAGCAGTGTGCTCATGCAGGCAAGAAGGCAAATGGCATCACGGCTTGTATCAGAAAGTGTGTAGCCAGCTGGAGGAGGGAAGAGATTGTCCTCCTGCACTGGGTACTGGTGAGGCCTCATCTTGAGTACTGGGTTCAGTTTTTTGGCACCTCAGTACAAGAAGGACATTGAGGGGCTGGAGTGGGTCCAGAGGATGACACAAGGTTGGTGAAGGGTCTGGAGAACAAACCTTATGAACATTAGCTGAGGGAGCTGGTGCTGGTTAGTCTGAGGAAGAGGAGGCTAAGGGGAGAATTTACTGCTGTCTACAGCTAGCTGAAAAGAGGTTGTAGAAAGGTGGGGGATGGTCTCTTCTTACTAATAACAAGTGATTGGACAAGACTGGACATTAGCTACAACATCTTAATTGAAAGGTCCTCAGGCCTTGGAACAGGCTGCCCAGAGAGGCATCCCTGAACATGGTTAAAAGTTGTGGACATCTGGAGCTTAGGGAGAGGGTTTAGTGGTGGACAGTTGGGTTAATGGTTGGACTTGATAATTTTAAAGGTATTTTTCAACCTGTATGAATCTATGATATTATACCAGTTCTGCAGTGCCACTGGGTTTACTGGTAAAACCACAGGGTTATCATGGGCTTCTGGTTGGGAAGAAGAGTGGTACACAGATGGATTTACCCACAGCCCTGCCTGAAGCACTTCCTCTGCACAGTCCTATGGTTTTATAATCATAAAGTGGAAAGAGGTTGCTCCATGGCATTTCAAACATCCCCATGCAAATCCTAGAAAATTGAGAGGGTGATAGAACAGATAAAACTTACCCAAGCACACCACACCAGCATCTTCTTTATGGCTACAGTTATGGTCTCCCCATAGAGTGGTTTCACATTTGGAGAGGGCGGTTTCATTCCCTGCACAATTCACATCATGCAGCCAGACAGGCCCAACTCCTTCTCTGAAATAAGCTGAGTCTGCAGTGGATAGTGCTGGTCCACAGCCCAACTGTTGGCAAACAACTTCAGCATCGCTTATGTCCCAGCTGTCATCGCAAACTGTTCCCCACTGCTGGCCATAATAAACTTCGAGCCTCCCACTACAACGATTTGGTCCATTCATTAATCTTAGTGGAGCTATTTTTGGTACATCTTCAGAGAAAAAAAGAACAGGGATAGATATAAATTAAGTTGCCGTTGACTAATTAAAATATATGCTAGCCTAACAATACCCAGGGGACATTAATCCAGTTGCCTAATGTTGTGATGGGGTAGGGGTTAGTATGGACCTCTGGAGATTATCTAGTCCAACCCCTGTGCCATAGTAGGTTCTCCTAGAGAATATTCCACAGGAACATGTCCAGGTGGGTTTGAAGTGTCTCCAGAGCAGGAGACTCTTCAATGTCTCTGGGCAGCCTGTGTACCCCTACCAGGAAAACTTCTTTTCATACATTTGAGTTGAATTTCCTGTGTTCCAATTTGTGTTGTAGTGCTGGGCACTATCGAGAAGAGTCTGGTTCCATCCTTCTGACACTTGCCTTTTTAACACATGCCCTATGAGCATTTATGAGATCCTATGCAGTTCTTTTATGCAGAACTAAGTGGGCAGGAAACTCTGTACTGTGTTGTAGAGTATTATTAGTTACAAACCCAAGTCAAGGGAAGTACATAGCTTCTGTGCCCGTGAACAGCTACACAAGTGCCAAGAAAATTCCCCCAAAGGATAAATTTAGAACTGATTTCCAATATGGTGAAAGAGAGCTCACATCCCAGCTTGAGAACACTTCAAGGTAGACCCTGCTGCTGGGGTAACACATAAATACCCCTCCTGGTAGGGGAAAACCTTTCCTGTCAAGCAGATGGACATAGAGAAGGGTTACCTGAACACACCACACCAGCATCTTTTCCATGCTTGCAGTTGTGGGACCCCCAAGACTGGGCCTGACACTCAGAGAGGGCTGCTTCATTCCCTGAGCAATTCACATCATCCAGCCAGATGGGGTCAGGTCCTTGCCCAAAATGGGCTGAGCCTGGGGCTGACAGTGCTGCCCCACAGCCCAGCTGCCTGCACACCACACTTGCATCAGCTGTATCCCAGCTATCATCACACACGGTTCCCCACTGATGTTCATGAAACACCTCGACTCTCCCAGCACACCGGTTGGGACCATTCATGAGTCGGATGGGAGCTGGTTCCACAATGCCTGGAGGAAAACACAATTGCAAGATGTTTGAGGAGCTGTGCCTGTCTCAGAACTCTGTGGAGAAGGCAAACCCCCTCCTTGCAGGGATGTGGGAGCTGACAGGGTTTGGGTTCTTGATGTATAAAATAGCACTAGTAGTTTATGGCCTCCCACATCCTTGACTGGAGTTTTTGGAATAAATCAGTCACCTATGGAGTCATTATACATGAGCATCCAAGCTACTTCACAGAGAGCAGAGCAGTGGAACAGGAAGGAGAGAACAGAGCACTAGCTGAACAAATGCATTTTGGAGCACTGATTCTCCCCTTATAAGCCTCTAGAATCATTTGTGTTGGTTAGGAAAGACCTCTAAGGTCATCCAGTCTAACCATCAACCCAACAACATCAGGCTCTACAAGCCTTGCCATCAGGAATGGCCACAAAGACAGCAGCACCTGAATCCCCATGAGAGGTCTGGGGCATCTGGCACCCCTTCTCCAAATACAGGCTGCCCCCATTGCACTCCACATTTCAGGACATGCATTCATGATACCTGAACACTCCACACCAGCATCCTCTCTGTGGTTACAGTTGTGGTCTCCCCAGGGCTTGGCCCGGCACTCAGTGAGAATGGTCTCAGCCCCTGCACAGTTCACATCATCCAGCCAAATCTGTCCAGTTCCTTCTCCAAACTGAGCAGAACCAGGCGTTGAGATTGCTGTCCCACAGCCCAGTTGCCTGCACACCACTTCAGCATCTGTCAAATCCCAGCTGTCATCGC
This sequence comes from Upupa epops, assembly GCA_013397515.1. Taxonomy (NCBI): domain Eukaryota; kingdom Metazoa; phylum Chordata; class Aves; order Bucerotiformes; family Upupidae; genus Upupa; species Upupa epops. The sequence goes on along the minus strand of VZRI01006366.1, from coordinate 32,685 downwards.
AGACAGTCCCCCACTGCTCCTTATGAAACACTTCAACTCTCCCAGAGCAGTTGCTTGAACCATTCACCAGCCGGACTGGAAGCAGCTCAGCAAATCCTGTGTCAAGAAATAATCATAGAATGAGAGAATGATTTAGGTTGCAAGGGATCTTAGAGATCATCTACTTCCAGTTCACCAGACCAGGTTGCCCAGAGCCCCATCCAAACTGGCCTTGAATATTTCCAGGGATAGATTAGCCACAGCTTCCCTCGGCAACCTGTTCCAGTGCCTCAGCACCCTCACAAGGAGGGATTTCTGCATCAGACCTGATCTCAAAAACTCCTTTCTTAGCTTAAACCCATCCTCCTTGTCCTAGCAATAGAGTTCCTCATGAAAAAAATCCCTCTACAGCTTTCAGTATGTGTTGTATTTTCTTCTGAGCTGGCATGATAGGGCACTTGCTGTTCCTGGCAAAGACATTGTTCAGTGTTTCACATCAGCTCTTGCAATTTCAGTACTTTAGCACTATGGTCTCCCATGGACCTCTCTTGTTGACTACTCCCCACTAAAATTAGCCAGCTCTGTTTGATCCTCTGTCTCATCAGAAGACAACAGTTACAACTCAGTCTGTCATTGTGTTAGACCAAGTTGTAAGGAGAAGCATTGGGCTGGCTAGCTCTGCTGGCAAGGAACAGGGACCTTTGGGGAAACATAGGTCCAGGAGCACTTTACAGTCTGGGACAGCAGTTTTCATAGAACAGAGTTGACTGAGGCATGCTATCAAATGCTGAGGTTTTCCAGTTCTGCTGATGGTGAGTATCAGGGATCAGGTGCTGGGGAATATGAGACAAACCAGACTAATCTTCCTGGAGGTGTGTCTTCACAGATTTGAAGTTAAACCACACTGTTGGGTTTAACATCTGCATTTTTCTCATCCTTCCTCCTCAGAATCACTGAACCTTTGTGGTTGGGAGGAATCTTTAAGATCACCAAGTCCAAATGTTAAGCCAGCATGTGGTCTCCTTCACATGCTTTTCTCTTCTCTGCTGCAGTATAAGAAGTGCAACGCTCTTTGGTTTTGAGAGTAGCTGAGCTAAGAAAACAACCTAAAATGAGTGTTTCATCTGTCTGCTCTATCAAACTATCCTCCAGAAGCAATTAGTCATTGAGGAGGGGAGGTCAGAATTGTCTGTAGGTTCAGACACATGTTTTTCAGAAGCGCTTTTGAAGTCCTCTGTGTCATTTTCTTTGGAAGACCTATTTGTGCCTAAAGACCTGGGCTTCAGAACCCAACTTGAAAGTGTTACCCCAAACAACTTCCCTCACAACATGCCATGAGTGATATGTACCTGTACACACCACGCCAGCGTCTTCTCCATGCTCACAGTTGTGTCTTCCCCAAGGAGTGGCTGTGCACTGTGAGAGAGCAGCTTCAGTCCCTTTGCAACTGAGATCATCAAGCCAAATAGGGCCAGACCCTTGCCTGAAGTAAGCCCCATGGGTAGCCAGCAAGGCCTTCCCGCAGCCCAGCTGCCTGCATACAACTTCTGCCTCAACCAAGTCCCAGCCATCATCACAGATAGTTCCCCAGGATTGGCCATAGAACACCTCAACTCTTCCAGAGCACTGGGTCAACCCATCCACTAATCGAAGTGGAGCAGGTTCTGCAAAGCCTACAAAGAAAAAAATCAATCATGAAATTACCTGGTACAGAGTCTGGCATACCTGTCCTCCAGCTGGAATGGACATGGCATCTCTCACAGCTTGGGATGGGGAAGCGCTGTACAAAGAGGCAGCATGAGACACTTCCTTCACTTGCACAGCAGACATGTTCATCAGTAGATTTAGTCTGGGTTGGAAGGGACCTTAAAGATCATCCAGTCCTAACCCCCTGTCCTGGGCAGCAACACCCCTTGCCAAACCAGGTTGCCCAGAGCCCCATCCAAACTGGCTTTGAAGACTTCTAGGGATGGAGCAGACACAACTACCCTGGGCAACCTGTTCCAGGGCCTCAGCACCCTCATAGGAGGAATTCCTTCCTAAGTTCTCGTTTAATCTCTCCTCTTTTAGCTTGAAAGCATTTCACCTTGTCCTATCTAGAGTTCCTCATAGAAAGTCCCTCTCCAGCTCTCCTGTAGGCCCCCATAGGAAGTGTCCTCTGTACCAGAAGGTGCTAGAATCACTGCCTTCAGCCTCACATTAATGCTGGTTTTACCCACAAGTCAATGAACTGTGAGTTTCTCAATATGTTAATACCCTAAAAACTTTGCAAAACTCTATGGCAACACAGAAAAGACACTAATTAGCACTTTGTTAGTGGAAAGGCAGGTGGAAACCAACTGGTGTTGTCCAAGCAATATTCATAGGCAGTGGCCCACTAGTAAAGGGCTAGTAGTAAAGCAGCTGTGGCATATGCTGCCTTCTGCTTGAACTGGAAAGGAGTGGGTGACTCTAGGAATCATGAGGGAAGACTTGGAGATGTCATCTTGGGGCTCTAGTTAGATGGGAGGACCTCATATTGTGAGCCAAGGGAAGAACCTCAGTGCAACTCTTTTTGAGGAACTTTTTGAGAACTATGTCTACTGACATGAGTGTGGGATGGCGGGGCTGACAAAACTACTGCTCTCTGGCCATGTACATGGGGACCCCTACAAATAGCAGCCATCATCACAGTAGCAGCACCTGCAGCACCAGTGTCTTTTACCAGTAGCTCATTTAGAGGTAGATTTTTAAGATATGAGGTCACTGTAGGTCTTAACAGGATCATTAATCAGTTACTCACTATTTATCTCAAAATTGTCTTGGGTTTTGGAGTCACTGTAGCTCTGAAGGGTTACCCACAACACCTTCAGCATCTCTCCACACTCCACAAAAGCCACTTGTGTCATGAAAAGTGTGATTTACCTGAGCACACAACACCAGCATCTTCTCCATGAACACAATTATGGATTCCCCAAGGTTTTGCACTGCACTCAGAAAGGGAAGCTTCGGTTCCTTTGCAGGCCACATCATCCAGCCAAATAGGGTCACGGCCTTCTCCAAAGAAGGCTGAGGAAGGAGCAGATAGAGCAGTCCCACAGCCCAGCTGCTGGCATACAACTTCAGCATCTGTTATATCCCAATTGTCATCACAAACTGTTCCCCATTGCTGGCCATAAAGCACTTCCACTCTCCCAGCACAGTGGTTTGAACCGTTGACTAGTTGCAGCATAACTGTTTTTTTATTTTCTGCATTGAAAAAATAATAATAAAAACCCAACCAAAACAAAACCAACAACAAAAAACAGGGTCAGGGGTTGCAGATGGAAAGACTCCCTAGAGCTTGTGGAAGTCTCCACTAGGCTGTCCAGGACTTGACAAGGTGAAGGCTGATGAGGATTGAGTTTTGCCTCCATCATTTGTGGTTTCACAGCTTGGAATCAGAGAGATAAAGAACACAGATTGGAAGTCCTTTATGAAACAGACCTCTGCAATTCTGGGATGTACTCTAAGGATGGGGACTTGTTACAGGTAAAGGCACCCACAGAACTTATTGGCATGTTGGTGCCTTCATGTGAGAAGTCAATGACATCTGTGGAGCTGCTCAGCTGGTCAAATATTGGTGTTTGGTTCAATTGCCCAAACAATGGTTCAGTAGCTTTCACGATGTCACAAATATTCCCGCATCAGGTCTCCCTTAAGGCTGATACAAAATCTTCCACTTTATGTCCAAAGCCCCCAGGGTATCACACCTGGCAATTCTGTGCAGGGAGCTACTTCCACTCTAGATGTACATTGCTTGCAACAGAAAATATTAGAATTTATTAGAAATAAATAATAGATATTTATATCTAAGTTCTAATACAGCCCTGAAACCCTTTCCATATCAAACTAGGAAGATGTCCTTGTGGAAATTTGGTTTGTTGGTCAGTGTTGAGTGGGACAGTTTTTGGGAAATAGGGCAGTGGGCAGTCTGTCAATCTCACAATCCTTCTTCCCCACTTTGCGGTCCATGGCCCCAGGGATTAGGATTTACGTAACCACGATGTAAGAAGATGCAAACCCTGAAGCCTTCCTCACCCAGTTGCTGGATCTCAGTATTCATTAACATCATGCTGTAACATCCAAGCTAAGACTGGGTTACAGACAAATTACCCATGATTGAATTTACGATCCCAGTTGCAGTCTGGAGAATAAATGCAACCACCTGGAGAGAGTGTTGTCACCAAATACACATGGAAAGAGGTCATGTAAATGCTCAACTTCCACTGCATATCACAGCCATGAAATATTCACATGGAACGCAAGCACCTCCACGTGGGAATCCTTCAGCTTTCTTGTCCATTAACTTCACGGTGATGGCACAGAAGACATGGATCAGGGGTGCACACTGCTACAATCTCTGTACTGTCTCGTTAACAGAAGAACAAACATCACCACCCCAGTTTTTAACTAAGAGTGATAACATTGTCCTTGACATTACACAGATCACAGAATCATGGGTAGAGGTTGGAAGGAACCTCTGAAGATCATCTATTCCAACCCCCCTGCAAGATCATAGAATCAGAATCCTTAGGGATCGGAAGGGACCTTGAAAGATCACCTAGTCCAATCCCCCTGCCACAGCAGGATCACCTAGACCAAGTTGCACAGGAACACAGCCAGGTGGGTCTGGAACATCTCCAGAGAAGGAGACTCCACAACCCCCCTGGACGGCCTGTTGTAATGCTCTGGTATCCTCCCTGGGAAGAAGTTCCTGCTGATATTGATATGGAAACTCCTATGTTCCAGCTTGCACACATTGCCCCTTGTCCTATCCCCAGATGACCTTGAGAAGAGCCTGGATCCATCCTCCTGACACCCACCCTTCACAAATTTAGAGACATGAATGAGGTCACCCCTCAGCCTCCTCTTCTCCAAGCTCAAGAGACCCAGCTCCCTCAGCCTTTCCTCATCAGGGAGGTGCTCTACTTCCATCATCATCTTCGTTGCACTATGCTGGACACCCTCCAGCAGCTCTGTGTCCTTCCTGAACTGAGGGGCCCAGAACTGGACACAGTACTCCAGATGGTCTCACTAGTGCAGAGCAGAGGGGGAGAAGACTCTCCCTTNGAAGACTGGTCCCAGCACTGATCCGTGGTGGACCCCACTGGATACAGCCCTCCAACTAGATTGCCCCATTAACCATCACTCTCTGGATTCTACCCTGCAGTCAGTTCACAATCCACCTCACTACCCAACCATCCAGTCCACACTGCCTACGTGAAACTGAGTCAAATGCCTTACTGAAGTCAAGATAGACCACATCCATTGCTCTGATATCATCTATCCACCCTGTTATCTCCTCATACAAGGCTATCAGGTTGGTCAAGCCTGAGTTTCCCTTGGTGAAGCCATACTGACTGTCCCTAATGACCGTCTTGCCCCTGATGTGCCTAGAGACAGCATCCAGGACAAATTGTTCCATCACTTCTCCTGGGATAGAGGTGAGGCTGGCTGGTCTATAGTTATCTGGGTCCTCCTCCTTACCCTTTTTGAAGATTGGAGTGACATTTACTAACCTCCAGTCTCTAGGCACCTCTCCTGATCCCCATGACTTAGAAAAGATGATGGAGAGTGGCTTAAAGATGAGGATCACCTAGAGGAGATCCCATGGAACACATCCAGATGGGTTTGAAATGTCTCCAGAGCAACCTCTCTGGGCAGCCTGGGCCAGGGCTCTTTTACCCTCACCATGAACAAATGTTTCATTATATTTAAATGGAGCCTCCTATGTTCTAGATTGTGCCTATTGTCCCTTGTCCTGTCACTGGGCACCAATGAAAAGAGCCTCTTCCTTTCCTCCTGACATCTGCCCTTTAGATATTTAAGTCTTGATGAAGTCCCTGTCAGTCTTATCTTCTCCAAGCTAAAGAGTCACAGGTTTCTCAGTCATAAGGAAGATGCTCCAATCCTGTAACCATCAGGTCAGGCCTCAAGCAGTCATTCCCATCCTGAATCCTGAGGGTAGCACTGATGGAGAAATAAAATTTTGCACACAGGCTTAGAAATCTTCCTTCACCCAGCACATGGGGGGTGCTAACATGAGTTACCTGAGCACACAGTGCCTGCATCTTCTCCATGATTGCAGTTATGGTCTCCCCAGGGTCTGCTCCTGCAGGCAGAAAGGTCATCTTCTGTACCGTTGCAGTTTATATCATCCAGCCAGATAGGACCCATTCCTTGACCAAAGCGAGCCATGCCAGGGGCTGACAATGCTTCCCCACAATCGAGCTGCCTGCAGATGACCATGGCGTCAGACAGATCCCAGCTGTCATCACACACGGTTCCCCACTGCTGTTCCCAAAGCACCTCAAGCCGCCCTGCGCAGCGACTGGGGCCGTTCACAAGTCTTACAGGAGTTGAGCTGGCAAAACCTGCATTCCAAAACAAACCAAGGTAGAGGATGGGCATGGGCCAAGTTTTGACTGATAGCAGGGAACATAACATCTTGCTCTTGCAGCAATGACACCAGTAGGGGTCTGTCTGGGGAAGGACTGTTGAAATGCTCATTGTTTTTTTCACAGAGAAGCCTGATGGTTAATTAGTGGTGGATATCTCTGGCACAGGTCATGTTAGGATCTCTTAACACATCTCTGTACCTCTACAAGCAGCTGCAAAATCTCAGTCGTCTAGGAAAGTTCTGATCATGGGATTCTCCTCCCAGGTGATTGACAGATATTCAAAACCTGGGATGACAACAAACAATTTCCAGACGTGGAACAGCTCCCGCATACCCTCCCACACAGTGCGTAACAGCTGCACACCACAGGAACTCTAGTCTGTACCCCGCACACAGTCAGAAATCTGCGAGGGAAACTTCCTTAGGAAGCTGGAGGTCTCAGGGTAGAGGCATCCACACAACTTCAGCTACTGTAGCACCATGGTTCTTAGCTCACCCCTTCCCACCTTCATTTCCAGCTCCCTGCTGCATGCATAAGACCATGAACATTCCTGCTGAAATCTGGCACTCTACTTGTATTGCTCAAGTTATGAGATGAAGCTTTTAGGTCACCTCTCTGCATATGAATTAGGATATCCACATCCTTGTCCAAAACAATTGGCAGAACTTTGCTTGCTCACCTGGTGCCTTGTGGAGCACAGCCTGTTCACCTAAATGAAGGTTTCCAGTGTCGTTTGTAGACCTGCACCCTGCAGAATAGGTCAGAGAAAGGCAACCCAGGTGGCTCTAGGCACCTACATTAAGGCAAGTGCCTCCAGTGTGTAGGGTAGGATTTACCTCCCAGCTGCTGGCAGTTGCAGTGCTGTCCGTGCTAAACCACTGGACTCCCACACAATGCAGAAAGTAAGATCTTTCTAATCAATATTTTTCTAAAAAACTTAATTCCCACATCATCCTTCTTCATCACTTGCAGCCTTTACTTCATCCAGACCCTTGAAGCTGCCTCAACTTGTACCAGTTTTTTATGAAAAAAGCCAACATCAGTATCTCAGGATAATCCTTCTCCAATTCTTTTACTTTGTGGGTTAAGTTACTGGATTGTGATGATTTGCAGGATATAAATGTGGCAGTGTTAAGAACTAACACTGGTTTATTCACTCTTGGGTCCTGGCTCCTGCACAGACTGTGACCCTAGGGCAGAGGAAAATCCAGGATGAGATTCTGGATTACACAGATCAATCAGAGGAAGGTATGGTTAGGTGTGGGGACTCAGAAGACAAAGTCAGAAAACAAGACAATGTTACTCAGCGATAAAGGAAGACAAAGATATGAATGGAAAGTAAACAGGATGCATCTTAGGGAGTAAGTAGAGCTAGGTGAAAAGGTAAGACAAAATGCTAATGTAAGTTATTGTATAGATTGCCTGTATAAACTGAATTTATGACTTCCAAATCAGGTAAAAACTAGGTGATTGGTAGAAAGCATTTGTTGAAGAATACCGTATAGTATATAAACCCAGCTATTCTGGGTTTATAGCTATTCTGTAGAATAAATGCCTTCTGATTCACCTCAGTCAGTCAGACCTTGCCTCATGAATCCTGATACTTGGGTTCTTTTTCATTTATTTGTTGCCAAGGTTTTTATCTGTATGTTTGCATGTATGTTAATGCCTCTAAGACTTGAGGTGAGCTTTGGAAGCCAAATGATCATCTATACTACTGTATTCTCTTGTTTCAGAAACACCAATCCCTTTTCCAGTGCTAGGAGTTAAACTTCAGGCCTCCTGGATTTTCAGTCCTTTATTCCAGCCACAAAACCCATTTCCTTGCCAAGACTGGGGATACAAGAAGGGTCAATCCATCCCAAATTACATTGATGTGGCTCTACCTAGAACACTGTTCTCCCGGAGCAAAGGAGAAAACTTACCCCAAAGACATGCCAAGAGGAAGAGCACAGTTTTCATCCTGCTGTGGGCATTCCTGGGTAGAAGATGATTTCCTGCTGATCTCATGGCAGTGACCTTACACAGTCCAGCTCCTGACGTCCTGGCTGGCAGGGTAAAGAAGGAAGTTTGTCCTTGTAGGAGACAAAAAGTCAGTGACTGGCTGGGGAGGCAGAAGAGAACACAGTAAGGATCAGAACAGGAGTTATTCCCTACCCTGACTCCTCCTCTTAGCTGGCCTCTCCCTCTTCACCCTCTAGTACTGGCCCCTCCCTTCTGCTCCCTCCATCTCCCTATGCTTCTCTCGGTCTCCCATACTCTACAGTTCATCAACATATTAAGGAAAAATAACCCCTGCTAGAGATCCCAAAACTTTTCCTCCCTGTGGTTGTTTTGGCAAAGAGCAAAGTGTTTTCTACACTTCTAAAACTGCCATTCTCAGGGCAGGATCAGCACATGAACAAGCAGTGCTCTAGGAAAACTTCTTGAGCTCTTTAATGCTGTTTAGGAGGGAGGAATGTATAGAAAACAAGACTTCCTGATTTACTGTGACAGCTGTCAAAGACAAAACCAGTTGTCCCACAGAGGTTGTAGAGTCTCTATCCCTGGAGATATCTAAAAGCTGACTTGATATTTTCCTTGACAACCTGCTCTAGTTGATCCTGCCTGAGCAAGGGACTGGACTAGGTGAGGACGAAGAGGTCCATTCTCACATCAGTTGCTCTGTGGATTAACTCCTGCCTGAACTGGGATGTAGCAAAACAGTCTCTGTATAGTAGTGATGGGGAAGGGTTTCTTAGGAACTGGATGAGGCCACATTCATGAAGCCACTGTAAGCCGCTTCAAGTGGAGAACTTCAAAATCAAAGAGTCCAATTGTCCCAAGATGGAGACACAGAATGTGGAAGAGTGAGGTTGAAGTGGGGAGCAGAAGATAAACTTCAAGTCAGCTTGCAATTGTTTTTCAGAAATCTCTTCCTTTAGAGAGGTGATGTTCATTGACACTTTTCCGGGGAAAAGTAGACTTTCTGAGGCCTACAGGGCCAAACTAACAGTCAACAGTTCAGATCATCCTGATGTAGATGACTTCCATGCCAAGGACCACTTATTTTCATAAACACAGATTATGGATGATTTTTTTTGACATCTGCAATGGTATGATTGGTATATAAGTCAATGCCTTGACTCTGGAAGATGCTCAAGATCGATGTTTGGAGGTGTGAGGAACAACATAAGATTTTGTTTGATTGCCTTGTTACCTCTCCAGCTCCTGTCAAGATGTTTTTGACCCTATCATCTTTACTGCTGATCTCCAAAAGGACCCTAAGCTGCTATTTCATCATCCTTTGCTTTCTCTTCAGAACAAACAAATTGAATTCTTCTGTTTTCTCTTACTGATCCCATCCCTGGCCATTCTTTGAGCCAAACCACAGCACAGAACTGAATGCAGAAAGCCTTTGGATTCAGTTAACTTGATCTTTCCTATTCCCTCCCCTCCTCCCAGCATTATAGGAGTGTGGAAGACTCCTTAGAGGGAAGAGGACCACAATTTGAGTCGTATTTGAACAAGAAAAGTGACAAGAGATGTATATTACTGAATCGCACATCATGTATAAAACTCAGAAATTGAGATAGCAGCTGAAAGAACAAGAGGCAGAGTCCATAAACCAGGAATATAGATCCCATGATGTATTGGAATACCAATCAGCACCTTCTGCTGAGGGAACCCACTGAAACCGCATACCCAGATCTTTGTCAGAGGTGCCAGTTAGGGTCCCTGCTCTGCCTCACAATTTCATGTTTTCAATCAAGAAATCTTTCTCAAGTAGCCGTTCTTCCATCAGCTTTTGTTTCAGCCTACTGTTTATTATTTGCTTCAGCTTCAATTGGCATTGTATTTCCTCATCGACCCTTCAATCCTATACTGATCTTTCATAGAATCATAGAATCCTTAGGGATTGGAAGGGACCTTGAAAGATCACCTAGTCCAACCCCCCTGCCACAGCAGGNAGAGACATGAATGAGGTCTCCCCTCAGCCTCCTGTTCTCCAAGCTCAAGAGACCCAGCTCCCTCAGCCTTTCCTCATCAGGGAGGTGCTCTACTTCCATCATCATCTTCGTTGCTCTATGCTGGACACCCTCCAGCAGCTCTGTGTCCTTCCTGAACTGAGGGGCCCAGAACTGGACACAGTGCTCCAGATGGTCTCACTAGTGCAGAGCAGAGGGGGAGAAGAATCTCTTTCAATCTGCTAACTACCTCCCTTCTGATGAACCCCAGGATGCAGTTGGCCCTCTTGGCCACAAGAGCACATTGCTGGCTCAGAGTCATCCTTCTAGGACCCCCAGGTCCTTTTCTCCTACACTGCTCTCCAACAGGTCAGTCCCCAACCTATACTGGTTCCTAGGGTTGTTCCTGGCCAGATGCCAGACTCTACACTGACCCTTGTTGTACCCCATTAAATTTCTCTCTGCCCAGCTCTCCAGCCTGTCCAGGTCTTGCTGAATGGCAGCACAGTCTGCTGGGGTGTAGGCTTTAATATGACCCTATATAACTTCTTTGTCCCCATTTATTGGAAGGACTGGGCCTTTGGCCAAGTAGTGGAGCAGCTTTGCATTCCTCTTCTCCTAAATTTCCCACTGCTTTTGATACCATCTTGCCTTGGCTTGTTTCTTCTCCCTGTATTTGGAGAAATGGAATCTGCTGCATTGCTCTTTCCCAAAGTGTCCTCATAAGCACATGACATCATTTGTTCATATGAAGCCATGCGGAAGCACTGACATCAACCCACAATGTTAACAGGATGGGAAGGAAAGGAACACTGCTCGCTGCAGGATGAACCATACGTGGCTCATGTGCAAGTGTTTGAGAAGGACACAAAGATATTTGGAGAACAGCACCTGAGTAAAGGCACCTGGCTACAGCATAAAGAACAGAGCTGGTCTCTAAAGGATAAGACAGGAGCTGAGGGCAGCCACATGCAAGCAAAACAATGGCCTCATCCACAGGGAACAGTCCTGCTGACATCAAGAAAATGTTTAAATTAACAGTAACTAGAAAAATATGGAATCAAAATTCAGGGTTAGATGACTGTAAGAGCCTGAAGGGTCTCTATGGCAATGAGAAGAAAAGGTCACCATGATCAGAACACTAATTAATCTTTAGTTAACCATTGTTAGCAGTAGGATGGAGAATTGTTTTATAGAGTCTGGGTAGAAGCAGTAACAGAATGCAAAACTTATCAAAGACTTAGTGATGGATGATAGAATACATGTGGAACTTTTAGCTCTTAAGCTAATTATAATGTATTATATTATAATGTAATAATTATTTTACAATTATTATATTACACTATATTATAATATTACATGGAAATCACACTTCTGGAAGTTAAGAGAACTACACCATGACATCTTCTGCTTGTTCTGGTGGTTTGGCGTCCCTTGCTCTGGTCTGGGTGTGCTGTCAAGGATCCCTGAGATCTCTTCTACATCTCTTCTAAATTCCTGTGGCTAGTTAATCTCCAATATTGCCCCTCCTTGTGAGAGCCCTCCTTGTGACACAGCTCAGGATGACAAAAGCATTAAGAAACCCTTGCCCACCCTTTCCCATTTTAGTTGTCACTCTTAGATCCTTGGGAATCCCAAATGTTCAGGGCAGTTGTTGCTTTTTCTCAACCTTTTTACTCTTTCATGTGGCTTTTCCGTTTCGGCCAAACTTCTTGTGCCTGCTCAGACTTGGCTTAGCTGCAATTCTCTTGCTGAGGGTGCCCTGACCTTACACTGAAACACTTTTTGTTTGTATAAATTTAGCCTCTTTGTGGCTTTTGCTGGGGTTAGTTCATGGCTTTATGGTCACAGGCTGGCAGGGGCGATCGTCAGTGGGATGCTGTGGCAAGCAGGGTTCATTCTACCTGTTCTTGCTGCCTTAGACAAGCAAGAATTTTATGTTGATCACTTAGAATTATTATTTTTCCTGTAACAATAGCAATAATTATAGGGCTATAATTGTTAATGTAATTGCAATTAGAATAATAATTATTGCTGTACATTTGTTGCCAGTATAGAGAATAGTAATTGTTCTCTATTGTTTTCTTTCTGTTGACTCTCTCAATAATTGTGGCCAACAATCCAAGGGTTGTTAAAACACAAATTAAGCAAGCAGTAAGTTCTTGACTCTCTGTGTGTATGTTACTATTGTTTGTCCGTAGTTAAAGCAGCAATTAAATGCAATAATAGTTCATAAAATTATTTAAAAAATTGCAATCAGACCTGTCTGTATTTTAAATGAAATTAAATGAAATTATCTTTGTTTCTTAGACCTGATAATTGCAAGTAGCATAATACATGACCAAATAATCCAGAAAGAGTCAAAATTCCAGGAGTGTGTTAGCAAGGGGGTGGTTAGTAGATCAAGAGAGGTTCTCCTTCCCCTCTACTCTGCCCTGGTGAGACCACATCTGAGATAGTGTGTGCAGTTCTGGGCCCCTAAGTTCCAAAAGGACACAGAGCCGCTTGAGAGAGTCTACCACAGAGCCACAGAGATGATGAAGGGAGGGGAGCATTGCCCTGATGAGGAAAGGCTGTGGGAGCTGAGTCTCTTTAGCTTGTAAAAAAAAGGAGCTGAGGGGTGACCCCATTAATGTTGACAAATATGGAGAGGGCGGGTGTCAGGAGGAAGGAGCCAGGCTCTGCTCAGTGGCATCCAATGATAGGACAGGGGGCAACGGGTGTCAGATGGAACAGAGGAAGTTCCACATTAATATGAGAAGAAACTTCTTCCTGGTGAGGGTGACAGAGCCCTAGAAGGGGCTGCCCAGGGGGATTATGGAATCTCCTTCTCTGGAGACAAGTTCCTTTGTGACAGGATCAATGGGATCCTGCTCTGACGGGGGGATTGGACTGGATGGTCTTTCAAGGTCCCTCCCAATCCCCAACACTCTGTGATTGTGTGATTCTGTGATTTCTTTTAACACATTCAAAGGATTTGTTTGGGAGTAAGTCATTGAGCTAATGAGACAGTCAAAGCCATTAAGTCCTTAATTTGTGGGTCACAGCCCTGCTGAGGACATCAAACTCTCTCTAATTTTGCAGGTTTTCCCTTGGTTTTTTTATCAGTAATTTTGTATAAGTTTTCCCCTCTCTTCATTTGCTCATTTTTCTTTTGTGAGCTGTCTGATACAAGGGAGACACATGCCTGGATGAGTAAGAAAATTTTGAAAAAACTAAGAGAGAAAAAGAGGATGTACCTTCCTTTTTTTTTTTTTTTTTTTTTTTCCTGGGGGATGGACCTCTG